>JPKY01000004.1:0-562897 GCA_000769265.1 Hapsidospora chrysogenum ATCC 11550
GGGGGGGGGGGAGACAAAGAAAGGAGAGACGAAGGTATCGGGTTGGTCGGGATCAATGGTGGGCCACCGCAATTCGAAAGATAAGTGTACCACGGGATACTGATGTTGAGAAGATACCTAAGAACAGGTACGGTAAGGAAAGTCTAAAGGGAGTGGCGTTCTGGGGTAAGTTGGCGCAGCACACCCACCTCTCGTGGGATTCTGATGTCAGGTGGTGGCACGTAATTATCCACGTACCTGTTCGTACTCGTACAAACAGACGTCTTCACGTCAATGGCCAGCAACTAAGTTAGTAACGTTAGACACCTACAGGTAAAAGTCGCCAGGATTGGGCGTCATGTGATTAATAACGAAACCGCCCAGATGGGCAAGCCCACTGTTTCGTCGCCGCAGATTGCCGCCTTTGCGATTTGGCCTTTCCGTGCAGTACCTACGTCTGTACCGCAATTCCCTTTTTTTTTTTACCGACGGAAAGAAACATGGTTCTTGGGTCCGACTGCGACGTCAATGGGATCCCTCATTGGCTGCGAAGGCAGTCGTGTACATATGTACTGGTATAGGGGCAGATTGACGCAAATTTCAACGTCAGGGGGGTGGGGAGGTCTTGATGCCCGTTCCAACCCGCTCCTCAGGGAGTTGGACCCTGTGATTGTTCCCCATGGTAATAAGGACTTGTCTGGGGAAATGCCACATATTAGTACACGTAGAAATAACTGTGCTGTGGAGTGCGCAGTGTACGGGCGACCAAGCCGAATCGAATGCTCGCGGGTGCCTCGCGTTCTATTATCAAAAAACTATATAGTTCAATCCTATTCCATGCTGGTCCTAAGCAAGTCGAAGCCTGCTTGTCGCCGTGGTCCGTGTACATTGTACGTCCTCCACACCCCGTGTCCAGTGTACATCGAAATGTCCTCCACACCCCATGGGTATCATGTTCTTCCCGGTTGGCATACACATCCTTCCAGCTTTTTGGCACCGCCGGCCGGTGTCTTGCATATCGAGGGCCTCGTACCATTCGTTGATCTCTCCCAAACAAGGTTCCTCCATGTGCTCAACTCTCTGCTAATCCTCCGCGTCGAGCATGCAGAAACAAACGTAGGATATGCGCTCTATATGCGAGTCTAGATGAGGAGGGCAAAAACAGTCGCTAGGCAAACAGCAAATGCAGCCTTGAGGTTTCCGGTCATGATGGCCGAGGCGTCCTCAGAATCATCATCATCGCCGGCATCGTCGGTCGGCGTGCTGCCTTCGCCGGTCTCAGTCGTCGTCGGTCCAGCTGTCTCTGGGCCGAGGCCAAGAGTCGGCGCTGACCCGCTGCCTTTTCCTGGTGTTTCGATCCCAGTTGTCGCTGTCCCCGTGGCAGAAGTCATGGTGGTGGCCGTGGGCGGTTTCGACGAGGATCCTGAGTCATCATCTACGTGTCGAGCGAAGCCTGGCCGATGTTAGGTCTTATCCAGAGAGGCCACTACTTTGTTATACGTACCAATTTGCCTCTGGTCCTTGTCAAAGACGGCATATACATTCTTGATGAACGTAGCACCCAGCAACCATGAGCCCTGGACGACTTCCCTCCCGTAAATGTTACTAGTGCAGGATCCGTCGCTGTTGGGCGGGGAGATCCAATCCTTCGGTGAGACTTCGAACGCCTGACCAGAGAATGAAAACGTCAAGGGCGCATCGCTGTCGCAGGGGACATCGTACGACATGCCATTCGAGCTCTTCGCTCCGGGAATGACGCTGTGGAAAGCCTCGACGAGCTTCTCAGGACCGAATATGAAGGTCGTCCCCGTGTCGATGTAGGCGAGGACGCCGCCAACGTTGGCCGACTTGCCGTCGTAGGCCGCATCATCCAGCTCAATTGCCCAGCTATCATCTTTTCCGCCGAGGGGCGTGTACGTCATATCGCCCTCGTATCGGTCCTTGTGTGGCGAACCGAATTTGATCTCGCCGTCGTTGTCGCCGTCGGCAGCCCTGTGGAGGGATACGCCGAAGACGTTGGCCTCGACTTCGTTGGCATCGTCCATAGCCTGAAGGAAGTTCTGTCCCGTTCCATCGTTCATCGCCAAGCCCAGAATTCCGTCAAAGGCAAAGTGAACAAAGTCTTCCGATGTATCCTCAGCAATTCCAAATTCGTAGGTGAAGCTCATGCCCGCAACCGTAACCGTGTCGGAGGCCAGCGTTCCCTTGACGCTCCCAGAGCCGTAAGAGACGCTGAACACATCTTCTGACTGTTCAAATGTGTCGGAATCATCGGGGCCGAACGAGTCGTGCAGCGAGCAGGCGTCGCTGTCACAGTCCGGACCCATAACCCAACTCGACCCGGCACCGGTGTCGACAAGCATGCGCAGCTCTTTCCCTTCGGAGCCGAATTGGACTTTGATAAAGTATGAGTAGTCGGTGCCGTCCTGGTCAATGCCCGCGGTCAGGCGGCCGCCGGCCTCCGCGGCCTCGAGGATGTCGTAGTTGTTGCTCCTCTTGACGGAGCCATCGGTCAGGTCGGTTCCTGGGCGGCTGCCGTACTTCTTCGCTAGGCGGGTGGCTTCTCGTACAGCGTCTTCGGGTGTCGTGCCGTGAATCTGTACGACGTGATTAGTAGCGCACGAAGCTTGGCGGCCGCGGCACGAGCCTACCTGACGATTCCGCTGCTTGATGGCCGAGGTGGCACCCTCACGGATGCTGCCCACGTCGCCACCTCTCGACTCAAGATCACGCTTCTCCTCCAGCTCCTCAAGCCATTTGGGGGTGAACGGGTAGAAAGCATACGCGGAAGAGCTCCATAATGCTAGCTGTGCCAGCACTTGGGCCGAACGCATATTGCAACTGGCTCGACGTTGAAGATGAGGTGCCGGTCAGAGGCCAAGCTGGGAGCAATTGGCCCAGGATACCCGGCGCACAAGACCTCGAAGCGTGTCGAGCAGTGTTGGATGGGCCAGACGGACGCTGGCAGTGGATTATGAAATTAGAGATTACGGGGCAGCATTGCTGGTTGGGAGCAGCCCGGTGCGTTGATGCAATCGCTGAACAAGACAAAAGTACAAGAAACGACGTCCCGGGCAGAGGATGTGCCTGTGACGAAAGAGAGAATGCTCCAGACAAAGAATTCCAAAAGACAAATTGGGATCCCAAAGGAGATGTAAGACACTGACGGAAGCACTGAAGCACCGCCCGCTGCTGCGTCGAGGAACTGAGCGAAAGGGAAGAAAGGAAAAGGCTAGAGAGGGTGGGTATTAAGGAAGAGGCAAAGACAGAGAGGGGAATGAACGACTCGAATTGGAAGGTTGGCGAGGGATACGCCGAGGTGAGGAGGAGGCGGCGGTGGCGACGGAGGATGGAGGCAGAAGGGTGGAGGATGTGGGCGCGACAAGTTCACGAGGTTGGCGGTTGCGGTTCGGCGACGGGGTGGGGATCAACAGAGCACGAGCACTGGCACTCAGCAAGCCGATCGCCTTCGAGGCTTCGACAGGCGCGACAGGCACCTATCCCATGCGGAGGCTAGTGCCAATCTGCCCCCCCTGGTCGATGTTGCGGCAGAGTGGACTGTGTGGTCTGCACTCAGTACCGTAGCTAGACTGCGGCGCAGTGCCGTAATCATCACTACAGTACCTCTAGCAGCTCGGGGCCTGGGGCTTTGGGGCCGACGGGAAACACCGACCAGGGCAGGCGCACCTTCCTGCAAGCCCACAAGTGCCAGCAAGGGCAGGAAGCATCCAATCGACTCGCCAGCTGAGGGCTTGGCCACTCTTCCCTCTTCTGGTGTGTTGACAATTGGCTCCAGTGTCAATTGCCTGGTATCTTTCCGTCTCATCCAATCCTTACCTTACTGGACAGCGCTCGCTGACAGTCAGATGGACTTATCAGGACTCTCATTTCGCCAATCAAGTAATTCCAGCAGTTGGTTATACGCCACATGTCATGGACTCACAGACAGCCGCCTATGCTGACGTTGGTCCAGTATAGTAGGTACTCGTACTGGTACCTGGCAAGGTGGTATCTGCCGTAAGTACCTTAGGTAGCTCGGGTAGTAGAATGGCAAGAGCGACCGATCCAAGGACCAGCACCCCAGAATGCAACAACACCATCCCAGCTCCTGCCGACATCCCGCCGCACAATGGAACCCTCGTTTTTTTCCTCCCGCATATGCATCAAGGTACTTGTCCCCGCCAGCGAGGGAGGCCAGCGAGAGGCACCAATTGATTGACCCCCATACCCCTCGGGGTCGCGAAAGCTCCCTCCTCGGTGACTTCGAAAGCTCCTTGCTCCGCAATGACGAGACACCTATCCGTACAGGCTACAATACGAGTACACATATGCACGGGAACCAAGGTCAAAGTTCGAACCGCGCCCTCTAGCGAGCTCCTTGGTGGTAAAACGAAACACGCTTACCCCTGGCTATCCGCTCCGGACTTCCACCAATGGCCCCCAGATGTACCACTGCCACGCCACCGCCCCCGCTCCCCGGAGAGAAACACACTTGGCGCTCACTTGGAAGTTGGCCCTGAGTGACCACTTTTATAGCTCAAGGTCCGTTGTTTCAAGAAAACAGGTCAATCACCACGCCCGCCACAAGTCGGGAACACATGGTACGTTCTGACATGCGGACGGACTCCGGGCCTGGTGAGAAAACGGAGAGACATCCCAGGACGCACAGTGAGGGTAAGCAGTAATCGAAGGGACGCGTCGATCCGGAGTTCCAGACCAGCCAGGCACGGTCCATGTGCCCGAGTACGGACACATAGTGACATGGACCCTAATTACCAGGTAAAGCAACCACTACTCGCACCAGCACTACGACTACTAGTGATCAGTCGGACAAGGGACGCAGTGAGCAGTCAACAGTAGCATCTCTCCATTGACCAAAGTATGAAACATTTGCTCCTCGTCTCGGCATCGGAATAGCCCTCAGGGGCAACCAATATGATGTGCATGATGCTGCGGACTACGCTGTATCCGTGGTTTCCGTAAGTACGAGTACATCCAGCAGCGATGGCAGGGTTGGCACGGGGGCAATGTGGAGTCTAGTGAACTCTGCATATCGCTCTCGCTCGCCAGGGGTCTCAGATTGCGAGTGCAGATCACCTCGTTGTCAACGAGGCTATGCTGTGGTACAGTAGCATCTGGCTGTTAGCACCTTCACGACGAAAGGACGGCTCTCCTGACGCATCGGGTAAGAATATTCGGCCAGCAATACGGGTGTAATTCCGGAAGATATGATTAGTGGACGCCGGCCGACTTCACATCGATGGTTCGTACGACACCAAGAGTAAGAGGATGTATCTCAATGGGCCTTCGCAGGCACGAAACAGACAACTGTAATACCGCTCCTCCCTCCATTGTTCAAAAAGCCTCGTCATTTCAGGAACATGCCACGCCGGTCCCTCCCGGCCCGCGTGTTTCGCACGACCGGTACTGACACTTGGGTGGTATCATAGAACCTGGGACGGCTATCGAGAGAACGTGAAAGATTCTCTGATTCATTGTCATTTCGGTCATAGCTGCTGATGGATTCTCTGTCAAAGGCACCATGCGCAATGGTATGCTCCGTCGTCAGTGTCCCGGGCTACCGACACGACGCTGGCATCCATTGATATTGCCCTTGGCCACGGGAGCCTCCCGCCACACGAGCCGTCTTGTCTCAGGGTGATGTCCATCTCTTGCCAGGTCTGGGCATCAAGATGAGGACGAAAGCCACTAATTATTGATATATATAAACGGAAGTAGCTCTGGCAGGAATGAGTGGACGATTGTCATTAAAATTTCAGGGCCTGCGTAACCGCGTTGGTACGACATCGTCTCAAGGTCGCTCTTAGGAACCGGGCGGTTCCTGGTCAGCAACCGGTCGTCTCCAAAGACTGTCTTGGCCTTTTTCTCGCGGGGAGATCAGGAAGAGCGAGTCTCGATCCATGCTGCTGTCTTGTCCAGGGTTCGTCGTTCTTCCTCATCGGCGCATTTCCGCAGAGACTCCAGGACTCGAGAGAAGTCCTCGGGTAGCTTCCCCCCCTTGGACTTGGACATGGCTAGATTTCGCACAAAGTACCACACCGATTCGTTGCACCACTGCAGTGACTCGGCCAGCTTGAGTGTCTGCATAATGATATCTCCCGCGTATGTCGGGGTCCTGTCGAGCAGGAACATCAGAAACATCCAGCCGGAGACGTCGTCGTGGTGGCGGAAACACCACTTTTTGCAATCTTCCAGCGTCGTCGCCATGGCGTCTCGATCCATTCCGACTGTCGTAACCAGATACCTAGCATGGCACCATGCATAATAGTTCCGCGGATGTCTCTCTCCGGACACGAAGACGACCCGGCGCATATCGTCCGCGACATCAGTGGGCAGGCCGAGTGCTTTGAACCGGTCCACCAACCATCGCCGGTGGCTCCAGAGATTCGGCGATTTCGTATGGCGGTGCAGAGGACTCGTCAGGATGCTGTCGATGAAGTACTTCTCCTGCAGCAATAGTTCCGCGGTTGCCTTGGCGAGAACCCGTTTCCTGGTGTTGGCGGCGGTGAGGTGCTCCGCGTCCATGACCAGGATGACAGCGGTGGCTTCCAGTACTTCCTGGTCTGACATCGTCTGTTCGCCTGATAGATGGGCATTGAGCTTCCTTCGAGCCACGATGAAGGCCTGGATGAGGCGCAGCTTGGGTAGCCCGATGGCGTTGTCCTCTTGCATGAAGCTGTTGTGGGTTATCAGTCCATAGCTCTGTCCCAGGAACTCTATCTCCAAGAGTTTGTCGCAACGTTGAGCCAGGGCCGCCGATATTCGATCATAAACCTCGTCATGATTCCCACACTTCAGAGCCTCCCTGACGCGGTCGTCAAGAGCTCTGGACATGGTAGGTTGGCGTGGCCCTGGTTGTGTGTAGGGTAGAAGGAATTGCAGCGAAACTCCCGAGTTGCGGAGGGGAAATCGCACACTCCCAACCACCAGCCTGGGCCCTATGACATCGCCCACATCTCAGCTTTCCAGATCAGCTCCCAACGTCCCGCGATGCCAACATAATCCAGCCACCCCACGCCCGCCGAATCCTCGAAAACACGATCACGATGCCCTCCATTCTTGTGGTCGTCTTCCTCATCGAGGTGGCAGCCCGCCTCGTCAGCGCCATCGGCGCCACAGCCATCAACGACTTTGTGCGTCGACCCCGAGTTCACAGCTTGTCACCCACCCACCATGGGGCATTCCCACGTTCACCAGCTAACCATCCGCTGCAGCTCTGGACGCTCGTTAATTACCTCCCGATCCCGACATCCAAAGCCGCAGCCCAGCAGCGCAAGTTGCAGGCCGAGTACCTCAAGGTGCGAGGGGAGCTGAACGCCACGAGCAGTCAGGACCAGTTTGCGAAATGGGCGCGACTGCGACGGCAGCACGATAAGCTGCTCGAGCAGCTCGAATCTACAAGTACGCCTTTGTTCATCCCCCCTGTGATGGGACAAGGGAATCTGGTGCTGACAGCGGTGACTGCAGAGAAGGGCATGGAGGCCGCGAGGTCGAGGTTCGACAACTACCTGAACGGATTCCGACTCCTCGTCACCAAGGCGCCGCAGTATTTCGTCCCCTTCTGGTATGCCAAGGAGCCCATGTTCTGGATCCCGCATGGCTGGTTCCCCTACTATGCCGAGTGGATCATCTCGTTCCCGCGTGCGCCGCTGGGGAGCGTGAGCGTGGCGTCGTGGCAGCTCGCGTGCTCGGGCGTCATCGCCCTGCTGAGCGACCTGATCACGGGCATCTACGGTCTTGTGTCCAGCGCGAAGCAGACGGAAGTGCCGCTCAAGGCCAGCCGGCAGCCGGCAGCGGAAAAGCAGAAGGCTACCGAGGAGAAGAAGGAGTTATAGGAGCATTTCACATGGGAGGAGGAGGAGGGTGCTCAAAACATAGAAAAGAGACCAAATCAATGGGCGCCGTAAAAACATATGAGAGCTACGAAAGGTGGAAGAAATGTATCTCGTTTGAATTTTGACGCAAAGTTCCCCATTGCTGAACGCTGGGACTTTGTAACACGACAGAGAATGACCCTTGGCAGGGTACTTTGGGGGTTGCTATAGGCATGCATTTTGACTCTGGCGACCACGGGGAAGAAAGGTCGCCAAAGCTTCGAATGTGCCAAGGTGCGTATCACGATGGGGAGAGCGCGCAGCGCGTCGAGAAGCTGTACCCGATAATATTAATGGCTATGTGTAGTATTCATAATTGCGGTCGCAGAGATGGGCGTCGTACGACGTCAAGGTGGAAGTCGTCGTAAAGGTGGTTGGCGATGGTTGTGTGGAAAGGAAGAAGTGAAATTTTTGGAGACTTGGAAATTAACAGTACCTTGGATACTAATATACCTTACCTTAGGTAGGTACTGTTAGGGCGGCAGGGGAGCGAGCGGAACGGCATCTGCTGCCCCACGCAGCCCGTCACTTGCCGCCCCCCCCAATGACCAAGCCGTGCCAGCGCGGCGGCAGCTTTGGCGCCACGTTGTTCCCAAGCAGCAGCAGCAGCAGCAGCAGCCTCGTCGACCTTCACAACTCAAGGCTCACTCACCAGCGACGTGTAGGTAGTGACGAGGCCAGCTCTTCCCGAACTGCCCAGCATGGCCATATCATGGGATACGTAAGTTTCGACCCAACCAACCCCCGTCGCCTAACAAATCACTGACATGCTGTCCAGCATCCGGTCTCTGGCCCTCTTCTTCGGGCCCATCCTCCTCCCCAAGGCCATGGCATACTACCGCTCCGCGAAGAACGACACTCGGAAAAAGAGTCTCAGGATACAGCCTGTCCCGCCGTCCATCCAGGTAGCTCTCGGACTACTATCCTTGCTATCCTTCATCTACATCGTCAAGACGCTGCCCTTCTTCGCGCCCGAGAACATCTTCGCCCGCACCGATAGTCGACTGCAGATCCCCGTCGATGTGCTCTTCAACCGCCTCTCCCTCGTCCGCCCGGGCAATGCCCTGACGTCTTCCGACCAGGCCCTCAGGGCCAAGTTCGTCAACATGGAGAGCCGCCTGCTGTACCTGCAGTTCGGCCCGGACGTTCTCGCCGAGTGCCCCTTCTGCAGCGTCGACGAGCCCAGGACGTACTTCTACTACGCCCTGCCCACGCTCATCTGGCCGCACATTGTCAACCTCATCGCCATCACCGCGGTTACCAGCCCGGCCTGGACCGGTCGACACGGAAGGCAGTGGCGCACCATTTCCACCATTGCCGCCGGCGTCCTCGGCGCCCTGGAGGTCTACCTCGTCAGCTCGTACAGCTACCAGGCCAACTCGCGAGCCCTGCGTCTCCACGATGTGGACATGTTCTTCTGGTCGGCGCGCAACTACCGCATGCTGGCGCTGGCGACGCTGGACGCCGTTCTCGGATGGGTGCTCTACCTCTCGTCCACGAATCGTGCCTTTGCCATACCGCCCACACCGGCGGAGCGCGTCGAGACGGTCAACCGTGTTCTTATGACGACGAAGAGCACCATCAGCGCCCTAGGCATCGTGCGGAATACGTCGCTGCGGGACGAGGACCTGCGCTCGCGCAGCCATGCGTACTGGGCCCACGAGGTGCGGCTGATGAGCGAGGTCATGGAGGACAGGGAGGTTGTTGAGAGCGTCAATGATGCGCTGAGCAGTAGGATCAGTATTCAGGCTATCACCGAGGACGCTGAAGCATACGCGAAGACGGTGCTTCAACCCCTTACTTCCACCAACGAGGGTTGAACATGGAGCCGCTAGTTTGCCTGTTCATAGTGTAAATCTCACATAGCGTGCATGGCGTAGAAATGATTCAAATGGCTTTATGTGTACGGTCGACTAATGCCCCCATCACATCACATCCCGTGACTCATTCGTCTCATCCCTCATGCGCTTGCGAGAAGCTGTTCCTTCCTATGCAGGAACTAGAGTGACGGCCCCTGTATTTTCCGAGTTTGCTATGTTCGACCCCTTCCCTAGTCATGATTTCGACTCGGTCTTATCCGTCGTGGGAGTAGTCGCACTGCTGACACTGTCCTTCCTGCTCGACGAGCCCTGCCCGGCGCCCTCCTGCGCACTACGCTCCAGGAAGCCGGCCCACAGCTCCGCTAGTGACTCCTTGTCGCGGGCCGATGACGTGTCGGAGAAGACTTCGGCGTTGAGGGAGGGGGAGCTTGGTGTGCGGTGGAATGGTGATGCGGGGAGACGTAGGGAGTTGCTTGACGTGCCGGGGCGCGCGAGACCGGCCTGCTCCCGCTGTTCGTCCGTCCAGTTGAGGTAACCTGCCATGACCTGGAGCACTTGGAAGCGCTTGGCGTCCCCGCGGTCCAGTGTGAGGAAGTGGAGGAGGTGGTTCGTGATGATTTGTCTGGAAGGGAGATTGTTAGTGAGGTCGTCAATGGGATGGGCGGACGACGCCTGGCTTACCTGTCGACATTGTCTTCTGGTTTTGTCTTCTTGAGGTACCGCAGTGCCTTGGTGAGGTGGTCATTGAGCACAATGGCTTCGTGCCTCAACTTGCCGATTAAGAGATTCTTCTCCTTGACCTCCTTTTCGAAAGGTGCCGTCCGCTCCAGCTCCGCGGTTAGGCCTTCCCTGGCCTCTTGCGCCTCCTTGGCGCGCGCGTCAGCCTCCTGGACGAGCCTCTTCTGCTCCTGGAGCTGGCGCTCAGTCGTCTCGACCATTTCGCGCAGCTCCCTCTTCCTGGCCTCCTGGATCTCGCGCAGCGCGTTCTGGAGATTATCCACCAGCGTGTTCTGGCTGTCGCGTTCCTGCGCGGCCGCCTCGTACCCCTGGCGCAGCGAGTTGACCTGCTCTTCCAGGTCCGAGACCTTGTCCAGCAGGCTCTCCTTCACGGAGCGCTCCTCCATGGCGATGACTTCCCACTCGCCCATGGCGTTGGACGTCGTCTCCAGCTCTTCCTTGAGATGATGTACGGTCCTCGTCAGGTCGTCCCTCTCCTTCTGCCAGTTTGTCGCCGAGAGATTATTTCGACTCCGCAGGGACGACAGCTCGCGCTGCGCATCCTGCAGCTCCTCCCTGAGCCTGGACGCGTCCCCGCCCGACGACTCCGCCGTTCCCCTTAGCTCCTCGTTCTGCGCCTCGAGCTCCTCTATGCGCTCCTTGGCCTCCTCCAGCTCGGCTTTGTCTCGTTTTAGACGGCCGCTGAGGGTCTCCTTGATCTGATTCACCCGGCCCAGGAGGTTCTGGTACTCCTCCTCGGCGCTCTCCTTGGCCACATTGCTCTCTTCCAGCTCCGACTTGAGCTGTGACACCTCGGTCGTGTGTGTCTCCTGGATGGTCTCAAGCTGTCTTCGCAGCTGTTCGACCTCGACTCGTAGCGCTTCCCTCTCTTGGCTCATGGCCTCAAGCTTGGCTGCGGTATCCGTGTCGCCGGACCGGTCGCCGTCGGTTTGTGGTGCCGGCCGTATAACATGGCCGTTGCTCGCGCTGTCAGCGATGTGCCCGTTTTCCGCCTTTGCGTAGTCCGCCTCGGGGGCATCCTGCAGGAAGATGTAAGCAAAAGAATCCGGAGCAACTTGCGCTCTCACTCAACCTACGGATTGTGTCGGGGTCTGTGGCTCGTCCTCGGCGTCCTGGTCGTTCTCTCGCTTGGGCTCCTCTGGCTCTTGTTGGGCGGGCTCCTTGTTCTTATTCGCATTCTTCTTCTTCTTGTTATTCTTCTTCTTCGAAGCTGCGCATCCAGATCCAGTTAGCGGCCTGCTGCTGCACTGCTGTGACGATGGCCCTTTCCCCCAAATCTTTCACCCATCGACTCACCAGAATTGGAGCCCTGCGTCGGGTCTGCTGCGGCCGTCGAAGACATGGTCGTATGGGGATGCCAAATTAAGCTGCATCGGGGCTGCTGTTGTCACCGTCGGGCAATGGGGTTTTCGGATTCGTGCTGTGCTTGCTGGTCCCGACTTGACCAGATCACCCGCGACCAGGGTGGCCCGAAGTCAATTTGACGAGCCACAATCTCACTTTCCTCGCTGCCACTGAGCCACAGCAGACAGGGTCGTCCTTCCAGACTGGTTCTGGCGTCTGCAGGAGGTCCACGCCGTGGAACTCGACCGATCGCGTTGTTGCAGGTATGATATGGGAGCGGATCCCCAACAACGAGCTACTTTTATATGGGCGGATTGAATGATGCTGGAGTCGACATTGATCGTACAAGATTGGCTGTGTCTCCTCACACCCACTACCGACACTGACGCCAGGTTGTGGCTTGGTTAACCCAGCAGCAAGCTGGAACTTGGATGTTGCGGGTCGTGCCATTTCTGCGCTTAGTCATCCATCGAAAACCACCGCCCCAAAAACTCCAGCAGCCACGGGGCATTTGCTCGCCTCCTTTTTTTTCCTTTCTTCCTCATCTTACAATCAATCTTCGCGATCACACTATTGAAAAACGTCACATGACTATATGACTTTTTCACAATCATATGCGAAGTAGAAAATGCCGCCGTTTATAATCCCGCTTCAGCTCTTGTTTTTAATTGGCGTTGCGGGTTCGCTTTTGTGCCAACATTTCAAGTCTCGTAGAACTCATGTGCTCGGAAAAAAAAGAAATTGCTCCTGGACACTTAAAACATTCGTGGAAAAAGATCATTTCGTGCTCCTGCCCGGAAACTAGAAACTTGAAAAATAGGCCCACTAGGCCTTTGCCTTCCTCGATCTAGTTGCCCTGGTCTTGGGCTTGGGCGCCGATATCGACTTTTCCACCACCTTGACCCCGGGCGCCTCTGTCACCTTCGCGGCGACCTCGACCTGCTCGTCCTCTGCTCCCTCGGTCGCAGGGGCCTCGATGGCCTTGACCTCTCCTTCTTGTTCTATCTCAGGCACGGCAGCAGGAGGGGGAATCTCCTTGATCTCGGGTGCCTCAAACTCGTAGCCCAGAGCTTGCAGCTTGGCAGCCTTCTTGCTCCGCCTGCTCTGCTCCTTCGCCACCCTCTTCTCCCACGCGGCCTCCGACAGGGGCTTCTCAAGCTGCCTGCCCACGATCTTGTTCCAGGGGACCTTCTTGAACCGCCGGTTTGCGCCCTTGAACAGGTCGGGGTGGACCTGCTCCTTGGGTATCGTCTTGCACTTGAGGATGTGGCCGAACAGGAGGTAGTTATCCATCGTCTTAGCCACAATGTCGGCGGTGGAGGCCTCGGCGAACTCTATAAAGGCAAAGTGCTTGCTGGCACCGGTCTTCTTGTTCCGTGATAGCCGGAGCTTGTTGATCGGACCGAACTGGGAGAAGTACGCCCTCATCTCGTGCTCGTAGAACCCGTGCGGGATGCGCCCAATGTAGATGACGCCGGGTTCGCCGTCGTGCTTCGCCTTGGCGGCCTTCTCTACCCCCTGGGCGACGTCGGGGATCGTCCCCACGGGCTGACCAGGCTTGTACACGGCGTCATCTTCGGCGGGCGCATCTTCATTGTCGGGGTCGACCTCGGTCGCAAGGATCTGGACCTCCTCTTCACCCTCTGATTCAGAGTCACTGCCAACTTGGGCTTCCTCAGCCTCGGGGGTTGTCTTCTCTGTGGGCTTGGTGGGCTTGACGGGGGTGGTCTTCTCCTGGTCGTCCTTGGCCACGGCCTTCTTCGTAGTAGCTTTCTGCAGCTTCCGGGGGATGGGCGACTCGTTCTCCGTGATCGCTGGCCGTACTCATCAACAACTGAATATCAATGCGCAATGCGTAGAGCTCTCTTGACTCACCTTTGCGCTTGCCCTTCACTCCCGTCTTGTCTGCAGGCTTTGATTTCGAGGGGACATTTTTCGCCTCGGGAGCCGCTAAAACACAATTGTTAGCAAGAGGAGAGAGACGTTGTCGACGCGGGACTGCTCACATTTCCGGGGTCTCAATTCGCGCGCCATTGTTGCTTTGGCAAAAAGTGTTGCTCTGGGTTGCTGGTGCCTCACAAATTCTCGGCGGCGAGCAGAGGAAAACCAAAAATTTACGGAATTCTGCCACAGTCAAGAGCGGTGAGGGGTTGGGGTGGCTTATCGCTACCACCATCTATCAACAGTGGGGCAGGGTCCAGGCGTACCTACCTACCATACCTTCATCGTTCTCACCAACTGGAGCTTCAACAGTCAGTTGTCGGGCTTCTTTCTACTACAGGTAGGGGAAACTTCCCAAAATTATGTTATTGAAAACTCCCACATCAGCAAACATCTTGTCTTCTCGTTGAGTGGAAGATCCCTCATTATCCCATTTTTGCGATCCATCTGGCTGCAGCTGGCGCCGATACTTCAATATGGACGAAAGGAACGAGGAGCTCAGCCATGAAGAGGTCTGGGATGACTCGGCCCTCATCGAATCCTGGAACCAAGCTCTTGACGAGTACAAGGTATGAAAGCTGTCCTCAGGAATCGACTCCATTTCCCTCGAATAACTGGCGGCAGAAATATCACAGCATCCACGCCAAGGGTGGAAGCCTCCAAGACCTGGAAAAAGCTGTGAGCTCAAGGTAACTGGGACGTCTTTTCCTCGAGGTATATAGGCTTCTAAACCATAATAGCAGTGCCAAGGCTACAGAAGCCACGGAAAACTCCAAGACAACAGCTGTTAAACATGAGCCGGCACCGAGTGAGGGAGAGCAGGTTCCGCCGCCCTCGACGGGCCCTGCGGCCGGCCTCGCTCCACCTCCTGGTCCTCAGGCCCTGCTAGGGACAGGTGCGCGTCTTTCTTCTCTGCCACGTCGCTGCTACTCTGGGATTATGGGCGGCTGATTGAATATCTGCGTAGTGCGAGATGAGAACCTCAAGAAACTGCTCATGGCGTGGTACTATGCTGGATACTATACTGGGCTGTACGAGGGGCAACTACAAGCCCATCAGGATGACGACGTAACGGCACCTCAACGCTGAAGGCTCTTCATGTTGGCTGGGCAGCCGTACGGATACCGCTTCGCAGAGGACGTGCCAAGCGTCAGGAGACCATGCCACGAGGCCAGGCGCGGTCTCCTTCTTTTGTGGCGCCTACCTAAATTTGCGACAGCTTGGCATCTGGCTGTCACTCTGGAGACCATCTTCACACTGTTGGTAATGAAGCCGTGTGGGGAACACGTTAATATGGTACGTCCGCCTCCCGCCCGGGAACACCATTGCTGAGACTAACTGGGGTTGAACGTCTTTCCGTAGTTTCGAGTACGAGTAGTTGCAACCTTATTAGACTCAAGGTTCTGGGGGCGGATAGACACGAGCTTCAGCTACCCCGGTTAGATCCAAAAAGCCTCAACTTAAGAGAATGGTCCGATTTTTACGTGGTAGTGTAGACACATCGACTAGCCGGTTGAGACGCGGCATTCAACCTCATCCTTCTGGAGGCGACGATCTCGGCTCTGAGACGTTGTCACCAACAGCGTCACCATAGAAATGGGACGATATACTGAAGCGCACCGCCGATCAACGATGGTCCTGCGAGTCTGCGACCCCTTCCCACAGTATTAGCATTCGTATCCACGTGGGGAGCAGCAATTACTGCGTCTGCCGCAACCAGGGGAGCAGAGCCCCTCAGCGCCGTGGTTGCAGACGATCCGGTTTCAGCCCGACGGTGGCAGTTTGGACGACGCCAAGATGTTGCGGCGGCCCCAGCGCTTTTGGAGATCCGAAAGATTCGTCCCGTCATTTTAGACTTTTCTGAATGGTCCAAAAAACTGCCGATGCAGCAGAACAAGCACGGCCAGGCTTGGGCGGTCGCGGAGTATCGACCAGGGTCCCGTTGCGACACTACCTCAAACGCAAGGCGAGACGGATCTGTCACAGCGGGGCCCTCACCAACCCTCCCGCCCCCCGGCCAACTTCTCCAACCTCCTCCACCACCGCACCTGGTGCTGCCGCTCGGATAGCCACTATACCGGCCTTCGAACCGCAAAGTGCTTCAGGAGGACCATCGTCGCGGCCTCGTTTCAACCATGGTTGCTAGATGTCGCTCCGGCCTCCGCCAAGAGAGTTAGCTGTCTCGGCAATTCGACCAGCCATGCTGGCGGCTGTTGATATAAACCCGTAGGGGAGACCCTCGAGGAACCTGTTTGTCTCTTCATCTCTCATCCCATCTCTCTTCCTCTCAGTTGTCTTGTGCACTTCCATTCTTTCGGTTGTTCCTGGGTCCTTAATTCGATTCTTCTACGAGCAGGCACTCGCTACACGTTTATACCCTTTCATCGCTTGGTCGATACCCCCTTCTACTGCTTCCACCAACCCACAGTCTCTTCCCTCCACAGTCGCGTGGATAATACCCTCTCGTACCTACACAGTGTTCAGTCTTTGTTCGGTATCCAACCACTACCATGAAGTTCTCCACAGCCCTCGCCCTGGGCCTCGCCCCCCTGTCTATGGCCCGCAAGGTCCGCAACGTCTACACGCCTAGCCGCCGAGATGGCCACCTGGTGAAGGGCAAGGAGGAGCATGTCGTTCCCCCTGCCGAACATGTTGCCCCTCCTCCCGCTGAGCATGTTGCGCCTCCCGCCGAGCATGTTGCGCCTCCCGCAGAGCATGCGTGGCCCCCCGCAAACCACCAGATCATCGACGAGATGAAGGGCCATGGCTTCACCGCCCACGCAAAGACTGAGATCATCATCATCTGGGCCAACCCCGGCGCCGGCGCGGAGAAGACCACCTACAATGAGAAGCTTCCCGTGACCCAGACCGGAAAGGAACAGCCCCCTGCCGCCGCCGCCACCCACACCGTCAAGGTCGGCGGCCCCGGCGGCCTGGTCTACCAGCCCGAGCAGCTTGAGGATGTCCCCGTCGGCGACATGATCGTCTTCGAGTTCCTTGCCCAGAACCACACCGTCACCCAGTCCGGCTTCGACACCCCTTGCGAGCCCCTGGAGGGCGGCATGGACACCGGCCACCAGCCGAACCCCGACAACTCTGTTGTCCCTGCTCCTCAGGTCGCCATGCAGGTCACTGACTCCAAGCCCCTCTGTATGTTCACCCTTTCCTAGCATCTCAGCGTGTCGGCGCAGATAACTAACACCCATCCTCAGGGTTCTACTGCAAGACTGGCAACCACTGCGGCTCCGGCATGGTTTTCTCCGTCAACCCCACCAAGGAGAAGACCCACGCTCAGTTCAAGGAGAAGGCCATTGCCCAGAAGGGTGAGGGTGAGTCGACTCCCATTACCGGCGGGGAGCCCGCGAAGCCCGACGAGTCAGCGAAGCCTGAGGAGCCCCCTGCTGGCGAGTCTCCCCCGGCCGACGTCGTCGGAGGTGGCGAGGTCGCGAAGCCCGGCAAGGGCGTCATCGGGGAGGATGGAAGCTGCCACTGCATGGTCAGCTGTGCTACCGGCAGCTTCCCCTCGGAGGTCCAGGGTATTGGCGCCACTGGCGGCCACTCGGGAGCCCTTCCCGCCAGGATGGCGGGCATTGTCTAAAATCTGGACGTATGGGGACGAATAGTCTCTTGCTCTTGAAGACAGGAAGACAAGGAATACGGGGTTGATTCCTGGATTGTCACTGGTAGATTTGGGGTTTTTTTTTTTGGGGGGGGGGGGNGGGGGGGGGGGGGGGGGGGGGGGGGGGGGCGGATTTCACACATGTGGGTTTTTGCTTGGAGGGGAAGGCTGGAATACTTCGCCGGGTTGAAGGGTAGAATATCTTTTTTTTTGTTCCATGTATGACTGGGTCGTACAATCTTCTGGACACCAACTTAATGACAACTCACAGAGCACAACTTGAAAGGAAGCCTCAAGGGCACATTCTTGAACCGTTGGTGAATTGAAGAATACACGGTGATACCACTCTGATTCAGAGGCGACGTAGCAGAGGCAGTCGGTACCAACATTGCGTTTCAGGCCGCTCACTTTAGTGCCCCATTCGGACACGGAGCATAGCATCCAGATTTCTCCAGGCTGGCTAGGCCGTTGTACTGTACTGAGCTCGGGCCTTCGTCTTCGGTCTCTAGACTGCTCCCCATCTTGCTGTCGCCACCCATAACTCGATCAGTCCCGACGCAATATCCGAGATCCAGAGGTGTCGACTCTGGATTGCCTATACATGGGACACTTCTCAGGACCAAGACCTCCTTTAACATGTCCGGATGACTAGGTCCTATTGTAAATATAAAGATTGCGCATCTTGCCCATCATATCGCCGTCTTCAGGCGATACGGGATATTCCTGACGGCAGTAACTCTGCCACATTTCCCTCGTCCGGGGTGACTCTGCGTCAGCCCATGCCTTCCTGGATATATCCTCCATTAGAGACCTGCGGTGGAGGAAGAAGAGAGGGGACTAGACTTACTCGGAGTTGTTGAAAGTATCTGGTCCCGTACTGATGATAAGCGCGGGCCGTGCAATATCTGCAATGATCTGCTTGAGGGGCGCTTCAACGAATGCCGAGAACACCAGGGTCTCATCATCGATCTCCGCAAAGCCCCCGGCTCCAAACCGCCCAACAATTGAGAATCCGCTGTCTCTCAGTATCTCCTCAGTTGTTGGGGTGTAGTCAGGGTCCTGAGCCAACAACTGGACATCGCCCGCACCATCCTTATTACGGCAGAACTCCGCCATTGTCATTGCGATCGAGTGCTGAAGCGTGCTGGCTCGCACGTTTTCGGTCACTGATCCTGGTGTACTTGCCGTCTGCCGCATATACCACTCCGGCGGTTGGCGGCACATGTCGCCTAAGCCGAAGCAGATCAACTTGGTCACCTTCTTGGTTCCGAGGAGAGCGCCGAGTTGCCGTCGTAGCAGAGCACAACTTGAGCTCTGCCTCCATCGAAGTTGCACCTCTGCGAAGATTGCTCTTGGATCATCGATGACGGCACGAAAGTCCCGGGATGTCCGATTTTTCCAGTCTACCAAGTAAGAGCAGAGATATGTTTCCGTTGGGCCATCGGGCTGTTCCTTGACTAGTCGCCAGTACTCCTTGAATTTCACATACGGCTTCCTGTCGGATTTCGAGAGTTAACTACGTAGAACGACTGGGTGTGAAATGTAGGTTTACCAGATTGATTTCGTTTCGCCGTAACAAGGATTCATGATCGGAATATCGAGGCCGTCGATGGAGCGTACCACGAATACTTGACGATTTATAGAATCGCCGAGTTGTTCTTCGATATCTCGAAGGTCCGTCTTGGTCCAGAGCTTGCGGCCATTTTCGTAGGCGTTTGCAGCGCGCTGGCTGCTTTCTCTCCAAGCCGTACAGCCATATGTCAGGGGGCCCAAGGGGAGGCCATTGTGCGTGGACATGACGCGGAGTAGTATAGAAATGGCTGGTAAAAACTCGGCAGGTTGAAAGGCAAGGCGCTGGACAAAGGAGTGTGCGAGTAATAGACTCGATTGATGGTGATTGAGAGAGCCTTTGTCTGTTGGCCTCTAGGGGCGCTTAGTAGCTACCAGGGACTTAATATAGTACTGTACACAGACGGGTTAGGACTTCCTACCTGCCGCAAGTACTTACTAGTAGCCCTAGGCCAGATGCCCTCGTAAAGTAACTTCCAAAACGAGTGACTCTACCTTCTGCAGCATGTTAGACCCCTTGCCTCTCCTACCGTACGTAAGTACTTAGCCATGAGCATCGACACTCTACACATTTCAGCCCGTGACGAGCAACACTGTCCTTGACGTTGCTTCCCGACCTCAAGTTTGCCGGTAGGCCCTTGTTGGTAGGCCTCGGATTCCCATTCAATTGTCGGCCAACAACTTGGCATCCAATGCGGCGTCTCGTGAACCGCCTGGCCTGTGCGCTTCTTGTTCCGTTCAAGCCAAGAAAAAAATAAATAAGACTACGGGAAATAGAGATGATATTCGATAGCAATTAGCAGTAATACTCCACCTTCGCCAGTGCTATCCTAGAAAAATCACACCCTCGATATGCGCCTATGTCATGCTCGTGCCTGCCGTCGCCGTACTCGTAGCCGATCGAACGACTCGTGATTGTGGGGGGAAGAAGAAAATCATTTCTTCTGCTCGGCCGCCTTCTTCTGCTCGGCTATACCATCGTCCGTGTCAGTCGAAGGGGGGGCGCTTGATGGAAGGAAAGGAGAAGAGGGGGGGGCCAAGACTGGACTCACCGGCAAGCTGCTTCTTGCGCATAATCTCAGCGGCAGCCTCCTTGGCGCGCTGCATCTCGGTGCCGCTCATGTTGTTGGCCTTTTTCTATATTCGTAGACGGGTCCATCGGTCAGCGCTTGCGGGGGTCGTCGTGGGCCAGCAAGGGGCCAGTTGCGAGGGTGGCCGCTTGGTTGTCGTGGTGGGCGGCTATGGGCGGTGCGGCGCTTACCTGGGCGGCCTGCTTCTTGAGGTTGGCCTCGCGGGCCTTTTCGCGCTGGTTGCCGCGGGCCATGGTTGTGTATAAGTGGTAGGATCGGCGGGTTGACGGTGGTCCGGAGTGCGTGGGAACCTGGAAGTGGGAGGTGGGAGCTTGACGATGGGTGTCGATACAAAGGAGAAGGGAAAAGGGTGCGTCGGGAAAGGAACAGATGAAATCTCACGAGGCGGTTTCCATGGCGGCAGACTGAAGAGTCATTTGCTACAACTGCAACCGTGAGGCTGTGCTTGCCTGGCATTGCTAGACGCTGGAGCAGCCAATGGGAGCGAGCAGCTGATTGGCAGGTCGTGGGTCACTGGGCGCGGCTATGACCCTATGAGCCACTGCAGGCGCTGTAAGCAAGACCCAGCTGGGCCCAAGGCCGCTGCAATCCACCACCAATATCCAATATCCCCTCCATCAGGTTGTATCCGTAGACGGATACGCGCATCGTCATGGTATCCATGGGCCATGGTGTTTGACATCTGGTCGCTGACAATCAATGCTGGAGCACCGTCAACACTAACCCGCTGTTCAGCTCGTTTGGAATCGCCCGACGATACCACGACCCTCAGTGATTCTCCGTTCCTCGTTGTGGCTCATGTACTGCCTATTGGAGCTTCAGTCGATGCAACCGAGACTTGGACAACGACGAACATGCTCTCCCGCCCATGTCAAAGCCTGGGAACGCTGGCTCTCTCTTGACTCAGGAATAGGCATGGCCCGTTTCCCCATGAGGGAATGCCAGTGCGCCAGAGACATGACTCCACAAGTGCTCGTACCGCGGGCGGTTGCAAACCGTCTTGAAACGGGCTCCCGTCCATCGACGTCCAATCGACAGATTGACGCTGCTCAACCACGAAATCTCTCCGCGCTACTACCTAGCCAAACTCCCAGGCCGACCGAATCACCTCCAAGGGCAACTGCCGCGTTTGGTCCACCTAGGTTCATGCTGGATCCGCGGCAAGGATTCTCGCCTTGTGGCCATGCACTGGCTGTCGATGGCCTGACCTCACGCCTCCAGCCTGCCACGATCGTCCCTTATGCTTCATGGGCCAGCGCGATGCGGCCATGAAACCTCTACTCTGCCCTCGGGTGCAACCACGCGCTCCTGCGTCAAAGTTGACCTGGTCGCGCCTCTCAGTTAGTCGCTGGGATGGTCGAATCATCGCGCGCTGTTGTTGCCAAACATGGCCCTGGTGGAAACACCGTACCATAGCCTTGTCGGCTCCTCGAGCCTTGGCTCGAACCCCGGCGACCTTCTGCTCTCGACAGGCATTTGTTTCTATTCTTTCATTCAGGCAGGGACGTATGGGGCCCCGCTGCGGGTGGTAGACAATGGTGAACGCGGTTGGTATTAAAGAACAATGCCGCCCCTTCGCCGCTCCTCTATTGAACCCCTCGACAATATCATGTTCACGTCTGGCTTCTACTAACCTCCACTCTTACAGCTTTTTCTTTTTCTTTCTTTTCTTTCATCGTTTCCTTTGTCTCCTGTCTTCATCAAGCGTACTATTTATCCTTCTTCACAGCTGGTCTGGATACTCTTCACTCACTCTGTGGGGGCTTTTAATCATTTTGTCCTCGTTTGCCATCACGACCTCTTGCTCACGACCGGAACTTTCACCACATTCACTCTTCGCATCAAATCTGCCGTCACTGCAGTCACTATACCGTGAGTACCGCAACATTACAAGTATACTAACTTTCCTGCTGACCTGTTCCAGCCCCTTCACATCCCTCTTGCCATCGAACTCTCTCCACCGCGACCGATCGTCATGGGGTTTCTCACAGGGTTCGCCCAGAAGGGCGTTTGCATGATCCTTCTCCAGGTCCTGCGTGTCTTCACACTCATTGGCCTCGCTTCTGTCATGGCCGCGAGCTGGGCTCTGGCCATCAAGATCGACCTGGACAAGCCCTACTTCGTCTTCGACGCGGCGTCCCTTGTTTTTATGAGCGGAATCGCCCTCTTCCTCGCTCTCTCTGAGCTTCCTTTTGCCTTTTGCCAGAACTTCTTTGAGATGCACTGGCCGGCCTTCTCCCGGCATAGCGGACTGGGCTGGCTGGGGCTCGCTCTCATCATGATCGGGTGCAACACCCTCGGCAAGCTCAACAATTCCAAGACCGACCCCGAGGACATTGGCATGCCATGGTGGCAGCTCGTCCTCGCATCGGGAATCCTCAACCTCATCTTTGGCGTCTTCAACGTCGTCGCCACATGGGCCCTCCACGACTACCAGAACGGGAACAACGTTCGCGTCATCCGCGCCAACGGCGCAGACGCAAGTGCAGGGACGCTCCCTCGGAGCATCAAGTCGGAATATGCTGGTTCTGGCTCCATCCAGGCACCTAAGAAGGCGCTCTGGAAGAGGCTCTGGGACCGGGATTCGGGTAAGGAGACTACTCGCCCCAAGATTACCCACTACGGCCCAGAAGCTCACACAAACGAGAATATTGATCGGGCCCGCGAGTCCTCCTCCTCCGCCCCCGACGGCTACAATAGCCCCCGGCACGAGCACGACACCAACAACAATGATGCTCGCTCTTCGCTGCAGATGAGCCCCATTGACCCCACTGTCCCGCGCCCGAGGTTCAGTCAACACCCCATCCACAAATCTGACAAGAGACCTACCACCTTTCTGTCTGTCAGTAGGGTGTTCCGTCCACAGTCACGGACGGCAAGCAGCTTCTACGATCTTCCTCCGCATCCGCTAGCCGTGGAGAAGAGGGAAGGGAACTGGGTGTGAAGGTGGTCTCTGGACTGAAGTCCCGATATTTCTCTCGGTATTGCATTAGCTGGCGTTCCAGGGAGCACGGAGTCTGGCCTTCCCTTTTCTTTCCTTTTTTAAACTTATCGGTATACCCAGGTTCAGGGCATGTTAGGGACGGGGCATACTAGATTTCTGTAGCTCTACTTCAACTTTGCTTAACTCGCTTCAAATCCACCGACGAAGCTCATTCAGGGCCTATGATTATCTCTCGGTTCTTGTCCGTAACAAGTTGTTGTCAATAGTTTCTCGAGTTAGACCTCAGGCTGTGAAGACCAGGCATTTACAGTCAATAGGATGTGCAAAATCCTTCCACCAGTTGCTGGTGTAGGAGAGGTGGGCTAGTGGGGACAGATTTTTGTCTTTCGTTAATAATGGATCGTCTGGGAAGCCAGAGCACGTGATCCCGTATGGCTGAGTCATGCCATCGCCGACCTTAGCAGGCCTCATCCGCAAGTCGTCGGTCATTTTCCTGTTCCAAACATTCGCATTCTCTCCCAACTACTTCTTCGCATAACCTCCACGTCTACCCCCCAAGGCACTAATCACTTCGACATTGTAACAGTGCCTCCCGATTTGATAGTGACGCCTCGTTCGTTCTCCATCTGCTGCCTGTGGTGCCCGTCACGACCGGGAGGAGGCACGCGACCTCGGGGACACCTTTCGCCTAACCTTCCCTTCTCTTCCTCGCTCTTCTGCATCAACAAACGGCCGACTTGCGCTCGGATCCGGCGTTTTGGGGAAATATCTCACACACGCCGCGGTGCCGTACTGTACTTGATTCCCTACTCGGCTCGTTCGGATGGTGTCGGCTTGACTGAAGCGTCTCGAGGTTCTTACTCTGGGAGGCCGGTGCTGGGTTAGGCTGTCGTGGGAACGGGCGTATGCCAGGAACAAAGGGCTCCTTGGGAATAAACATCGCCAACATTAGATCGTGCTCCTCTTTGTGTTCTGGTGTCTTTCTTTTCTCTCTCTACCAAAACACAGCCGCACGGGTGGAAAGGAAGGGAGGCAGTCTCTTTGTTCCCTTGTCCTGCTCTCTCGAGTGGGACATTTTAGTCAAGCCTTGTCCTCACCACCATCTGACAGTCTTTTTCCCAATTGTTTGACATCGGAAAGAGCGCAAATCGCCCAGGATGCCGACTGAAGCGGAAGAGGTGGCGGAGGATTACCGCCACGCGTTGGAGGATCTAAGCTCCAACGCTCGATTCGAGATTAGCAACTTGACAGTGATCGCGAGAGAAAATACAGAACATGCCCTGCTCATCGCCGAGGTGTTGGAGAAGCACATTCTCAAGGTAAGTGCGCAACTGCCGAGTATCTTTATCGCAAAGGCTCCGATGCGCCCATCTCCCTCGATCTCTCCGCTGAAAACAGAGCACTTCGCTGACCAACCCTTAGACGGCGCCGAGTAAGAAGCTGCCAGCACTATACGTCCTCGACTCGATTGTGAAGAATGTCGGAACGCCATACACGCTGTATCTCGGCAGGAATCTCTTCAAGACCTTCATGGAAGCCTACACCGTCGTCGACAATGGCACACGAAAACGAATGGAGGAGATGCTCAAGACGTGGAAGCAGCCGGTTGCAGGATCGATGGACACAAGACCTGTCTTCTCCCCAGACCTGGTGCGCCCGATAGAGAACGCCCTGATGAAGGCAAAGGCGGCCATGATGCCGCAGGCTCAGCTGCCTGGGCGACCCAGATCTGCGCTGCCTCCCCACCGAGATACCCCGACGCCTCCGGGGATGCGAAGTGCTGGCGGCACTCCTAGCAACTTCCCCCCTCAGCCATATCCTTATCCTCATGGGGCTCAGCCCCCGAACGGGCACTATCCACCACACCCGCAAGTGAGTACAATCCCCCGCTGCCTGACTGCGGACCTGCCTGCTGACCCGCATGACACTAGGTCCCCTATCCCCAACCCGCGGCTCCCCAACCCGCCAGCTCGTCAACCGCGCCTTTCCAGCCCCCGTTGCCCGGAGCATATGGGCTGCCAGTGGTCCATACAGCCCCTGAGCAGCAGGCTGGAGTAAACGTAGAAACGTTGAGCAGTGACATTCAGAACATGATTGTTGCGACGAGGGCGGAGGCCTCGCTGAGCCCGCATGATGCTAGTGTCCAGACCAAGCTGAGAGCACTGCTGGATCTCCAAGGCATAGTACAGAGCCAGAGCCTGCCGCAGGACCAGCTGGAACTCATAAAGAATGAAGTAACCAAACTTGCTGGCGTGAAATTGGGGGCCCAAAACCCGTCATCTACTGCCATTCTCACACATACACCAACGCCACCACCACCACCAGCAGCAGCTCAGCAGCAGCAGCAGTTCGTACGTCCACCGGCGCCAAGCTCCGTAACTCCTAGCCAGGCATCTCCGGCGGCTGCTGGGCAGGGGTCGTTGACTCTGGATTCTCTGCTGGGCGCGGGAGCTTTGGCGACGTTGATGGGGAGGACATCCTCGCAGAATTCGACTCCTAATCCTCCCAACGCGGCCGTCAGATCGCCCCAACCGGCTCAAGCAGCGCCGTATGCTGCGCCTCCAGCGCAACCTCCAGCCGCGCTGTCGCTGGTGGAACAGCTGCGGCTGGCGGGTCTGATTTCATCCACGACACCCACAAATGCCGGCGCTGTGGCGGCTCCTCCTCCGCCGGCGCCAACGGTGACACCCAACTTGGCAAGCCTGCTGGCCGCACAGCAAGCACCAGCGGCTCGTCCTCATTCTCGCCTCCGCCGGGGACTGAACTCCGCTTCGCTGAAACAACAGTAAGTGTCATTTTGAACTCATGCGGCTCCTTTGAGCAAGGCAGTTTGCTGACATGCGCGACTGGAGCAGCCGGCCGGATATCTTGCACCAGGTTTACGAACGGCTAGGACCGCCGTGTACTCAATGTGGCCGGCGGTTCCAGACTGATGAGGAGGGGAGGAAGAAGAAGACGGCACACATGGACTGGCACTTCCGGGTGCACCAGCGAGGGAATGAAGCGGAGAAGAGGGGGACGCACCGGAGTTGGTACGTCGACTTACAGGTAAGCTCCCAACACTCGATCCGTATACGTTGTACGTGAGAGGAAGCGGGTATATCGACTAACAATGGGCAGGAATGGAGTAAATCCAGAGAATCTGTCGACGCAGACCAGACAGCCGCGGCCGAGACGAGCGCAGCAGAAGCATCCAAGGCCGCAGCCGAGGCGGCCAAGCCCAAATACATAGCGGTACCGGACCCGAAGAGCGGGATTAACAATGTGTGCCCGATCTGCCAGGACCGATTCGAGAACACATGGCTGGACACGGCGCAGGAGTGGGTGTGGCTGGACGCGGTGCTGGTCAGGGGCAGGGCGTACCACGCGAGTTGCCACGCGGAGGCGACGAGGGACCGGGACGAGGGCACGCCTCGGAGGACGCCGGAGCCGGTGCTCGGTAAGAGGAAGGCCGAAGGGGGGCTTGCGTCGCCCAAGGTGCGGTCGCTGAAGACGTTTGCGTAGCTGGTGCTGGATGGGATGGGGAGGGGCGTTTTGCTGAGCATTGCAAGGTTTGCTGGCGTCTTGGGAAGCGCTTGGTGTTACTCCTGGGATGTGTTGTAAGAGGAGCGTACATCAGAGGAAGGGTTATACATACTGTACAATGCACATACATGTTTATTACAGATGATTCTAGTCCAATCTTGAAGGAAGTGAAGAAGCGACCGAGGTGACCCCCTTTTTAAGAGGAAGACCAATGCTTCATAATTGTTGGGGGCCATTCATCAAAATTCAATATAATGCCTGGCTGCTTTTACCTTTTCACGTGGTTGTTAAATATTAAGGATATCAACACCTAGAAACTATTACAAGGACTAGGAATTACTACTAGTACCTTCACACTAGTAACTACAGGCAAGCAGGTACAGTACTGTAGGATAATACTCCTGGGGGTGTTTGCAAGTAACCGTCCGCCCCACCTTGTTCCCCAAACGCGTCATAACCACTTTAAAAATGTTGCCTCAACGCGTCGTTCCTCAACCACCACACCACCACCACATATCCTGTCCAACCTTCGACCCAACCTGTCGCAGCCGCCGCCGCCTACTACCCCACAACCTCTCCTCCCTCTCGGCCATGCCGGTCCCCTGTCCCATATGCTCCAAGTCGGTCCACCCGGCCCAGATCAACGACCACATCGACTCCAACTGCCAGAGCTTCCTCGCCGCCGACTCCTCGCCGCCGCCGCAGTCGCAGAACGGTGCCGCAACCGCCTCCTCCTCCTCCTCCACCCAGAAGCGAAAGGCCTCGTCCTTCTTCTCCACGCCGGCCTCGAAGCGTCAGAATGCTGATGGAAGGGCCCTGACACCCCTCGTCAACGGGTCGATCCAGGCTTTCACGGCGAAGAAGCGGACTTTTGACGAAGGGCCTGGGGCGCCAGCAGGGTCGGCGCCCTCCTCTTCGGGACCGGCACAGCAGTCGGGAGACCAGCCGACGCAGACGCAGTCACCGGCGGAAAATGGCGTCAGCGAGGGCGATGGACCGACGACGACAGCTGCTCCCACCACCAGCACCACCAGCACCACCACCACCAACGGCGATGGAAGGGCAGTGAAGAAGACGAGGACGCAAAAGGCAGCGCCCCTGGCCGAGAGGATGCGCCCGCAGACACTGGACGACGTATGCGGACAGGACCTCGTAGGCCCCAGCGGCGTACTCCGATCACTCATCGAATCCAACCGCGTACCCTCCATAATCCTATGGGGCGGCTCCGGCACAGGCAAGACCACCATCGCCCGCTGCATAGCCCAGATGGTCGGCAGCCGCTTCATCGAAATGAACGCGACGAGCACGGGCGTTGCTGAGTGCAAGAAGCTCTTCCAGGAGGCCGCCAGCGACCTCGCCCTCACGGGGCGCAAGACCATCATCTTCTGCGACGAGATACACCGCTTCAACAAGGCACAGCAGGACGTCTTCCTCAAACCGGTCGAGGCTGGCACCGTCACCCTCATCGGCGCCACGACGGAGAACCCCTCCTTCAGGGTCGCTTCCGCCCTGTTGTCCCGCTGTCGCACTTTTACGCTCAAGCCCCTCGACACCGACGACATTGTCAGCATACTGCGGCGTGCCCGTGCAGAGGAGACACCCATGTACCCGCCCACCGACCTCATCGACGACGACATGCTGTCCTACCTCGCGCGCTTCAGCGACGGCGACGCCCGCACCGCGCTCAACCTCCTCGAGCTAGCCCTCTCCCTCACAGCGTCCCGCGAGGGCATCACACAGGACGACATCAAGGCCTCCCTCACAAAGACCCTCGTCTACGACCGCGGCGGCGACCAGCACTACGACAACATCTCCGCCTTCCACAAATCCGTCCGCGGGTCCGACGCTGACGCCGCGCTGTACTACCTCGCCCGCATGCTCCAGTCCGGCGAGGACCCGCTCTTCATCGCCCGCCGCATGGTCGTTATCGCTTCCGAGGATGTAGGCCTGGCGGACAACTCCCTCTTACCGCTCGCCACGGCTGCCTACACCGCCACGCAGCAGATTGGTCTGCCAGAGGCGCGCATCCCGCTCGCGCACTGCGCCGTCGCCTTGTGTGCTGCGCCGAAGAGCACGCGAGCGTACCGGGCGCTTAACAATGCTTACTCTGCCCTCCGTGAGCCCGGCGTTGCTAGTCTGCCCGTGCCGCTGCACCTGCGCAATGCACCCACGCGGCTCATGCGTGACATGGGCTATGGCGCTGAGTACAAGTATCCGCCCAACTACCGCGACGGCAAGGTCCGGCAGACCTATCTCCCTGACGAGCTGGTTGGGAGGCGATTCCTCGAGGATAGAGATCTGGGCACTGAGGTGGATCCTGACTTGCAGATGACGGATGCATAAAAAATCTACCTATCCTCTCTGCCTTTCTTTTTTTATTTTTTTATTTATTTTTTCACTGTTGCCCCCCCTGAAAGGGCGGTTATTATCGGCGACATGGCGCACTTAGCATTTGAGGAGCATAACAAACCAGGCGGGGAATTCCTTTTTCATAGAGCGGTTGGATTAGTATTATATGGAACTGTGGATTGAAAAAGAGTATGGTGAGCACCAAGGTTATGTGCATTGTTAAACGGGCTTTGTAGGCATAACTATGTGAGGCACATACGATTTGGCGTTTCTCTAAAACAATGATACCACCTTTGCCTTGATAACCTTCCAAGAGAATAATCCCTAAGGCCCATACAATATACAACGTATACAACGTATACAACAATAAATAATCCTATAAAACGACCCCAAGAAATTGTCGTAACCCATATCCTATACCGTGTGTAGACTCCCCCTTCCATAACGTCATTCGATATTGTTGCATCGCGTGCTAATCCAGTCCTCCTGCGTCAGATCCACAAAGGACACATCGCTCAACCTCACAACCTTACACGCCTTCCCTTTGCGCTCGAGGCGCCTGGCCTCTCTGCAAGCCGTCTCATCCCGTTCGTCGGCGTCGACCTCTACCTCCTTGAAGTAGCCGACGGCGCTGGTCCGCGGGACGAGCAGTTTCTTCTTGCCCGGCCCCGGCGGGCTGACGCCCCTGTTCGAGTCTGGAGGGCTCTTGGGTCGCTTGCTCGGGGAGAAGGGCTCGAGTGGTTTTCTGGAGATCAGAGACGACAGGGGAGGGAGGTCTTCATCGCTGTCGTAGTCGGCGCGGACGGGAGTAGGCGGGTCGGTCGATGAGCTCGATTGGCTGGAGCTGAAGGGATCTGTCCTTGTGGTGAACATGTCTATCGACGTCTGCTTGAACCGGCGAGCAGGCGAGTTTTGTGGGCCCTTTGTCGATGATTTTTTGGTACCTCCCTGTCGTCCCTTGCTCTTCACCCTTTTCGTATCCTGACTCAAGGCAAAGCCCGAACGTACAAGGCCAAACACTTCCGGAGAGCCAGCGGGAGGCGGCCTAGCGCGGGAAGACGCGGAGGGAGGGGGTGAGGCCGCCGCGCCGGTGGGGCTAGACGAGATGACAATCGCCTCCTGAACGCCTGCTGACTTGGAAGTCCTAGTTGGCGTCACTTGTGAGCGGGCGCTTGTCCAAATATCGGCCGGAGGGTGGTCCGGATCGTTGACTCTCGAAGGCGCGGGTTGCTTACTTGGCTCTCGAGGAGGAGGTGAGATAGAGGACCGCTGCGCCGGCTGTGTGGGCTCTGGAGGAGCAACTTTCTCGGCAATGTCCAAGGTACCCTTTTGAGTCTCTCTCAAGACTGTAGAGGTCTTCGTTGTCCGTACAAACTTGTCAAGAGCACCACGTTGCATCCCCGATGCTTTGGCGGCCTTGGTTCCGGTCCCTTTCTGCTTCTTCAAAGACTTCCGAGCAAGTTTTGCCTGCTCAGCTGCCTCCCACTCTGAAAAGGCACGAGGCGCAGCCTGTTTGACAACATCTTCAAGCACCCAAGCCGTATCAATGCTCGTGACATCGAAGACCTTTCCTGTCTGGGAGACGGCTGCTCCCTCAACCTCGTCGGCTGCCACCTCGAACTCCTCATCATCGTTCAGGGCAAGTCCTTCCCGAGATGACGGAATAATCTCCTCAGCCTCTTGAGACAGGTCTATGGGCACCACTTCCGCTGGGACGAACTCCAGTCGGAGCTTAGGTTCACCATCTGCGCTGGAATGCTTCCTCCTTTTGACTATGTGATGGATGGCCTCCTCACCATCTTGCTCACACAGCATATTACGGACGAGGAGGGCGGGGCCGAGGACTCGAATGAACTTTATCGCGCCTATCCGGTAATCCCAGCCGAATGTCTCTCGTGAGAACTCCCTCAAGGCTTCCAGGTGCAGCTGCTGTCTTTGCGCGAGCTTCTCCTTGACAGCCTCCATGGTCGAAATCGGGGACACGACGGGATGTGTGTAGTAGCGTAGGACCTCGAGGTTGGGAAAGTTATCCGGGATGGAAAGAGCCCTGTGTTTCGTCCGAAAGTGGTTGTTCTCGTTGGTTCGTAGTTCGTGAGCCAGCCTCTCCCTCCATTCCTGCAGGCCTTGCTCGTCGGACGCTCGTAACCTACACAGACTCTTGCCGAAACCAGCCTTGGCGGCCTCGCAGGCCACTTTGACACCGCAGCCGGGTATGCCATCAGGGAGATAGTCCCCGCCGCTCATAAGGGCCACCAGGACCATGCCCTCCCTATCGAGTCCTAGCTCAGCTAGTCTCATGGCAGCCACATCGTAGAGCGAGACGTGGGTGGGCGTCGTCGATCGCTTCATCTCCGAGGACCAGTTCCGCAGCGTCCGACTACAGCCAAACATGATGGTATCGACATCCTCGCTCAGCACAGCGTCGACGATACCTCTCTTCTGCATCAGCGCACACTCGGCCTCTGCTTCCGCGGGTGCATCGTGGACGGGGAAGCCAAAGAGGCGAATCAGCCTCTTGGCCTGGGACACGGCGACACCGTCCCCCCTGCCGGACCGCTTCTTTCGCTTGAAGACGGGCTTGTGTGGGCCGTCGAAGACGAATATTGGCTGTATTGGCGTTCCCAGGAGTCGCACGAGTCGGTAGAAGAGGGTTCTGATGGCGGGGTTGGTTCCTCCTCGTGCGGCCTGGTTCTGGAATTGCCAGATGGCAAAATCGACGGCGAGGCGGAGAGGGCGGCCTTTGTCTCTGAAACTATCGGCCGTGAGCTTTGCTAGAGAGACCCTCTCGCCGGGACCCAGCTGCGCGTAGATCCTGAGGGTGGGGGCACTGTTAGTGGAATTGTCTGGGTGAGTTTCTGACGGTGTTAGTGGTATAGATACCCTTTGATTCCCATGGAGGGCACACGCAGGCGGGGAGGGTCATCGACCGTCGGCGGAGAGCGTCGGAAGTTGTCGCGAGTTCGATGGATGACGATGGTGATGGCTGCGAGATGAAGTCAAGGTCGCTGTGGCGACGCGCCAGGACTGTTGACTTTCGGTGGGTCCGACATCTGCGACTGGCGAGTCTTATCGATAAGGTCCGACCACCCACCTAGGATTCGACTCTCGACTCGGGCATTGCTGCGCGGGAAGGCGTGAAGCTGGCACTGTATCGCACCTACCACGACCGTTGGACACCCCCAGTACCTAGCCAGTGGCCAGTGCAGTCACTCTTGCTCATTGCATTGTTCCAACTCCCAAACTTCACCTCGACTTTTGTCACATTAATACGCCGTCAAACCAACTCATTCTCACCAAGGGGTGGACATGTCCTCAGGCCAGGGGCCGACACTGGCCCATAGGAGCGTCGCCAGCATCCGCTCCGCGCCAACACCCCATCAGCAGCACCAGCAGCAGCAACAGCCGTCCACCCCTCACACGCCTCCTCGCGCCATCACATCGACCTACGGCTCACCGTCCACCATACGTGCCGACGATGACATTATCGTCATCGAGCTGGGCTCGCGCTTCGTCCGCGCCGGCTTCGCGGGTGACTCGCTGCCCAAGGCGACGCTCCAGTGCGGTTTGGAGGAGCAGCGGCGCGTGGGCGACTTCAGGTCGTGGGTCGGTGGCCCCAGGAGGACGGGACATGCTTGGGCGGCGGAGCATGAGATCTGGCGGTATGATCTGAGGGAGATTGACCTGGGGCTTCTTCATGATAAGCTTGACCGCTTGTTGAGGGAGGCTTTCACGAGGTGAGGCTCAGTGATGGACTGACTTCACTCAGCACCCAGCTCACAAGTCATCAGATATCTTCTCATTGACTCCAAGCCTCGGAGAATGGCTCTCGTCTTGGACTCCTCTGTGCCCCTCCCGCTCCTATCAACCGTCCTAGACACGGCCTTCGACAGATTCCAAACCCCGATGGTCTCCCTCCTCTCCTCCGCCACCATGACCGCCGTGGCCGCCGGTGTACGCTCCGCGCTGGTCGTGGACATAGGCTGGGCCGAGACCGTCGTCACCAGTGTCTATGAGTACCGCGAGGTGAGGAGCACGCGCACCGTCAGGGCCGGGAGGCACCTCCTGGAAGAGCTGTACACCAAGGTCCTCCGTAGTCTTGTCATGGGCGAGACCGAGAACGAGGCTGACAGCTCGGAGAGGGTCCTCAGCTTCGATGAGAGCGAGGACATCATGTGTCGCCTCATGTGGTGCCGTCCCTCGGCCTTTAGGTCTTCGCAGCGCGACTCTGCACAGCTTGAGACGGTGCAGGAGGAGCAGGATGAGACCGAGGCTGAGCATCCTAAGGGTCTGACAGAAGTCCCTCTGACATCCTCGAACCCACCCCGGACGATCGAGGTGCCATTCGAAAAGCTGGCCGATGTCTGCGACGATGCCTTCTTTGACCCTTCAACACCAGCCCCGTCTTTTGACGACCATGAGCTTCCCGTCCACACCCTCGTGTACCAGCACCTACTCCAGCTGCCAATCGATGTGAGGGCAATCTGCATGTCCCGCATCATCTTCACAGGTGGCTGCTCCAATATCCTGGGCCTCAAGGAGCGCATCGTGGACGAGGTGACCGCCACCGTGGACCGGAGAGGATGGGAGCCAGTCTCTGGAAAAGGCTACGACCAAACCCACGGCAACCCAAAGCTCCGACGAGGAACCGCAGGCCTGTCCCCCACTGGACCCGCATCGCCATCCTCAGAGACAGACGACACCCAGAGCGAGACCTCAAGCAGGTCAGCCGCCAACGCGGAACCCGAATCAGACCCCATCGAAGCCAAGATCTTCCGCCACCGTGACCGCCGACAGCCCCTCCAGGGCCAGATCCGCGCCCTCCACTCGCTGGGGCCGTGGGCCGGCGCGAGTCTGATGTGCCAGCTCAAGACGTCCGCCATGGCAACTATAGATCGCGAGCTCTGGCTCCAGCAGGGGATACATGGGGCGTCGAGGCCGAGCGAGGTCGATATCAAGGCTCAGCAGCGGCAGAGTATGGGTGCAGGGGGTCTGATACGCGGGAGTGGAGGACACCATACGAACTGGACCCTCGGGACGTGGGGAGCCGTCTGAGCGGCCGCAGTGTACGAGGTAGCGAGAAGGTAGATACCCTTGGAAATTTACACAAAGGCACATGTAGTTCACATTGCACGAGCGGTAAATCTAGGGCGTGGGCGAAGTATGGCCGTGCACCAGGATTAACATTGTCCGGCCACAAGATCTCCAATCCTTGAGCCATGAGCATAAGGTAGGAAGGGTGCATTTGCCCATGCGACATGAGGTCTTGTGCGACGCTCTAGCTTTGGGTGGCAGCCAATCCTTCAGCCTGCCTCTCGCTCGCCTGAACCATCTGTCTCAGGAGTTCAATGTAGGGGCCCTCGATCCCCCACGTATAGCACTTCCCACCTTGCGGAGGGTCAGACCGCCGAGCATGTGCATGCTCATCACCTTGCGGCCCCCTTTCGAGCAGCCGGATTCCCTCTTGCAGTATCTTGCCCGGGGCTCCAGGACTCTGGATGTCTCCGACATTCATGATGAAGGCCGCCATATTGTAGCCCACCCGCACGTATACCTGGACCAATTCATCATCCATCGGGCGGTCCAGATGGAAGAAGGATGGCACCGAGGGATCCTCCGTGTCCGCTGTGACACCAGTCCCTGGTGTCCTGCAGTTGGCATAACCCTGGATCGCGCCCTGGCCGACAAACTGCGTAGAGACGCTAAAAGCCCAAAGGACAAGGGTGGAGATGTATATGGCGTAGGGCTCCAGTATGCTATCACAGCTGTACCGACGGACGTGCCAGAATATGGCGCCGCAGTGGATGACGCACAGGCGCGCCTTGTACTGGTCGCGCATCACCCACCGCAGGACCTGTTCGCGGGCAGTCCCATGCTTCACAGCCCCTTGACTACTAACGTCGTGACGCGAAGACGCGGTGGCCAACGTCTGAATGTGGGTGCTTGGTATCAGGGCAACCAGGCGCGCGAGATGCAGCAGCAGGATACTATGGTGCTCCGCGCCTGAGAGCATCGCCGCCTTTCCGTTTGCCAGCCAATGCAACACGTCCAGACAGTCGCACGCGGAATTCCGCCACCGGGACATTGTGGGAGTATCGGGCAGCCAGCACTCTTCCGATGACGCCTTAGGACGTGGTTGGGGCGAGGCTCGCGGCGTCCAGGAGTTGATTTGCATCTGTTCCCATGCTATGACCTCCTTTGTCTTGCGAAGTATACCGTGGATCATGATTTCGATGCTGAACTCCCCAATGGCCGAAGGAAGTCTCTTCTCAATGTACAGCATGTCCATCGCTTCACGAAAAGTCACTAGATAGAGTCAGTATAGGCTTGGGCTTGAGGAGAAACGATTTCTTCCTGGGCACCAACCGGAAGTGGTGTTTCCCTCAGTCGGTGGCATATGACTGGACTTCTCCCAAACATCTTCGTGGACAGGGATCGGACATTGGACATCGGAAAGGCTCATCAGCGGCTTCTGGTCAAACTCGTAGTGGATCGTGGAGTCGAGGAGCTACTGAGGTTAGCATTCTACCACGTACCAGCCGAGGTGAATGGAGCATTAGGTTACCCATATCATCATGCCTGTTCTTATCTCGGATTCCCTTCTTGCCCAGACACCGGTAGCATCTGCTCGAACAGTCGTCTCGGGAGTAATGGCACCTGTCCTCGCTTTCTGGGATAGCAAACCCAGCTTATTGCATGCCTCAACAAGGTAGTGGCGGTCAATAAAGGCAGAGTCCATGTAGGCTTTCCTGCCACTATGAAGCATACACATGACGGCGAGAATTCCAGCTTGGAGGGTCTGTACCCGGGTATTGGTAGTCTGAAGGGCCATGCTGAGGTTCCCTGGAACAAAGGGAACCGATGGATCCTGAGAATTTTCTAGCCCGTACATCTGACGCCTCAGGATCTTGCGGAGCAGATCTAAGAGGGAATCACTAGGCTCCTGACCGTGCAAGCGGCGGGTGTATCTCGAGCCCACTGCACAGACAGCCAGCAGGAGAGTCCAGTTCTGGGATATGTCGTGTGAAAATGAGGATTGGCGCAAAAATGGGAATGACGGGTGGAAGTTGTCAAAATACTGCCGCGCAAAGAACTGCGCTTGAGAGCGGGAAAGCAGAGATACTAGGTCAAAGCGGAGCTGCTGTAGGTGACACTCCTCCCTGATGCCTTGCACCATGAAATCGTATGAAGGGATGGGTATGAGCTGGTCAGCTGCAGAAGAAGCCGGGTACTCAACACTATCCCCGTGGTCCAGCAGGTCTATGTTGGCGATGGAATATCGGTGCTTGGATTTGCCGCCGAACGGGGCGCGGGCGCCTGAGCCATCGACATAGAGTCTTCCCTCGGTCGATAGCGAATGCTTTGATCCCGCTGGGCTAAGGGAGGAGGTAGAGCTGGGTTGGCCTTGAAAGGTTTGGCCGGCTGGCGTCACGGTATTGGCACCAGCGTCCCCCGAGGAGTTGCTGTACAATCCCACACCAGCCTGATTGTCAGCCTCGGGGCCGAAGAAGAACGGGAACGAGGCGTCCACATGTGCATTGTCGCGCTGGCGCAGGAAGCCCGCCAGCTGCGTGCCCCAGTCAGCAGCGTCCGGATAGGCCTCTGGGGACATCCAATTGATGCCGGACAGGCCTAGAGCTGGCTGGGCGAAGTCGTACAGGTCTGCAGGCTGCGTGTCGAGTGGGACATCTTGGAGCCTTCCCATCCATGCAGCCTGCTGTGATTCCAGCGGCCGATCAGCTAACTGCGAGGACACGGGGACTGTTGACCGGGGATTGACATCGTTATCCAACTCGTCGATGGCAGCAGCTGGCTCTCCACCTCGCAGGTCCAGCAGATTCTGGGCAGTTGCATGGTCAGAGTAGCCTGCCTCCTCCTGGGTCCGGTCAGGGGTTCCATCCGGCGTCTCGGCGTCGGCGGTGGCATGGGACCGTTGCTTCCTCCTGGGTGGATACTGGCAGACGAGCTTCCGATCAGAGCATCTTCGACAAGGCTGCTGGCGCGAGCAGCGGACTCGACCGGCGGCACACTGCTCACAGGCACGAGATGAGACCTGGGGCATGTCCAGGGCCGCGTCCAAGGGATGGTGGGACGTCTGATGACGGTTGAGGACATCTCTGGTTGGTGGTCAGCAGCAGATACGTAGGAGGATTCAAAAAAGTATTAGCTGGGTCAAAGGATGAGGCGTCATTTACAGTCTGGAGAACTCTTTACCACATGTTGAGCAAGAGAATGGCTTCTCCCTCGTGTGAATCCGCATATGGCGTGTGAGGTGCTCCCGCCTGGCAAAGGTCCTCTCACAGACGGGGCATACCGCGGACGACGGCCACGATGACGGTTGGTCCATTTCATGTCGCGTCGGTAAGGAGGGGTTAAAACCTCCCTTGTTATGCAAAAGGCTGGTTAGAGAGGCGAGGCGAACTGAGACGAAGGGCGTCATCGATATGGTGAGATAGATGGTGAGAGTGGCGGCGGAGGAAAGCGCGTCTGGCTAAATTACATCCTGGGGTAATATTGTGTAACACCTGGTAAACCGGTACTCTAGCGCCTGCCACGCACCGGCAGAATGTGAGGTTTGACGGATACGGCAAGAACGTCAATGTATCTGATTGGCCCCGGGTCATTACAGGTAGATGGCAATTGGTTGAGATCTCCAGGTTATTGGGCAATCGCGAACGACCAAAAGAAATATTGGCAAGAGCCGCAAGTTCAGGTCGATGATGACGCTGGGAAGTGACGCTGAGAAGCCACAACCATGAATGAATGGTGGCAGAAGACTCGACGCTCAGGAAATACCAGGTACAATGCACTATCTTACTACTACTAGTACTGTACTACTAATTCCTAGGTAGTACGTTGTACTGCCATTTGGATTCCTCTGGTCTGCACGGCCATACATAACTTGCATGTGGTCGAGGAATAAACATGCCTTGCTTGCATGGTCTAACGGTTATGACTCCAGATTCTGATTCTGGCAGCGGCGGTTCGACTCCGCCTGTGAGCTGTTATTTTTGCTTTTATCTCTTTTGGCATCGTCCGAAACCTCCACAGGGACGAGTATTCTGCGATTCTTGTCAGTGTTCTGACCTCAATGGCCTGCAATGGCGGATTGGGTTGTGGGTTGGGTTATTGAAAGCAGCTGCGCCCTGCATGTCGGAGTGATAGGATGATAATACGCTGCTGTTAATCTTTTTGTCACTTTCTACAGTGCCTTGTGGTCTGTATTCTACCCTGCAAAGTGCAGTAATCACTCAGTACTAACTTAGTAGTCAGTACCTACGGAACTACCTGAGAAGAAAATGGTGCAGTGGCCGGAGTGGTTAAATTCCGACGCTAAACCACATCAGGACTTGCCGCAAAGCTCAAGCTCATCCATCCTTCGACAACTCACTCAGATGTCACCCTCGCGACATCGTCATCGTCACAACCCATGAGACCCTAATATCACCGGCCGCCTGGGCCACCATCCCCTTCCACATAACTCGCCTCCTCCGCATAAACCGGAGCTGCAAGCACCATGAACAGAGGCGTCTCCTGCCTGCGCTGTCGCAGCGCTCGCGTTAAGGCGCACCTTGTCCCACCCAGGACTTTTGCATCGAGCAGCAGCAGCAGCAGCAGCACGACCTCATCCGCCCCTATCCTCTCCTCCTATAAGCGTCCCTCCACGGCCCCCAAGCCCATCCTCGACATCAAGCACATCCGCCTGAACCCCGAACTCTACGAGCGCACCTGCATGGAGCGCAACAACCTACGCCAGGCTCAGCACCCGCACCGCATCGTCGGCCTCCACGCCGAGTGGCAGGCCCTCACCCGCAGCGGCCGCAGCAACCGCGAGCGCTCCAACCTGCTCCGCCGGCAGCTGGCCAACCCTGCCACCAGCTCCGACGATGGCGACCTCGAGGCCGTGCGCCGCATGTCCCGCGAGGAGATCCAGGACGAGGCCCGCCGCCTCAAGCTGGAGCTCTCCGGTATCTCCGACGAGGAGTCACGAGTCCTGGCCGCCATGGAGGAGCTGGCCCTCGAGATCCCTAACCTGACCAGTGACGAAACTCCCAAGGGTCACGAGCCTGTTCTGCTCAGCTACATCAACGACGCGCCCCCCGAGGCCGCCGAGGGCCGCACGCCCAAGCACGACGGCCCCTCCCACGTCCAGATCGGCACCGAGCTGGGCATCCTCGACTTCGCCGCCGCCGCCACCGCCTCCGGCTGGGGCTGGTACTACCTCGTCGGCGAGGCCGCGCAGCTCGAGCAGGCCCTCATCCAGTACGCCCTCGCCGTCGTCACCCGCCACGGCTGGACCCAGGTCTCCCCGCCCACCATGGTCTACAGCCACATCGGCGCCGCATGCGGCTTCCAGCCCCGCGACCAGAACGGCGAGCAGCAGGTCTACACCCTGTCCCAGCCGCAGGATGAGGTTGACCGCGGCGTCCCTGAGATGTGCCTCACGGGTACCTCGGAGATCTCCCTCGCCGGCATGAAGGCCGCCGCCACCATCCACACCGACGACCTGCCCCTGAAGCGCGTGGCCGTCTCCCGGTGCTACCGCGCCGAGGCCGGCGCCCGCGGCGCTGACACAAAGGGTCTCTACCGCGTCCACGAGTTCTCCAAGGTAGAGATGTTCGCCTGGACGCCCCCCGACGAGGACTCCGCCCAGGACGTACTCGACGAGATGCTCGACATGCAGACCGAGATCCTCTCCTCCCTCGGCCTGCCCGCCCGTGTCCTCGCGATGCCCGCCCAGGACCTGGGCGCTTCCGCCACCCGCAAGATAGATATGGAGGTCTGGTTCCCCAGCCGCGCCGCCCGTCTGGGCGGATGGGGCGAGGTCTCCTCCGCCAGCCTCTGCACCGATTACCAGACCCGCCGACTGGCGACGCGTATGCGCCTAGCCGGCGACAAGATGGGGTTCCCCTGGACGGCCAATGGCACTGCCCTGGCTGTCCCACGCGTGCTGGCTGCCCTTCTAGAGAACGGCTGGGACGAGGAGACGGGGACGGTGCACATTCCCGAGTGTCTGCGACCGTGGATGGACGGCAAGGTGAAGATGGGGCTCGGCCGCCATCGCAGGCAGAGGATGACGGGGACCTGAGAACAGCCACTGCGCCGCCGATGGACAAGGGCGTTGTACTTTTAGATAGAAGGGGGGTTCCAGGTTGGTTCCATTCTCTGTACTGTATGTATTCCCATATGCCTCTAGGCTTGAGCTCACAGGCCTTTGTATTTGGCAACCGTTTAGCCAGTCATAATATGCACCACCACCACCACCACCACCACCGCCACCACCATCACCATTCTGCTCAGTCCACCCTGCTATCTGTCCTCGGTGCCTCGAACTGCATCCCCGGCGGACGCCCCCTGATGCGATAGTACCCGCAGACCTTTTTAACCGCGCCTCCCCATCCCAATTCCTTCCTCTGCCACGCCCTCACAAGCTCACCATCCTTCCACCGCTGCACCACAAACCGTCCATCGCCGCCCCCTTCCTCATCCTCCACTACATCCGGGTCCTCCTCCATCAGAGCATCCACAGCGACCTCCATCCACACATTCAGAGTGCGCACCTGATCCACATAGATGACCAGCACGGCCGCCGCGGAGGCCACGACGCTCGCCACCCAGAACACCCAGAAGTTGCCGCCCTCGGGCCCGTAGTCGCCCTCGATGGCCAGGATGCCCGACACCACCGTCACGGGGAGGAGGATCCCGCCGAGGTAGGAGATGCGATCGAGGCTGCGTCTGTCGCCGTCGTCGTTGTCTGCTGGACGCCGCTCGTCTGGTCGCCCGGACGATGACGTCTGTGGGAGGACCTGCTGCTGGCGTCGTTGAGGGGTTCCGGTCAGCGACAGGCTCAGGCGCCGGTGGACGCGGGCGATGAGGTCGGTCCAGTCGGCGGCCGAGGGCGTATCCAGGGAGCGGCCTTCTTTGGCGAGGTGACGAGACGTGTCCTGATTCTGCTCTAGGCTCGCGAGGGACGCCCAGAGGACCCTGTCATCGTGACAGCCACGGCACGCCCGCGATCCTAGGGTCTCGAGGAGATCGAGCCAGCGCTCGTACACCAGATGTCCCAGGATGTGCTCCGGCGCACGCAGATGACCTCCGAGCGACTCGTATATCTCGGTTTCCAGGCTGCGCGACTCTTGTGTCGGACTGGGGACATGTCCTTCCGCCGTCCTCGTCGCCCCGTATTGGTCGGCGCCCCTGAGCCTCTCCCCCGTCGCCGTGGCGTCCTGATGTCGCCGTCTCGGCGGCGGTGCTATCCTCCCCGGAGGCGGCGCATCCGGACGATCGCAGAGCAACACAGTTATACGAAACGAGCTCCACAGCGAGACACGCAGGAAGGAAACATCCTCTCTATACCGCCCATCACGGGGCCCCCTTCTCAGCGTCGTCCCGGGATACTCCCAACTCCACCACCGCGCCCTCCCGTCCACTGTTGGACCACCGCACGGCCGGTACCCCTTCCTCCGGACATGCGCACCGATGAACCCAGTATCCACGCCGCCCACCCCGCTCAGCGTCTCCAGGACGTGGGGCCCCTCGAGGTCGTGCAGGACAAGCAGTTTACTGTCCGTACCGCCAGGCTGCTGTCGCCGCTCTTGGTTCTCCGTCTGGCCAAGGATCTCGGCGCGAAGGTCCTTCCAGTCGGTGAGACTGCGACGACGCCTTGTCTGCGCGTTCCACTCGGCACAATATCCTAGAGACGGTGGCGGTGGTGGTGGTGGGCGATGATGATGACGGTGCTGGGGGTGGTGCTGGTGCTGGTGGTGCCGGAGCGGCGAGACGCTCTTCTTCCGTCTGAGCGACGACATGGTCCTGTGGCCGATGACAAAATTGCCCGTCGTATCCTTCTTTTACGGCACACTATTTATGAGTAGACATACGAGTTGTAATAGCGGAAAGCCCGTGAAGCAAATAATAGCACTTCCAATCAAGCGAGGGGAGCGTAGGACCAAGAAATAAGCCACCTACGGCCCAGGACAGGGCATTATCTTCGTAACCCGCGCGAGAGAGGTCCAGTCATCCCAAACAACGTGACCCTTCCTCCATCCACTGTCATGATGCCTGGGACGGCGATTGGAAGAGCCGGCTTGCTACGTCTTGGCAGCCCTTGCTCATGTGGGTGGACTTCAGGCATAAGCGTGCGCGCGCGCGCGTGTGTGCGAGTGCGTGTGTGATTGCAACTAGGCCACAGTCTCCGGCCGAGACATGTGCAAAGTACCAGTTTGGGAAGCGAACGACTTGGCCCTCGCCTTGTGTGCGGGCAAGTCTCCTTGGTGGGGTTGGTGGGTGAAGGTGGGATTGTTGTCCACATGACTCTTATTCTCCCGCGGTCACGAGTGGTTCCAGGTGCGGGTGGCTTGGATCTCCACCTCAATAACACCCACCAAGGGGAAGCACAGCCTCAGGTACGAATTATAAAGTGAACCTGAAGTGGCTCTCCGATTCATGTTCGGGTCTGCCCCTTGCGAGAGGGCATATCAACAGACGGCTTAGACCATTCCACCTCATCGCTGTACCATGGCAGTACTCTGCGGGTAAGCAAGGTAGTATTCGACTTACAAAGGAGGAGAAGAGAAAGAAAGAAAGAAAAACGCCCGCGACGCAAACACACGCTGAGAATCATCATCGCTCTATTGGCAGTCCAGGCCGTGTACGTATAAACCGATGACGGCTGTACACGAAAACATTGCTACTCTTTGCCGTTAACCATCTTTCCGAAGAACGCCAGACCATGTACGACGCCAGGATCGAAAAATACACCCACTGCGGCCAGCCGAAACGGGAACGGGAGAGCCAGCTTGGCCGCTGGCTTGGTGGGGACCAAGCGTCTCCGTCCCCGCGCCTCTGTTCTTCCCCAAGCTTTGTCCTCCCCTCCCTTCCGAGGAGTGTTGTGCAGGCAGATGATGCTGCCACTATACGGCGGACAAGGTCTGTCAATGCGAGACGACGCACTGCGATCATGCCAGTAGACGCAGGCGCCCTACATCCGATACGTCGAAGCGCCCCGCATCCTGCCAACTCTTCCTGGTCGGGTTTCGCAAACACCGCGGCGTGAGAGCCCGCTTCATCTTCTTCAGCCAACATGCCAATCGCCCTTCTCGATGCTCCTGATTCCCTGGCTCCTCCGATTGCTCCGAATGCTCCAAATGACTCGCTCCCTATGAGCCATGGCCATTAAGCTGCCCGTGGTAGGAATGGTCGTCCCCATCGTGATGCAGGGTGACGCTGTTGAACTCGAGGAACGGATCCTGGACCTCGTTGCCGGGGGTGGTCAGTCCACTGTCGAGGGGAACCCCCTTCATGGCCCTGGACCCGCTAATGTCCACGCTGTCGCTCTCCTTGACGTTGCGGAAGTTGGGCGTCTCGTTGCCCTTGGGCGTATGCGGCACAATCGGGGGTTTCATGTGGCGGATGAGGGCCCACTGCGTCGTGCGGAAGAACGGGTGGGCCTTGATGTCAGATGCTCCGGCGCGAGCGCCTAACCTCCTGTTCTCGTCCTTGATCAGGAGTTTCCGGATGAGCGACTTGCAGAGGCTGGGTGGACGGTCAGTATCCGCACCAACAACACATGCACCCCACTTGGAGCTTGTCGACAAACTTACTTGGTAACCTGGGGCGCCCCTGCGTGGTCGGGGAAGGGAATGTCTTCCCGCAGGATGTTGGCAAAGGTCGCGTTGCGGTTCTTGCCCTTGAAGGGCGTAGTGCCGTAGAGCATCTCATATATGAGGATACCCAGGGTCCACCAATCAACAGCACTGGTGTGTCCGCTGCCCTTAATCACCTCGGGTGCAATATACTCCTCGGTGCCGACAAACGAGTTGGTTCGGAAGTTGGCGATGCACGACCTGGTGTCGATGGTAGGTAGGGAATCCGTCCTAGCGCCATTCTTGCCCACGATCATGGTGGGCTTGCCGCCAGGGTCCGACTGCTTTGACAGGTCAAAGTCCGAAAGCATGATGTGCCCCGACTGATGGAGCAGGATATCTGTGTGATGGCAAGTCAATTAGAAGGGTGTGCTCGCACGCCGAGGGTCAGTGGCGAAGGACGTACTCTCAGGCTTCAGATCACGGTAGATGAAGCCCATCAGGTGCAGGTATTCCAACGCGGCCGTGACCTCGGCAGCATAGAAGCGAGCGTCCTCCTCGCAGATGCATTTGCCGGGCCGGGTCTGCAGAGCGCGGAAGAACTCCCCACCGCTGCAATATTCCATACAAAGGTAGAGATAATCTTCTGACTGGAAGGAGTGATACAGTGTAACGATAAACGGATGATTGCTGGTAGCGAGGATCTCCTGCTCGGCCAGGGCCCGCTTGATCTTGTTGCGCTTGATCATCTCCTTTTTGCTCAGCACTGTAAGTGGTCAGCGGGTGGCGTCGGGCGGATGGGCGGCTTGCCTGTCTGCCTTACCTTTCATGGCGTAGAGCCGGTTGCTCTTTTTCTCCCGGACGAGGTAGACCTTACCCACATCTCCCTTACCAATCAACTTCACCTTGTCGAAACTCGCGGGGCTGACCTCGACAGAGCGCACTTTGATCGAATTAGAGCTGTAAGTTCTGCGGAACGCCAGATTCGTGGTCGGCGCGGGCAGGGAAGCCAGGGTATCCTCGGTCGGCAGTCCCAGGGACTGGTTCTTAGCCGCCTCCACCTTGGCCTCGACCATGGACAGTGACCCGGGCATGGCAGGATCCTCGATGAGGGGGTCCTTGCCCAGGTTGGCCGTAGACGGACGCTCACTGTCGGCACCACCGCCGGCGCCGGCCTTGCTGGCGTGCTTGGCGAAGAGGCCCTGGGTGTTGGGGGCGCTGGCAACCCGCCTCAACCTCCTGGCCAGCTCCTCCTTGGTCTCGGCGGTAGCCTTCTGCGAAGCATTGCCATCCTCCGGGCAGGATATCTTGAGGGTCGGGGTGTCGGGGGGGCTGGGCGGAACTGAGCCCTCGTTGCGGTGGCGCAGGCCCGGCATGCCCTGGTGGGCAAAGTAGGGATTGGCGTGGGCCGTCGGGCTCAGGGCCTCCTCCATGGGATTGCCCTCGCTGACGACGGTCTGGGAACGGAAGCGACCGACGGTGTTGCTGAAGAAGCGGCCGCGGAAGGGCCTCGCGGCGGACGGGTTGGAGCCGCCATCATCGTGTGCGGCAGCACTCTTGTCTTTCTGGTGGTGGGTTTCGGGGCCCGCGGGACCAGTGCTGTTTCCAGAGGTGTTGATGCGGAAAAAACTGCGCAGGCGATGACTGACCTGGCCACCGGCGGAGTTGCCGTTGGCATTCTTGGAAGGCATGTTGGGGGCTGCGGTGGTGGTGGTCGTTGTCGTCGGTGTCGTGGCGGATGCGGAGGCCGTGGCCGTGGCCGCGGGGCTGACAGCGGTTGAGACGTGGTCGTGGGGGTTTCGATCACGAAGCCGATGCCATGTTCGTCGCAGAAGATTGAGACGTTGGCTGCTGGCGGTAGAGCTCTGGCGGCGGAGTCCAGGTGATGAGGATGGCGATGAAAGTGATAAGGGCGATGAGATTGTGGGGGACGATGAGGAGGACGATGAGGAGGCGGAGGAGGAGGCGCGGAGCGAGGAGCGATGCGATGCTCTGGAGGTCGCGGCGGAGGCAGGAGAGGGAGCGGTGGCGGTGGATCCGACTGTGGATACTGGGACCACGGCACCGTTCTTCGAGTCGTTAGAGTCGGAAAACGAGAGATGCTGATGCTTGGGAATCTGGCCACTCTTCCCGGACCTGGACTTGGTAGGATCGGGATGATTGCTCAGCGGCGGCGGTAACGGCCCCTGCTGCTGCTGGGTGCAGGTGGTGAGTGTTGGGGGGAGGGGTGCCTGAGGCATGAGCGGGAGAGTCGTGATACAAGTCGCCGCCCCGGGCACTTGGCCGCAGTTGCCTTAACAGACCAATGAACGAACGGGTCAGGCACAACGGGCCACCACGTTTATTCCCGGAGAAAGTGCCGGGAACTCGGTGGGAGTTTGGGCGTTTGGACCCCCTGCAAGGACCTTATTTTGGATTGTTTTTGTCGGTGTTTTTCCTGGTGCAATATGCGTCCGGTAGAGAGCCCTGGCGAATTGCTGGAATCGATCAGTTGAAGGTAAGGTAAAGAAGACTGATTATTGCAATAGTTGCAGTAGTCAGTATAGGTGAGCTTTGTTTGACAGAAAAGAATGACGGCGACGCAATTGCACCTCACCTACGCGTCAGCCGATGGGTCGAGACTCGATGACCTGCTTTGACTTCGTCTGGGAGGGTCGTGGTGGTCCACCACCACCGATGATCACCTCGGGGCATTACAGCGCTCTTCTCTCGTCGAAATCGAGCCCAACGACCAACTGTCCCAGGTGGGACTGGCGGCAGAGGTTCTCATTTATTCACACATTTGTCAATGCGTGATCAAAAAGCACCGTCGAGGCATTCCATTCACCCAACCGCCGGCTCAGACTTGTGAGACGTTGATTCACACTTGCTGTGCTCAGTGCTCAATGCTGGCCTCGAATACGAGACGGGGAGACTCCAGTAGCCCCATTCCTAGGCCGGAGCCACTCGCAGTCAATCGACGAGACCGCATTTACCACAACCCTTTTTCTCCCTCGTTCACATATCAGGTACGTATTATGATACCGACTAGGTGCCGTAGGGACATGTTTCCTCGGGTGGCTGGCACCCGTTTATTAGCGGAAGCTCCCGCGGCCCCCGAACTGCGCGACTGCGAGCGGATAAATGTCCGAAATCTTCGTGATTCGCTTCTACCCAACGGCTACGAGTAGTAGTGCGAACGCGAACCACACTACCCGCTCGTTCTGTATGGCTATATTACAGTTGTAGCCTATGGATTGTCTTGGGGAGCCAGGCATCTGAAACTAAGGTACCTGAGAGCCCTGCGCCTGCCGGTTAGGTCGGAAGTTGCCGAGGATGACGGGCAGGAAATTCTGAGAGTCTATACGTACGAGGTATTAGAGACTCGTACTTATGGGGTCTGGTCTGGGCAGCATCTGCATTACATTGGTAAGCATCATCTTCGCAGCCGCCAGAAGGCACACCTACAAGTAGTAGTGGTTTTAGTCGGCACCTAACCACGGGCCGAATTGCTATCGATCCCAAGCAGGTAACCTGCTTGCCACAATGGAGATCCAAAACCGCAAGAGCCCCCTTCATGCCATCGCCCCACATATGAGCTACGTATTAGCGATTTTCTCAAGCCATTCACTCAGCCCCTAAACCCCAGTGCCCGGCTACATCATCATCAACTCGTCCTTCTAATCCTTAGACTCATCCGTCTCATCCTCGGACGGGAGGTTCCTATCTCGCTCCAGCAGAAGCTCCTTAAGCTTCCGTCTGTTGTTCCGCCAGGTCACGTAGTCCTCCACCTCCTGGTCCCGCACCGACGGCGTCACCTGGTTGCCGTCCGCATCCTTTAGATAGTCCGGTATCTCACCGTCATCACCACCGTCCCGCTTCTTCCCATAGCCCCCCCTGCCGCTGGTATTCACCGGCCCGTCACCAACGTGCCATGCAAAGGGCTCCATGTGCGCCCTTTCCACGTGCGCCTCCAGGCCCGCGATCCCCGGGAACTCCACGCCGGGATTCTTGTCACCTCGCCCGCACTTGCCCCACCGGCACCGCGGGGGATGCTTCTGGTCGCCGACATGCACGACGCAGACATGCTTCCGCAGCGTCTCCAGGTTCTGCAGCTCCGCCTTGCAATCCCTCCACTCGCAGAGAAACTCCACAAACGGCGCCTCCAACCTGCGGTACAGTTCCTCCGGCGGCGGCGAGGGCTGCTTCGGCGGCCTACCCCGTCGCTTCACGATGCCCGCTTGTCCCTGTCCAAACTTTGGCCTCGCCGGTCGTGACGCTCTGGCTCCCGGCGGTGGATTCCCTCGCATCGCGGCGTAGGACATGCCCGGTTTCCACCCCTTGGGCCTGCCGCGGCTGGCACTCGGCGCTGTGGGTGGTGTCGTGGTAGTCTTTGCCGCTGCTGGCGTGGAGGCCGCCGCCACGGCAGGGCGCCGAGGTAGAGGCACCGGCGTCTGCTTGGGAGCAGGAGGCCTACTGCTCGCGGCATCGTGCTGATGTAGACGCGGCATTCCCGGGATAACGGGCAGCGGGACGGGGGTCTGTTTGACGGGGCGCGACACTGGCCGCCCCCGCCGAGGCGTCACGTCGGAGGTGACGTGAGTCTCGTCCGGGACATGCTTCGGCGCGGCGATAACGACGGAGAAGCGCGACCTGGACGGTGAGGCCGGCGATCTGACGCGGCTCGCTTTCCCGGAGGACGGCTGCATGGGCTCCTATCGAGGGTCGCTTGGAGTGCAATGATGGTAGTCTCGCGGGAGCTTATGCCGGTGTGGGTAAGTCTACTAGTCGCTTATCGCGTGATTTGATTTATTACAAGAGACTGAGGAGAATGGAGTTTGACTTGTGGCGCTGGGTCGGCTATGTGTTGGGTGATGCGGATTGTCTGATGTTGAACCGCGGTCGAGTGCTGAGGTGGAAGTTCGAGTTGAGCGACGTACTCGTACACGGTGGAACGGCAGGCGCAAGCCCCACGCTTTGACCTGGCTCGCTCTTTCCTCCATGGCGCGCGATGCCTCTCACCAGCGCCGCCTTTGTTTCTTGTTTCTCATTAGCACTCGTCTCTTAGCTCCCATAATGATTATTAATAGTACTATACCTAAGTATAGAGCCCGTAGAGTAGTATTTTGTGGCCTTGCTGCTCCTTTCACATTTGGTCTCACCGAAGCTAGCTCTCACGCCAAGGGTCTCCTAAACAAAGTCCTTGGAATCTTCGTTTCCACAATTCGGGACTCGGGGCATTACACACAGTGAGGATCAGTATTACATTCATACAACAATTACCTTAAAAGGTTAAGATTCCAACCTAAGCGTCCCACGGTCCCACCCATCGGCTCCGTCGGAAACCCCATTCCACTCGGGAATGATGCTCTTAAGTACCTACTAGTAGTGCCTTGATATATTTCTACAATCCTACTATGAATTACACGGTCGAAATTGTGCCATCACACCTCTATCCGATTGGATTCGATCGACTCCCATCACGTCATCCTATTGCTTTACAATCGTCGACCTAACTATAGCTCACTTCAACTCCTCGGGTGTTCACACGGTTTCCGAGCCATCAAGTACATCAACATTACAGACGCCCAGCTCACCCTCCCCTCTCCTCAATCCATCATTCATCATAATCCAACACCATCCAAGTTTTATCATCTAATCCATTGTCTGATTTCCATCTCTTCCCTTCCCACACCCCCAACCCCCGGGAAAAATGACCTCTAAATTCTACGCCATCATCTCCGGCGCCGGCTCCGGCACCGGCCGCGCCGTAGCCCTACGCTTCGCCAAGTCCTACCCCATCGTCCTCCTCTCCCGCTCCCAATCCTCCTACCAGCCCATCGTCGACGACATCCGCGCCGCCGGCGGGCAAGCCCTGGGCTTCGCGGCCGACGCCTCGGACCCTGCCGCCGTGGATGCGGCCTTCACCTCCGTCGCCAAGGAGTGGCCGGACCGCCGCCTCGCCGCCGCTATCTATAACGCCAATGCGGGATTCGCGAATAAGCCGTTCCTTGAGCTCACCGAGGCGGATCTCGATACTAGTCTCGGCACGGCTGCGTACGGGAACCCCAACCCAAACCAACTATCTTCCCACAACTCGCTCCCCCGCTTGTAGAGAAATCACCATGGACGTCTTTATCCTAACCAAAGAATTTTGATAGAAAGGGCCTCTTCTACTTCGCCCAAAAGACGATGCCCCTCCTCCTTTCCACCGTGAACGCCGACCCGCCCAACCCGCCAACCCTCCTCGTCACCGGCGCCACCGCCTCCCTCCGCGGCTCCGTCCGCTTCGCCACCTTCGCCGCTGGCAAGTTCGCCCAGCGCGCCATCACCCAGTCGCTCGCCCGCGAGTTCGGCCCCCAGGGCGTGCACGTCGCTCTGGCCATCATCGACGGCGGAATCGATACCCCCTGGGGCCGAGAGCTGGGGCTTGTCGAGGTTACCAAGGATTCCAAATTGAAGCCTGAGGCGGTGAGTTTTCTCTTTTCACTTTTCCTTTCTTTTTGTTTTCCCCCTTCCTTCTTTTTCTTTTTGGTGCAATGACGAGGCGGGTATGTGAGAAGATTCAGGGGCTAACTGGCGTTGTCTAGATTGCGGAGAGTTACTGGCACCTGCACACACAGCATCGCTCTGCTTTTACCCAAGAGCTTGATCTTCGCCCCTTTTCCGAAAAGTTTTGAATGTATTGAACAGGAATTTGTTATGCAATGGTAATGATTCAATGTGGAATAATAGCAAATTTACAACTTCATGAGGCCTTGCTTAACTCTCGCTCATCACATCCAGTTTTCCCGTACCTGCTGTCAACAAGACACCTCTACCTAGCAGCAAAGTGTCAAACACGCGCATAAAGACTCCATCAAGACATAAAAGAACTCTTCGTCCAGCCACTCACACCTCCGTCTCCACATCCGGCTGCCTCCCATCCAGCGCGCCCAGAGTCTTGATCTTCCTGAGCGCATACTTGGCCTCATCCTTGGCAAACTGGGCGTTCCGCATCGGCCGCCACTGCATCAGTCCCCGGTGCTTGCGGTGCAGATCCCGACTGCGGCCTCGGTAGTCCCTGTACGCGCTGATGGGGCCGTGGCTCTTCTTGGACACGTCGGTGCCGTCGGTTCTCTGGCTTGCCGTGGACTGCTGGTCCCCGCTGGTGGCCTCAGAGCGGCGCGAGTCGCCGTCGTGGTCGGCGTCTTGCAGCCCAAGGTCAGGGTTGTCGTCGTCGTCGTCGTCGTCATCGCTATTCTCATAATCTTCCTCTTCAAAGTTGTCGTATTCCTCGCTGTCTTGGCCCGGCCCGCCCTCCTTGGCCATCAACGCTGAGGGGTTCGTACCAAAAGCCCCAGTCCAGTCCGTGCCATCCTTTGCCAGCCACTTCTGTTTCTGCTTCTCATCGGCTTGGGCGAGGACGTCGCGGCCCTGCGTCAGGGACTCGTCGTGGAGTTTCTGGATAATGGGCGGCACCTCAGTCTGAACTTCTTCCTTGCGGACGCCCTCGGCATAGCAAGCCTCCCAGGCCTCAATCGTCTCGCGGGAGTCGTTGTCGCTAACGAACCGGATATGATCGCTATCCGTTCCCGGAGAGAAGCGGCCCCTGAATCGGACGCGCCCAATCTCTTCGATGTCCAGGTCCGGAATCTCCTTGTAGTTCTCCTGCGTAATGTAGCTCTGAGACAGGCGAACGCTATTGTCTACCCTGAATAGTGGGAGATCAAACTCCTTCTCCTCCCTGTCAACGAGCTCCAGCAGCCACAGAGCAGCAAAAGCGTCGGGGCTTCGCCTCCCGCTAGGCTGGAACTCCATAAAGATGGGCGACCGGTACCGGTGGCGTACCGGTAGTCGAATCCTTTTGCCGTCTTCCCCAGAAGACGCGATATCAAACTTGGCGCCCTCGTCCGTCTTGGTCATATAATGCCTCTTGACAGTGGCCGAGGATCCTCCCGTGCGTAGCCTGAGCTTGGCTTTCTGGGAGGGTTGGTAGTTGGAGACGGTGATCTCATCTGAAAGGAACTCAAACGTCCCAATGTCCCAACCAAGCTGGGGAGGAGGAAGCCTCAACTCGCAGGAGCGGAAGAGCAGCGAGATGCGGATCCTTCCGAAGCCGATGCCACCATCAAGAGGATACCACCGAGTGGACTCGCTAGCCGTCTGCAGAATATCTGACAGCTTAAGCGGTACGACACCAATGATTGGATCATGCTGCCTATTGCGCGAATCCCGGACGGCAACAGTCACAATAGCGGACCGCCAGTCACGGATGAACCTCTCTGTTCCGGCATTGAAGATTGGCTGCGACGACACCGTCTTGACTCGTGTCTTGTAGATTAGGTCGTCGTTGAGCAGTATGGTGCAGTAAGAGCTCGGCAGTGACTTGGCCTGTTCTTCCTTGACGGGACCGGCCTCGGGCCTTGCCGGTTCATACTCCTTGCCCTGGCGCTTGCCCGAAGTCCCCTTGATGTTGGCCAGCTCCAATCCGACAATCTGGTGGACCACGATGCTGAGGATACCCGACGGCCACAATGGATCCGGTGGCGTATGAACCACAGCATCCTCCTCCTGAGACTCAACAGCACCTTTGTTTTCCTGCAGCTCAGGCTTATCCTTGAGTTCGTTGGGCAGGTTCAGATCTCGCCCGGAGGTCCGGAGCGCCTTGCGGAACTGCGTCTTGCCGAAAAAGCCAACCTCCCAATGGAGCTCACCAGGCATGGTGCTTTCAGCGCCGACGCCTCGAAGGTGGGATACCTGAGGGAACATCTTGCCGGGGTGCTGGATGAGCTTCTGGATGCTGAGCTCCACCTTGCCGACGACATCGTCGGCGGACGAGCGATCGCTGTCCCAGAGCTCCATGGACAGCTGCTCATCAGCCTTTATCAAGTCACTGGTGACAAGGAGACCGCACGTCTCTTCAAACACGGGGTTGAGGTTGTCCTGGATCACGCGGGTGCAGAACTGCGGCTTCCCGAACTTGCTCCAGCTGACAGTGATGTAAGGGTCGGAACCACCACCCTTGCTACCACGCTGGTCCTGCTTGCTGAGGCCAACCGCCTTGTGGATTCGAATAAATATGACGCCCAGGGCATCCGTCTCTTTCTTGATATCATCGCCCTGGAGCATCTTGCTCATATCCAGGGTCATGCTCTTCGGTGCCACGTACATGCTGGCGGTGGTGCTGATGGCCCAGTTGACAAAGTTGGAGATAAGCGGCAGGTTGAGAATGTTGACGCCCCTCTCGATCATGGGGGTACAGCCAGCCTGAACCTTGGGTATACCCATTAACGTGAAGGTGACGGTCTTGATGAACGGAGGATCAGGGGTGAGCTGTACACGGACCCGAGCGGTAGCAACAAGTCCAATCAGCTCGACCCAGATCGGCAGGGGGACGCCAAAGAGCCCCTTGACTCCCAGGTAGAAGACGAGCTGCATGCCCATGTTGCGAGCCTTGGAGGCAACGTCCTGTCCGGATGGCTTGGCATGGTAGGCCACGGAGACCTCCATGTTGTAGAAATCGCCCGCCTGCTCATTGGCGGCAAGCTCCTCGGGGTCCATCTCCTGTTCCTGCTTTTTGCGGTTCTCATCTTTGATATCCTGGACATGAGAGTCTGGCAGAGCCCGCATGTTGAGGATGCGGATGGGGTTGTTCCCCTGATTAATGTCGGCCACACGGACGGCCTCGATGATGCCTGGGACAGAGGCCGCCATGACATCCTCCAAAGTGTCGGCCACGCCGGCAAACATCTCGGGGTTGATAAGACCCCAGACAATGCCGATCATGGTGTTCATCCACTCGACGGACTCGGGGATGAGGTTGGTCGTAGCAGTCTCGCCGCGCTCCTGCTCGCTCAGCCACTCGTGGTCCCGCCCCTGACGGATGAGCTCTTTAACCCAGAGGTAAACACCGGAAGAGATGCAGGTGCTGAGGGCGATCAGCCCAAGGAGCCTACCGCCGAAGAACCTTCCGATAAAGATAATAGCGAAGAAGATGGCGGCGCAGAGAATGTTCCCGCGCACCTCGAGGTACTCGAACATGGGCTCATAGCTGACCGAGGGCGTCTTGTAGAAGAGAACCGAGGTCTTCTCGCTGCGGATGGGGACATCAGAGGTAGACCCCTCCTGGACAGGATCCGGGGGCGCGGTGACGTCCTGTGCGTAGCGGTACTCTTCTCCCGACTGCTTGGACGACGTCGCTATCGTGGCCTTCTTGCCCAGGTTCTCGTTGGGGATGGACAGCTGGCGGCATTGTCAGCATAGGCACATCGCATACTACCTAATACCAGGTCACTGCGGGCAAGGAGTGGCGGATCATACCTGGGGATTCTCGACAGCCTCCTTGTAGTCGAGCTTAACGTCGCGAATGTCGACATCCTTGCCAGTGACGGGATCGCGGACGGTGCGGGTGTCACGCTTAGAGGGTCTGGACTCGTTGGCGTGGTCCCTGGCCTCGCCGGCCTTCTTGTTGCGCTTGAGGTCTTGGTCAATGGCGGCGTCGCGCTCCTTTTTCTCCGAGTCCAGCCTGGCCATGAACTCTTGGATGTTGGGGACCTTGTTGCGGCCGCTGTAGGGCTCCCCGACCTTGTGCTCCTGGGCCTCCATGGTGGACTTGGTTGCCGTGGAATCACCTATGTTTCTTGGAAGTCGATCAACGTATCTGCGGGATGATGGTGGAGCTGTGGTCTGAAGTTCAAGCTGGAGGGCAGAATGTCATCAGACACCCAGGCTCTCCAAGCCTGGTGGGTGACGGGAGGATGGGAAGGGATGATGATGGTGAGGAAGTGCAAAGAGTGGAGGAGAAATAGACATGGCCAAGGACGGGTTATGCATCGAAATACTAGTCGCGGCCATTTCCAGATCCGCAGTGACGAGTGAAGCTGAAAGTTGAAGCTCCTGTGCTGTGCTTGATGACGTAGTCTATCCAACACCGGGGAGTCAAACTGAACCGGCGCATCTTGGGCGGGGCATCAAGATCATGTATTGTACTAAGGTACCTACTGTAACTAACAGTACCTAACCTGGGCTTAGGTACTAGATACCTCAAGTACTGCGTTCTTCCGCACAATAGCGCCACGCTATCAGCAATCCGTCTCAAACTTTGGAGATCTATGCCGCGGAAAGTCGTCGTGAGATCGCTGTTGCCCAGTGTTTTACAGCACTGTTTCAGCTGCTGTGGTGGTAGGTTATAAGGTACGTACTACCTACCGGTACTACTAAGTACTGTTGTCTGTCGCAGTTGATTGATAGCCCGGGGTCAATTACGTCACCGTGCATCAAGAGAGGAGACGAAAGTCACTCCCACTAGCCCACATGTCTACAACGATTAGTTGGGGTAGAATTTTGTCAATGGAAACTACCTACCCTGCTCCAGTAACAGTAGGATTACGCCTCCAATGTGATCAATCGGTTGGGCAGTATCGGTTGTGCGACTGTCGTACAACATGCCCAGATAAGTAAGGTAATTACTAGAATAGATCGCTTTCGTTTGGACCATACGCACTCGCCGACACGCAAGGACGGACGCGGGCGTCGCACCCACCACAACTGTCGTCACTGTGACTGTTGGTGCCCTGTCTGCGTCTCAACACCAGCAAAGATGAACTTGTGTGAGGTACGCATCTTCCATGATACTACTAGCATGTAAATTAATGACATTATTTTCGAGACGAGTATGTATCTAAGTCGCTGGACTAGTCGTGCCATCGCTGTGCGTTCTATAAAGTATTAATAATCGGCATCCCCTTCCCGGCGTCGCTCTATGCAAAATAAACGATTCAAACGCTGACTCCCACATGGCCCCTCTTTAAAGGGGCATATAATAGCCCCCTCGTGACCCGACTCATACATTCTGCTTCGAGCTATTGGCGTCGCTCTCCCTCTCCGGCGCACTCGCCCTAGCCGCAGGATCACCTTCCATCCCGCTAGGCTCGTCCTCATCCTCCGGCAGGTCAGCAACGGCCGCGAAGGTCGGCGCGTACGCACTCTTCTGGCGTATCTGGCCACCGCGCCAGTAGAGGTAGAAGGGAACGACGGCTAGCACGCTAGCTATGCAGCCCAGCAGCGTCGCCGCGTACTGGATGCCCATGCCCTCAAACATCTGCCGCGCAAAGAGCGGGAAGCCCGCACCGGCCAGGGATCGCATGAAGGTGTTGCCGGCGATGGCGGAGGCGGCGAACATGAGGTAGGCATCAACGAGGTAGTTGAGGGCCTGCAAGAAGATGGACATGAGACCGAAGCCGGTGAAGACGCCCGAGACGGCGGGGACAGCCCAGTGGATATCGCGGGTGAAGCCGGTCCTGGGTCAAACTCTTAGCATATGGAAAAAGAAAAAAAGGGGCCAGTGGGAGGGGTGGGAGTCAAGAACGTACCATCCGAACCAGAAGATGCCAATGGCGAACGAGATACCGCCGGCCATGACACTGGGCAACCGCCACTCTGGGATAGGGATACCGTGGTTGGCAGCCAGCTTGCGCATGTACCAAGGCTGCTGGGCAAGGACCACCGCACCGCCGATGAGCTGGCCCGTAATCATACCAAAGAAGGTGAGCCCAGACTGGCCGGCGTTGAAGCCGTGGACGCCCATGAAGACGAGCGGGTAGGCGGTTAGGAAGAGGTAGAGCAGCCCGTAGATGAAGCTCATGTAGATGGAGAGAAACAGGATGATGCGCTCGGTGAAGAGGAGGCGCAGGGGCCGCGAGAAGTTCTTAGACACGAGCTCCCTGAAGTCGACCTCGATCTCTTCCTGCTTCGCGTGGATGCCCCAGTTCTTAGTGCGCCGGCGCAGCTCGGCCGCCTTCTCGACCAGGATGATGGGCGGGTACGTCTCCTCGAGGAAGAAGAGGTCGAGGAGGAAGGCGACGAAGCCCATGATGGCGGCCAGGTACTCGGTCCAGCGCCAGCCCAGGTGGGACTCAACAATGAACCCGCCGATGAAGGGGGCGAGGAGCGGCCCGGTGAAGACAGCCATGGAGAAGACGGTGATGGCGATGCCTCGCGTCTTGTTGTCAAACATGTCGGAGAAGACGGCAGCCACGACGGCAAGGGGGCAGGCACCGAAGAAGCCGCTGAAGAAGCGGCAGATGAGGATGGTCTGGATGTCCTTGCCGGTGGCGCACCCGATCGAGAAGACGGAGAAGCCAAACATGGCGAGCACGAGAGGCAAGCGGCGGCCCTTGAGCTCGGACAAGGGCGCCCAGAGGGTCGGGCCAAAGGCGAAACCGAGGACGTAGAAGGTGGTGCCCAGAAGACCGACCTCGGGACCGACGCCGTAGATGCCGGACACGATGGTGGTAGCGCTGGAGAAGACGGAGGATGTGAAGGCGGAAGTCATGGTGGTGTAGCCGAGCATGGCGGCGGTCAAGCACTTCTTCCTCAGGGGCCAGTTCTGCGCATGGCGCGGGTCCTTGGGCCCATCGAACTCGACAACGTATTCCTCCTGCTCGGGCAACGGGGGCGGATAGGGCTTGCCAGCACCCATGGCGGGCATAGGCCTCCTCTCGGCGCGGGTGCTGGTCCTACTGCGCAGGCCGGAGCCGACGGTCGACTGGTGCTGGCTGCGCTGCGTCTGGATGCGGCTCAGCGCGGTGGGGTGACGCTCGAGGTCGTTCTGGGTGGAGATGCGGCTCATCATGTGCGGGCGAGAGGCGCCGGTGACGACGGAGGAGGAGGAGCTCGATGCGGAGGAGGCGGAGGGGACGCGCTCGACCTCGTCGCTCGCGCGGCGCTCGTAGCGCTGCGGCGAGGCCTCCATCTCGGCCTCTATCAGCGTCCGATCCACGCCGTCCATGGTTATGTTGGCGTCGCGGACGCAGCCAAGTGTGATAGGATGGCGGCCTGGTGTCTATCGTATGCGATGCGGAGCGCCGTATGTATGGTATATAGGGCGTGAGACGGGTGTGATGACGTCCGGTTGTTGAGAAAATGCGGGGAGGAAAGAAGTGGGAGGGGGCCCGATCAGAACCTTAGCCGGGGAGGCGGAAAAGGAAAGCAAAAGATGGTTACGAGCAAGACGATGATGGCGCTGGTGCCGGGGCAGGCGCTCCCTGAACCTTGAGTTATGGAGCACGGGATGCCACGATGGCTGACGGATCCGGTGGTAGATGGCCGTCAACAATTCAATTGCACGTGGCAAGTGAGTACTCGTACGTAGGTAGCGAGGTGGAAGAAGGTCAGTTGTCTGAGACAAGAAGATTCCAAAAATTACAAACCAGTTTGATGATTTGATCTGGGACTTTCCCCACTGTTAAATAAATAAAACCGTCCTTGCGCCCAACTACCAGGGTCCCATTCCGCAGAGCTCGGTGAATTTTCCCTTCCAGATTCGCTTCTTTTTTTGTCTCCCTAATTCCTCGGCCCCAACTGGAGCTGCAGATCATGACGACGATTTGACTGCTGGAACGGATCGGATACATACAAGTCGGCCGCAGTCCCGGACATGGCCCGCGGGCCGTGGCAGGGGTCCCAATTCTGCACAGCTGCATCATGTAAGAAGAAGCAGTGGGGACTGAATTGTTAACTACCTACCTAGGTAGGATCTAGATAGAGCAGTGGCTTGCAGAAGCAGATGGAAGGGCCAAAAAAAAAAAAAAAAAAAAAAGACAGCCCCGAGCTTAGAAACACGCCCACGGCAATACCGGCGCTTGCAGCCAGAGAGACAGGCCCACGGGACGAGAGTCTCCACCCGGACTCCCGGCACCAGACACTTGCAGCCCTGGCCGCTCGGCCGCCGGCAGCCGATTGCATGCGCGGCTCCCACCTGGTTTCGGGCGCCGCCGTTGGGCTGCTGTGTACCTGGGTCCAGCCATCCAGCCACATCTGGTAATAGGTCTAAATTAGTATCCCGTATTAACACCGGTAATAACCAGCAGGGTCTGGATGACAAACAGCAATCTCTATCTTGACCGTACTGTCAACCGAAAAGGCGCCTCAGCACCGACATGTAAATTATGACTAAAGAATGTCTCTGTCGCTCTGTCAGCACTGCCCAGCTCATGTCCTATCCGTGTGGACGTCGCCAAGCAAGGCTAAAGCCGAACGACGTCTACGGTCGGTGTGTGGGCCGTGGCCCAACCCCCCCTGCACGGCTTTTATCGCGTGGTGCGGACAACGGATCTTGTGCGCCTTATGCCGGGAAAAGCAAAGTGGCAGACCTAGAATCTTCTACGATATAGTCAACAAGCGATATCTAACAACGCCGATTCTACTCGGCAGTATCAAGTGTCTGCGAATTACACGAGTCTAGCGTTATCATCTAACCCCCCAATCGTTCTCCAGCAGCGCTGTCGCCTCCTCCAGCGACAGTCCCGCCGTCTCGGGATAGATTCGCCAGATGAGAAAGTATCCCACCGCGCATATGGCAGCGTACAGCACAAACGTCCACGAGGGGCTCAGCGCATCCATCAGCGGTAAAAAGGTCAGCCCAATCACAAAGTTGGACCCCCAATTCGTCGCCGTCGCCACACCGCTGCCGAGAGACCGCACGGACAGCGGGAACAGCTCGCTCTGCATCCACGGCACGTTACCCAGCCCAATGGCGAATGCTGCGACGTACACCATGATGCTCACGAGGATGATACCCGCCGCGGGGCCGGCCCCGTCATCGCCTGCTGCTTCAGCGTCGACATCTGACGATGGGCCGAGCGTGATGAATGAGAAGCCAAACGCCGACATCAGAAGGCCGAGCATCATGAACGGAAGCGAGTATAGGAGGATGCGCCGGCGGCCGATGCGGTCGATGAGACTCAGCGCGACCATGGTGAATACGAAGTTGGTGACGGCCACCGTAAGCGACGTCAGCGTTGGGCTCTTGAAGCCGACGAGTGTGAATATCGTGGCTGAGAAGTACATCAGTGAGTTCTGTGGCGACATGTTAGCTGCGCGTTTCCTCTTCCGCGTTGGGTTTGAAGAGAAGACGACGTACAAAACCGCAGAGCTGCTGGAGCCCCTGGAGAAGGCAGGCAATGGCCACCGCCCGCCGATTCTTGCCTTCGCTCATCAGCTCCTGCCACGCGCCGAGCCACTTCCACGGCCCGGACCCCTGATGCTCCCGCAGGCGTCGCGCCTCCCGCTCTTCGCGCGCTTCCGCTTCGATTTGCTTAACCACGAGGTCGGCGTTCCGCGTCGACGCCGCAGTTCCCCCATTGACTTTCTGGATGACCAGTTTGGCGTCCGCTGGTCTGCCCACCTTGACCAGCCAGCGCGGCGTCTCGGGCATGAAGACCACAATGGCAGCCTGCATGACGCCTGGTAGGGCACCGAGGCCGACCATCCACCTCCAGCCCGTCCCCTCAGACCCAAACGTGGAAAAGACCCAACCCACGATATAAGCGACGGCCTGACCGAGTGTAATGAACAGCACATTCATTGTAACCAGTCTCCCGCGGTGAGACGCCGGCGCAATCTCGGCAATGTATAGAGGCACGACGAAGCTGGCGGCACCGACCGCGGCTCCGATGACACACCTCCCGATCACCATGCCCGTGACTGTCGAGCTGTAGGCCTGTATCAGAGCCCCGAGGACGAAGAGCGCATCTGCGTAGAGTATGACCCTCTTACGGCCCAGCCTGTCGGCCAGGACGGAGGAGAATGGCGATATGATGAGCGCAAAGAGCGACGTCGACGAGGTAATGACTGACATGTCCATGGACGTCAGCATCCGGTCCGAGAGCGATGTTCCGATGGAGACGAGGGTCGCTGATACGACCCCGGTGTCGTCTGTGGCAAGGTTAGCCCATGTAACGAAAGCCGACGTCTGTATTTGCGATGTAAACACACATCCAAATAAGAGCCCGCTTATGCCCGCCGCGAAGGTGAGCAGTAGCACAAAGGCGCCGGGTCTCATCTCGGCCTTGTTGGCCACGCTCGCGGCATCGGCATCGTCGGCATCGTACTGGAGTTCGCCGTTTCGCTGGTCGTCCGGTATCAGCGGCGCCTCGGGACTGTCCATCCTGGGCGCATCGCAGGTGCTACTTTTAAAGTAACATGCGTGAAACCAGAGAAGAACATGTCCTGGTGGCACCTGGGGGAGGAAGAGCGGGAGGTTGACGCCGGGTGCGGATGCGGGACCAAGTCGAGAAAGTGCTGACTCAGCGGGTCAGGCGCCCTGTCAGACGTGACGCGACTCAGAGGGCAGATGGTGACTTCTCCGGCCATGTGATGTCAATAATTACTGTAGGTACTATTAATATCCAACTTGGGAAAGTGGCGTCCATAGGGTTGCCGGTCTGTGGCAACCTTGTCGACAGCACTCGTCTACGCATATGGGAATAGCACTGTACCTTCTGTCAAGAGGAACAGTCCATAAAGCAGCTTGTTCACGACGGAACGGGGTGTTATAATAATTCGCACATTCCTGGTACTAGTAGTTTAGGACTTGCAGAGCCAGTGTAGCGTTCAGAGTTACGATGGGTTCAATGGAGGGAGCTGAAGGTTTGCCCAGCTGATGTGACCCGTCGCCGACGGGAATTCTGGATTCGCCAACAACCAGCGTGTTCTCACCATCTCCTACGAAACGAGACTGTTGCTGTAAGTGTCCAAAGTTCTCCCTGGACAATGCCAGTGGCGTCGGCGCGACCTTGGGATACAAGGGAGGGTCGACCGGCGTGGCAACCCGTGTTACAGATTTGAGGTCGAGGAGCGACAGGGGAACTCGGTCTATCGATACGTAAACTCGAGCACTTGGATGTCGGCTTTTGAGACATCAGACGGCTGTGTTGTCTGAGCCGGGAGGCAGCGCCGGAGCGAGCGAGGGCAGCACAAGCGGTGCACGGATGGGTGGGAGATGCAGAAGCGTGGTATCCAAACGTGGTTGATTCGTGCTCGCGAGGGCTGAGTGAGATCGGGTTGTTGTATGCATGGCGGCATGGCGGCATGGCGGCTACAGGTTACTCAACGGCGTGAGCGGGATGCTTCTGACTGGAATGTGGCAAGATGCTCGGCCCAGCGCCTGTGGCACTGCTTCGTATGGGAATCCGGGAGTTGGTTCCTGGTCCAATGTCCATTCAACCCTCCAAAGATTAATGCTTACTTAGGGTACCTATAGTACCAACCTTTTGATAGGGGACGGCACGTGCTGAAAGGGCGGGGGTTTCAGCTACCGTGCGTGGTGTGCGGCTTGTGCGCCGCTGGAGGATCGGGAAGGACCCACCCAGCCTGTATCCCATCCAATCCATGGACATCTTCGAGCTTCCAGCCTCTGTTAATTACAATACCTGTAGGTCCGTAGGGGAGTACCTACCTGTAGATAAGTCTCTTTGGTACGTACGCTACTCTCGTACCTTCTATCCACGTTGGTCTCCTAAAACCGCCAATCATCACCACCATCTTCGGCATCAACCCTCATATCTGTCGCCTCGGTTGCCAGCCGCATCACGAGGCGTGCTTTCGCATTTGCTGCCGTTTGCTTTCTCGGCGCCTGCTACTTCTCCATTCGCTTCTCGTCGCTCGTTCCCTCGGCACAGACAATGTCTGCAGGCGCCCGGCCGTTGCGTTAGCCAAACCGCGCCTCAACACGTAATATCTATCTAGTTGCGCCAACTCCTTTCGACCCCTCCGGCCGACCACCACCGTGCAGCGCGTCGCGGCACCAACAAGTTCCAACGTACATACTCCTCCACGCCATGCAACCCCACAGCGGATCCCAGCGCAGCTTCCAGCGCCGTTCGCCTGGCGACGAGCCTGGCCCTCCTCCCAATGTCCCAGTTCGATCTATATCGCCAGGCACCATGGGCCACCAGCCAAGCATGGGCTCCAGGACAGGCCAGTCGAGCGGCTCGAGAAGGCAGACTAGAGAAGTGAGTATATATGAACCGCGACCGGCGCCATACCGCCCCACCGTCCGTCCATCTGAGCGCTGACACGTCGACCAAGAACTCGAGCTCTGGCTCTAGCAGCGGATCCAGCATGCCGCTTTCACAGATCGAAAAGAGTGTCACACATCTACTCGTCGCCACGAAGCAACTCCTTGAAACCCTCACCCAATGGTCTCGCGGACAGGCCACCGACACCCAAGTTTCCGACGTCTATGTCCGGCTTGGCTACGAATTCAATATGGCGTGCAGGGCTTTCTCAGCCATCAACGTCGACGTTTCGGACCTTGGAAACGTCCCCGACTCACTCCGTCACATACTCGAAGCCACCTTGAGCCAGGAGGCAAGCTCCGAGAACCTCGAGAAATACCTGCCGAGGATACGTGACATAATCATCAATCTCCTCCACGGCCTCAAGCGCAAACAGCACAAGCTCCGACAGAAGCAGTGGCGGGATCGTGACGGTAACGCTATTCCCGAGAGGACGACGAGCGTCAGCACCGTCGCCAGCGGTAATAGCGGGTTGACGAATCTTCTGGAGGAAGGGATAGGCAATGGCTTCAAGCCTGAGGTACCGCCGCCCTACAGCAATGGTTCACCATCCCGCCGCCCCAACTCCCAGAGGGACCAGTCCATGGGCTCTGTGGCGTCGGAACAGTCCACGCTATCTAGCAACACCATGCAAAATATCCCCGTCCTGCCGCCTTACCCTCCGGACGACCCGTCGATACCGTCCACGGCTGGCAAGGGCGAGATAGACGTGGATTCCTTCCCTCCGCCGCCACCCCCGCCTCCCGATAACCAATCCAGCGCACTAGCAGCACTTCAGAAAGGAGGCGATCTGGAGCGACGCGCATCTCGACGGTACTCACAATATCAGATATCCAAACATCTGGGAGGTGCGGCAAATGGCGTCCCCATGTTGGCTCAAAACGGGCCCGCACCCAGCAGAGGCAAGAAAGAGGCTCGCGAATCATTGCGAGCGGTCCAGAAGCGAGAGTCGGTCCGACACAGCCGGAATCCTTCCGCCCTTTCCAAGACCAGCGGGTACGAAGCTTCATCGGCAAGGGTGCCTCCTCGGGTACACACAGAGACTTTGGCGAAGGAACAACCCAACCTGTCCGAGAGCCCATCAGCTCAGAGCCCTGAGGAGAGATACGCACCGAGCGCAACGTCGGGTCCGCTGCCAGACGCACCATCTTTCGCGACAGCGAGCGAACTTGAAACGCCCACGGACAAGCAGCAAGAGCCCAAAGTGGAGGAGAAACCCGTCGCGGCGGCGCCGCGGGAGCCCAAACCCAATGAGTCGTTCTTTCAAGTCTCTCCGCCGCCGACACCTACACAGGATTTGACGCTCTTCCTCCAGTACAAGTCCAAGGTCAAGAAATTCGTCCTGCCAGAGGGGCGGGAAGAACTTACGATTGGTCGCTTGCAACTTGCCTTCATCGAGAAATTCTCCTGGAGCACACAACAGAATGGGGCCGATCTGCCCGAGATTTACATCCAGGATCCCGTCTCTGGCGTGAGGCACGAGCTCGAGGACCTGGCGGATGTGAAGGACCGCACCGTCTTGGTTCTGAACGTGGAACCGCTGGACGAGGTGAAAAAGCATATCGATGAGGGCATGCAGGCATTGACCAAGATTGTGCAAGAAGTGAAGCAGAACGTGGACGACCACGGTACAGCTCTGCAGAGGGTCTCGGATCGGCAACAGGAGACGGCCAGGGAATTGGCCAACATCGCAGCACGCCCGCCAGCGGCACCGGCGCCGGCCGAGGGTGCCAAGACTACGCCTGGCCCTGGCCGCAGGTTGAACCTGGGCCAGGCGAGCGAGATTCAGAATCTCCGCCGGGACCTCGCCGTCCTGCGACAGACGTACTCCAAGTTCCAGTCCGAGATCCAGAGCTCCATGTCGGGTCTCCGCCAGAAGGCTGCCAACGTCAAGACCGTTGCGGCCAAGGCAGCCATTCCCGATATCGAGGGCGACGCGGGCTACTCTTACGTTACCAACGGACGTAAGCAGATCAACACTGATTCTGACCACCTCGTCGGCAAGGTGGATGATCTCCAGGATCTGGTGGAGGACCTGCGCAAGGACGTCGTGCATCGCGGTGTCCGTCCCCTGCCCCGCCAGCTGGAGAACGTGTCCCTGGAGATCACTGGTCTCACAAAGGAGCTCAAGAAGATGGAGGAATACCTCACCAGGGAGAAGCCGATCTGGACCAAGATCTGGGAGAAGGAGCTCGAGGACGTGTGCCAGGGCCGCGACGAGCTCCGCCTTATGGAGGACCTGCTCGTGGACCTGCGCGACGACCTAGAGAAGGCCTCGGAGACGTTCGTCCTCGTTGAGCAGGCCACCAAGGAGCAGATGAAGGACAACGGCACAGGGGCGAGTGCCAGCACCGCGCGGCAGTTCTCCCGCGGGCTCGAAAACCTCGGCAACACGCTCGACCCGAGCGTCGCCAAGGAGGGCGTCCTGGGCGAGGTGCGCGCGCTGCAGCCCAACCACGAGAACAGGCTCGAGGCCATCGAGCGCGCGGAGAAGCTGCGGCAGAAGGAGCTTGAGGGCCGCCGGGGCAACGCCCTGCATCAGGAGATCAAGAGCTTTGTCCACGACGGAAAGCTCAAGAAGTCGGGCGGCTGTGAGGAGGTTGAGCGCGCGAGGCAGATGAAGGACGACAGGATACGTCGTGAGGTCTGGGAGCGCATGAATGGGTTGATGGCGGAGGACGACGATGATGTCGAGTACGAGGAGTATGAGGAAGGTGAAGAGGAAGGGGAGGAGGAGGAGGGGAAGGCCGTTGAGGGAGAGGAGCATGCGACGGCAGAGGGCGAAGCGGAGGCGGCGAAGAAGGATCAGGATGCGGCTAAGGATGTATAGCTGGACGGATGAAATGCATGTGTCTGGGAATGCTTCTGCTTTACGGACTGGGATACCTTGTTTTGTCGGGTTCGGGTTGACGGCCTTTGTACGACGGTGGTTGGTGACATACATATATAAACCTTGTGTGTTGTTTCACGGGGAGTATCTTTTTTTTTTTTTTTTTTTTTTTTCGTGGGAGGACTTTATACATAGCGATGGGGTCTGTTTCTTGGTACAATGGGACAGTGGAATGCTTCATCACGCTTGATATTCCGTCGCTGTAAGTGTCTTGATCATCAAAAACTATTATATATAAGCAGTCACATCATCAACTACATTGCAAGCAGCCATCTCACTGATATGGCATAAATGCCTATGACCCGAGGAGTGCCAGCTTCTTCATCCCCGTCACAACAGGCGCCTCCAACTTCCGACCCTGACCACCCTCCACGAACTCCTGGAACACCGCGTCACCGCCCGTCGCCCTCCAATCTTCCTGCTGTGCCTGCTGCTCCGCGCCGTCGGCCTGCTGCTCCTTCTGCGGGAAGACCTCCGCGACGGCACGCTCACACGCAGCCACCACATCCGCCATGAGCGCCTCGGCAGCACGCGCACGCTCCGCCATGCCACGACGCACAAGCGCAAAGACCAGGCGCTCCACCTCCGCCTTGGTAGCCATGACGCGCTCGATCAGACGGCGCACGCTGTTGACGAGGTACTCTTCCTCATACACGGTACCCTTGCGGCCGCGGGCGCGCTTCTTCTCCTCGCGGCGGCGATTCTTACTAGTCGCACGGCTGACGCCCGTACCCACGGTGCCGACACTACCGCCGGCCCCCTTGCCTGTGTACCGCGTGAACAGGCTGGCACTCGTGCTCAGCCGGGATGATGCCGCGACGGAGACGTCGTCGGGGAGGTCAGCGCCGCCGGCACGCTCGCCCTCGTAGAAGGAGAGGGGGTCCTCGGCGGCCTTGCGGCGGAGCTCGGCGATGCGGGGGATCTGCGCGTTGAGCTGGCCCTTGCAGTCGGCGAGGAATTCGGTGGTGCTGCCGAGAGCTTCGGCAATGCCGACGTCGACGGCGGAGGGGAGGAGGTCTGGGCGCGATTGCTGGGCGACGAGGCGGATGGCCTCGGCGAAGTGGTAGCCCTTGCAGAGGCATTTGACGGCTGTCTCGATGGAGGAGAGGTAGTCGAGGTGGATGCTGGCTGCGGCGGAGTAGTCCTTGGCTTCCCAGAGTGCTTCGGCGAGATTCGTGGCCAGGTCTGACATAGCCTCGATGGACAGGGGAGGGGATTGCTGCTGGGCGGTGAATAGACACTCCTGCCAGCAGTTCGCGCCCGCTGCGCTGTAGCAGCTGGTGGCTTTGGCGAAGTTCTGGAGGGACTCGTAAGCAAGGCCAGCTTCGCGGTAGGCCGAGGTGGATTCGAGGTAGGCGGCGTAGAGGTCGGTGAGGGTATGGAGGCGTGCATGGTCGTAGCGGTATAGTTTGAGAGCGTCTTGGTAGAGGATGTGCTTGATGGTGTAATCGCAGAGCTCGTCAAAAGCGTCGAGCGCCTGGAGATGCAAAAGAGCTTTGGAGCGGCGGGCGAGATGATCGTCGATTTCAAATTTTCGACGGAGATCGGAAAGTTTATGAAGATCCTGGATGAATGGAAGGTATTCCCTCGGATCCCGCTGGGACTGCTGAGCAACCAGGATGGCCAGGTCGAGCTTGTAGAGGCCGAGGGCGTGATCGTACAGGCGGTTCACATCCACGAGGAAGCAGATGTGCTCCACCGCGTTCTCGGCTAGCTTCTCGTCCTCGTGCATGAGCTCCGCAACCAGGGTAAGGCCGTCGTCGAGTGCGGGCGGGTTCTTGCAGACGTGAGCAGTGATGATGTTCTGTAGGTTTGTAGCCTTGCGGGATTGGAGGCCCTTGAGGAGGGCATCACAAATAGTGTTGACCTTGGATGATGTAGGCTGCGGGCCTGCTGGCTCGGGGGTGAGAGTCGTGGGCTGCTGCTTCCGGCGCTTGGTGTCTTGGTACATGGTCTTTGTGACATCTTCTTCTCTAAAAAGGAAGTTAGTAAAGGAGGGTATAAGCATCAGCTTGCATTCGGGGACATACCGGAGCGAGGAGAGGAATAGGTCAATATGTGCCACGGCCTTGAGCTGGTCCAGGAACAGGCCGACATTTGCCAAGAACTGCTCCGGCTTGTGGTCGTAGAGAATGTTCATGTCGACTCGCTGCGTGCGACAGTACGAGAATGCCCGCTCATAGCTCTTCTCGTCGATGAGATCACGGATGCCTGCCACAACCATGGCTCGTGGGAAGATGGTCTCCAGGTTGCCGCGCGGCATCTGAAGTATGATGCTCATGTTGGTGGGAATAGCGGTGACAAGGCGGGAGCCTCGTTCTACATTACGGCACCGTTCATCCTTCTCTGGGTCATCCTCCGGAACCTCGAGTTCTGGAGAGTGTTAGAAGGCACATGGAGAGGGAATACTGCAGACTTACCGTCCACATTAGCCGCCAGGTGGATGAATTTGACAAAGTGGTTGTTCGTGGTGAAGATGAGGTGGCTAGGTGTCAGTATGAAAGAGGTGCAATTCTTGGCCAGAAGCCTAGAATTCGCGTACATGTGGCCATTCCTCGAGAGGCCAAAGGCGACGATGACATCGTCGACCTTTGCCAATTCGAAGAACGGGAGCTGGGTCTGAAAGTGGATCGGGAGCATCTCGTTCTTGGCGTGAGACAGACGGTACAGCTCGCCGTTGCGATCCTGCCCGTAGCCCTCAATCATATCATCGTCCTCGTACAGGGACGTGGCGATGAGCGCATGCTGGTCGTCCAGCAGGATCATGGGGGTGTCTGGGAGGTTGGCATCGACGCCGAGCTGCAGATGTCCCAGGTCGTCCTGGTAGTTCATGCACCGGAACTTGTTGGCCGAGCTGCAGCATATGCGGAGGGTGACATGGTATTCTGGTATGTTTGCCGACTCGAAGGGGACCTTGAGCTTAAGTTCGGGCTTGAGTGGTCTGCCATTTTTCGTTCTCCACTCGAAGACGTCGACGCCCTTGTGATGCAGCACGGCAAAGCTCTGGTTTTGGCGTCCGAAAGCGACGTCCACCACCGAGGATTCCATCTCGAGCTCGTACAGGGCCATCGGCGGAGGGACATTGGCGGCTCGGAAGGGAGTCAATTTGACAATAGCGCCGTCGATGACCGCGACCGCCCCGATGTCGTGAGGAGGACGGCACGAGCCCCTGGCCGTGTGGAAGACATGTTCGGCTGAGATGAGACTATCCGAGGCTGCGACAGCAAACCTCAGGGCCTTCTCGGGGTGCCAGCGCACGCAGACATAGTTTGGGTCCATGGGGATCTCCTGCTTGAGATACCAGTGGTAGTTGCCCATTGTCCACAGCTGGACCCAGTTGTCTATTACGACGGCCAAGACGGTCGAGTCTGCGTTCCACTCGAGGCGTATCCTCTTCTGGGCTGCGGCAGACCCCGACTCCGGGGCGCGAAGGGTGAACTGGCCATGGCGCAGACCATTGCGCTCGAAGAACACGATATCGACCCTGTCCTCCAAGCGCTGGACCGTAGCTATGAGGTTTCCGGCAGGTCTCCAGCTGAGGGTGCATTCCAGCCCGTCGACTGGTTCACTCGCACTGTCAAGTTCGCCCTCGCGAGAGTAAACCCTGATGACTCTCCGGCTACCAGGTTCCACCGCGCTGATGGCCACAAATGCACCGTCGCCCCTCCAGCTGATGGTTGTCTCGCCGCCATCATACGGGCTCAGAACACCGGAGTCGACTTTCTCGGGAATGGTGGGGTCTCGTAGGGCCTTTGCGCCACGGCCCCGGAACTGAGTCTCCTTCTTGCCCCAGCCGACAGAGACGTGCTTGGAAGCCTTGAGGTCCTCGAATGTCATGGTGACCTCGGTGACTGGGTCAAAGGTGCTGCCCATGAAGATGACGGTGCCGGCCTTGGTGACGATTGCGAGGAGTTCTTCGTCGGGAGACCATCTCGCGGCGGCGATGCCGGCGTCGATGGATCCCATGATCTCAATGTGAGCTCCATTGCCGGCGAGCGGATCCTCCTGGACGGTGACTATGTCCCCGCCCTCGAGGACCAGACATGTCGTTCCGGCGCCGCTGAGGTACTGAAGGTCGACAATCTTGTCCACCAGCAGGTCTGGGTTCGGGCTTGGGGCATCCCAGCTGGCAACTGTGCGATGTGACCTGGGAGCGACTTATGAGAATTGTGGTCCGTGGCTATGCCTGAGTTGGGATCATGTTCACTCACAGCTCTTGGTTCTCTGACACTCTGATCAGCTCAATGTTGGAACTCTTGGGGGTAGGTCCCAGGGTGCACAGGATGTCATCCTTCTCGGGGTCCCAGCAGGCCGACGTGATGTCCGGATGCCTCCAGCGGCCGAACCGGACGTTGCGAAGATTGCGCATGGTGGCTCTCAGTCGCTAGTACTCGTAGCAGCGAGGGATGCCGGGGTCGAGGTGGCGGGTCGGTGCTCAAGGCTCAACAGCTCGCTCGGATGAGACTTTCTCTACATGGGGGCCAAGCCCGGCCAAATCAAAGGTGTGGTCTCCGCTCTCCTAGCCAGTGGCGCATATAAGTTGTCGGTGTCGAAAGCATAGGAAAATGAAAAACGAAAAGAGTCACGCACGAGCGATGCGCTGCTTGTCGGGATAGTACCTGATCCAAGGTTGTGGTGGATGACTTGATGTTCGTTGAGTGTTGAGTCCGGATTTTTTTCTTTGTTTCTTGATGGACAGAAGATACTTTGCTGGCGTTGGAGGGGAAGTAGACGCACCTGCCAGCAGAGGGGCTATCAGCGTGTCTTTGAGCGGGGTGGGTACTTCTGATATCAGGCCGGCAAGGTACCTGGTACCTTCCTCTACGAGGACAGCGGGTATTAAGTACTACTAAGTAATTCAGTACCAGGTAGTACCTAGAGGTACTATTACTAGTCGTAGTAGTAGTAATTAGTAGGTAGGTAAAGTAGAAGAAATCTGGAGAAAAAAAATCATTCACTAAAGATTATTTTATATTATATTTACTTGTTTATTACTTTAGAGAATACGATACGATCTATATAATTTGGATATGTATTTTGTCGCGGCCTCCGAGGCAAATGCACGTAAACGAATTCAGCACGTCAAATAATTACCCCACCACTCTGAGAGGTTGGTAAGCTGAGATTTCCCCTGGGCCCTGGCTCTCTTTTTAAGTCATCTGTCAACCGGATCCGTCACCTTTCTATACGAGTAATTCTAGCTGGTACCTTACCAGTATGATGTATCCGTCCAAGACGCCTGGCCACCCAGGCCCAGGTTAGTACGTAGGTACTCAGTAGTAGTTAGTATCGCGGCTCCTGCTGAGGCCCACGTCACCACTGCTCCAGTGGTGGTCCTGATTACTGCCACTTCTCCGCACTTCAAACGTGAACTTGGCACCTTACATACCAGTAGTACCTGAGGTTAGTATGTATTGTCCTTCCCGAGCAGCTCAGTCCACGTGATACGCCGCCCTCACACTCTCGACGCAATGCAGCTTGACGCGATATACCAGATTCAAATTCATGGCATTACATTCCGAATAGCAATCTACTTTAGTCCGATGTTGCCTAGAAAGACCAGCTCCCGGCAGAACAACCCTCCCTACTATCACACTGTATTGCTCTGGTTAATAAGTAGCAACATGCGTGCCGCTGCCTCGGCTTCCGGGTCATCCAGGTTGACAGGGCCTCCCTGAATGGTCGCCGGGTTTTCGTTCTCGATGTGACGGCCGCCTCGTGGCGTGAACCAGCTTGAAGACGGGGCGTGGCCTGGAGCTGCTGAACTGGTGGGGTGCGCTCTACTCGTGGGATGCGCCGTCCTCGAGGGCCGCGCAGAGCTAGGGGGATGTGCTGAACTGGCGGGATGGGCTGAACTGGTGTGATACGCCGATGTATGGGGTCGCGCGGACCGGGAAGGATGGGCTGAATCGGCGACTTTGTTGCCTGACGATGATGACCTTGTCTGCCGCACCACAGTTGCTGGTGCGGCCTTCGTGGTCGTCTGTTGACTTCGGTCCTTGGGATATCCCGAAGTCGATGCCGCTGGGCCGCCGTACTGTGTCTGAAGCAGATCCACCACTCCGCGATGGCATTCCCTGGCAGGTAATCGCGACTGCGGTGAGCTCAGCATTCTGGACAATAGGAACTGTCCCAGTCCGCTCGGTCGTTTCTGCATGGCGCCTTCGAGCTGCTTGACAATCGTCCGGCACCATTCAACGCCGGCGTTCCTGTACTCATGGTAGGATGGAAGTCCGTACGCCAACTCGCACGCCACCACGCCGAGAGACCAGATGTCGACAGCAACGGTATAGCGCTGCATCCCGCCGTACTGGTAGCCCGAATAGTGAACCTCCGGCGCGAAATACTTTCGCGTTCCACAGAAGGTCATCAGTTCGGAACTATCTTTCGACACTCCAAAGTCCGCCAGCTTGACGTATATATCACCTTCAAAGCGATACTGGACGAGGATATTGGCGGGCTTGATGTCTCGGTGTGCAATCGGCGGGCTGCGTCCATGGAGGTAATCCAGCGCCGACAGGCTTTGTTGAAGGATCGTCAAGGTCTCGCTGTATGTTATACTCTCGTAGCCATCCAGGGAGCCTCCTGGGACATATTCCAGATAGAGCTGAGGATAGGGGTCGGGCACCCAAGTGAGAAGTCTCACCACGTGGGCCTGAGACTGTTAATGCTGGGGCATCGAGGTGGTAATGGAAGGGTGTAAATACGAACATGTGAAACCAGGCCCATGATACGAGCCTCCCGTTCCCAAGCCTCAAAGTTCATCTTTTTTCGGACGGCGTTTGCAACAGGCTCTTTTACAACACACTCGCTTCCGGTGCTGACGTTCCAGAGATGGGTCACAACCCCGAAGCCCCCTTCACCTAGCCTCTTCCTAAGGTGTATTTCACCGGTACCTGGTGTGTGGGTTCCAGTGACAGCTCGGGTACGGGGCTTCGAGAGACCAAGGGTATCAAGGAGGTCCGCAGCATTCGACGCGCCCTCGCAGAACCTGCCCACGGCACGTATGTACGCGGGGGATGATACGTCGTGGGGTGGAACGATGACTCGAAGAGAGATGACGCCTTTCACTTTGATGACGATGCTGTTCTTTCCGTCCAGAATGTCGTGACTGCTGACGATCCACTGGAACTGTCTTCTCGGTCCCTCCCCCTCGCGATCGTAAGTGACTTGGGTACCTATGAGAGAGCCCAGGTCTTTGACGATGAGCCGCCTCTGTTCGTCGAAGGTCAGGCTAAAGTGGCACTGGGACATGCCCTTGACGTTCACAACAACGTCGCAGTATTCGTTGGAGCCGAAGACGAGACCTCGGTTGGTTCGTGGGATGTCGCTGAACTTGACGACAAGGCATGGTGAATGGCCAAGTGAGGAAGAAGCGCCTTCGTCTTCTGGTGGCTCGGTTGACTGTCGCTGGCGACGGCTGTGCTGGGATGGGCGGGAAGGCTTCTGCCGTGGAGGCACATAACGCGAACTCGACTTGAGTACGTCCAACGCGGCCGGGACGGTCTCGGGAAGGATGTACAAATAGGCGACGATATCCCCTTGTTGCATGTTGAGATGGTGTTCAGAAAGGAGGATAGATGAGATGAGATGAGTATCATCCTCGACGACTCATGGAAGACACCAGCGCATATATAGGCACCATGGCAAACAGGCGTTGCGGTAGCGGGAGACCTATGAGACGCCGTCAACAGACTGTCGACGATCAACAATGCGCAGGCGCCTCTTGGAATAGATGCCTACCTAGGTACCCAGACTGTGAATCCCCGTCGACGTAACCGCCCAAGCCCGCGCCCAAGCCCGCAGGTAAGGGGGTGTCTTGGAGTGGGAGATCGAGATATTACTCGTCGTCGATGTAACCGCTGACGGCAAACACATCATGGAGATATGCACCATGCATTTTGCGCCTAATGCCTCGCGGCTGAAGGTAGGGCCTCGTACTACACCCTGCCTTGTTGCTCGATCGAGATGCAGTCTGCGTAGAACACCTGGTGAAGTCATGTCACGATCTTTGAGCCGCCATACGTACCGTGCCATGTTGAGTTTGGGGGACGTGAGGAGGCATCAATCATTCTGTTCCTCTGAGGTCCGCCCTGGATGAATGCAAGCGCTGGCACGTAAAGGCGGCCCAGCCATGGATGGGTTCGAGCCTCCGAGGAGACGCGGTTGCGCGCGCGTAGATGCATTTGCGTGCTGGCGGGGGCCAAGGTTGCAGGTACCCATCCATAGGGCGCTTAATGAACTACTCCGTAATTGGTTAAAAACAATGCCAATGTACTATTATTAGCCCGAAAGCGACCACATGCGAGTTGCAGCGGTTAGAGATGGCACCTACCTACTCGTTGCCCACCTACTTTTACTACCTGGTATCACGGGAAACTGCATATTATAAAGTCGTTGGCTGTTGCTTCCAGCTGGTGGAAAACATCTCGACATCCAGTGTACAGGTACGGATACTACTGGTGGTACCTACTGAGGCAGTACCTGAATACTCTCCGTACCGGAGTGCAGCGCTGCCACCACAACGCACTTTCCAACAGACACCCCAACACCCGACTTTGCCGCCCAAATACCCCCCCGCCAAACGACGCGTCAATAAGCTGCCAAAATCATCCCCGTCACCATCAATATCAAACATGACTTCCGAGGAAGCAGAAGCAGCGACATTGTCCGTGGACGAAATCGCCACCTTCAGCGACGCTGCGCTTCGCCAGTTTTTGACGGAACATCGACGGCCTGATGGCACTTACGCGCTCCCTGTTGACGGGTGGAACAAGCTATCCAAGGATGAACGTAACCTCCTCGCCGAGAGGCTGAAGTGAGTCTCCTCTAACCTGTCCAGCACCGGCCCTTCGCATCCTCCGCTAATGGAAAAAAATATAGGACCCAAGGACAGTGCCTGGCCGAGAGTCCTACGGCGTGTCTAGATCTCGACGATCTCGACGCCCGCCTCCGTCAATTACCGGCCAACGACAGCTTCTCTTTGCGACCTGAATCGCCAGCCAGCGAACGATCCCGCGCCTCCACAATACCGCCGGTTAGCGACGAGGCCCGCGAGTCCGAGTATTACCACAAACTCATGAACGATGGTGGCCGCCCATTATACCCTCTAGCTCTTGTTGGGGACGTCATTAACAACCCAGACAACTATGCTGGGTTACTACGGCCGTGGGACAAGTATTATGACGAGTCATACCCTAGTGCCCACATATTACAGAAACAGTTTCTACGCTGGCAAAGCTTCCGGAGATGGCAAAACGATAATCGAGGCCTGGTGGATGACGATGGCGGCTTCCCGGCGTACGTTGAACGACACAAGGACTCAGCAAGGCGACATCTTGAGCCGAAGACGGCGGCGAAGCAGCTGGCCAAGATTGAAGCCGACCCCTCATGCCTCAAGGAGGAATGGGAGATGGTACGGTTACAACGGGACGAGCAGCGAAACCTCTACAGAGAACATGGTTGTAACGGGTTTCTCGACTATGCTGAAGCGATTAAGCGCCGACTGGCAGCCCACGGATTCACCAGGCCGTTCCGGCTACACGAAGATCCGAAGCAACAGGACAAGCTGACCACATGGATTGAATACCTCAACTACGAGTATTGGTGGCTCGACGAGTACGCTAAGGACGTCAAGCGCCTAGAGCCTGCTCACGCCAAAGCCTGGCAGGAGCTGGTGGACGAAAAGATACTGAGACCTCACGAGACCGAGGAATTCGTGCGAACCGATGCCTCAGGGTTCGAGCGCGAGAATGAAAAGCAACAGGCTAAGAAGGCGATCGAACGAGCAGAGTCCGAAGCGACGGCAACCTATTTCTTGACACAGGAAGATCCGCAGCGTTTGCTGATTTCTAAGGCGAGGCGGATATCAATGCTTGATGCCAAATCGACAAAGCTGGCCGCTGCCAGACGCCAGTTTGAACATCTCCAGAGCCGAAGCCGTCGAATCGGCGAATTCCTCCGATCGACGCGGGGTTACGCGAAAGCGAAGAAGAATGCCGCGAGCCACGAAGTCCTCGTGCAATGGGTCTTGGATCAGGTCCCCCTGATTGAGGCCGAGATGGGGCAGTCCAGAGCGGCAATGATTGAACCTGGTCGAACGACCAGGTCAAAGAGGAGGCTCACCCCTGTCGAGGCCGGGCCGAGGGAGCGACGTTCCAAGAGGCCGAAGCCTGATCCTCAGGAGTCGGAACCGCCTGCTAACGCCGGCGACCGAAAGGTCCGCTCGAAGACGAAGCCCAAACCCCTAACCGCAATGGACCAACAAGTGGCCCAAGCTGATAATGATGCCGCTGGGACCATCTCTGGAGGCCTTCGCCGTAGCAAACGCATTCCCGCGCGAGTTGCCAAGCAAGCTCCTGAGCCCGTCGTTCCCCAAACAAGACGGCACCCAAGGGCAAAAGCGACGCCCGCGGCACAACCGTCCACGGCCGACCCGAAAGCTGGGGATGCAAATGCTTCCACGGCGCCGAGGCGAGAAACACGAGGTGGTGGTCGGCGTGGTGCGGCCAAACCCGCGGGCACGCCACAGGAGCGTCGGAAGCGAGGGGGCGTGGCTGAGTAGGGTGACTTCACCTTTTGGGTGGTCAAGTTGCAATGTTCATATTATCATGGCATGTGAATGAATCCCCACTAACCTAGCGATGCAGTCGTGCGCTGCGTGCGGGATTGCACTGCTGGTTTGTGTCGTCCCTACGCGCTGCTTGTATAAGGCGGGCAATTTCACTTGGTCTTCCTCGTAGGAGATCCGACGAGCTCTTCCATCTGTGTGACCTTGTTTCCGTCGACCCGACGTAGTTCGGACGCCCGACAGTGCCCACGACGTCCACCCAGGTAGTGGGGAGCTTGAGGCTAAACTTGGGGGTAGGGAAGCTCACTGCTCTCACATCCTTACACTCGTCGACGCTTCGAGGATGATGGAGACGGCGTAGGGGAAGTGGTGCGGACGGAACGGACCGGTATCACGTAAGAGTCCCATCCGAAACATCATCGTGTACGTCCGTGCCGTCATGCAACAACGTCGTGCCTGGGTGGCGAGCACCCAGTAGCAATCTTGGCAAATGTCGCCAGCAGGTGGGCTGAGCTGATGGAAATTGTCGGAATGGCAATTCAGGTACGTAACTACGGATAGTCCGTGAAGAAAGGAAAAAATTGATTTTTCGTGTTGCGGCGTTGCCGCCCCGGTAACAGTGCAACCCCGACATTGGGCGGCCTCGGTTGGCAGCGGTGGGTATCAGTAGGTAGGTGGGGCAACTTGGGCGATTGCCGGTGTGCTGCTGCTCTGCATTCATTTGGCCAGAAGCCAATTCACTTATCGCCTACAGGGTTCTCGTATCGTACATCCGGGTACTCGAGTGCCAACCCCCTCGACTCTCGGCATATGAAATACACACCCTCGCCATCAACATCTCGCTTAATCTCGCATCTCTCTCTCTCTAACCCCACAACTTCCATCCATAGCTCGCTGTCTACCTTTTGCACGAACGCAATCATGGATCTCGCCTACAATCCTCACGCCGAGCGCGCTCGCCGGAAGAATCGCTCCTCTACTAACATTAACCACCTTACCCTCGCGCCACTCACCACCAAGATCCCCTACAACGCCGACGACGAGGACGACGCCGCGATCCTCGACTCCGCCTCCCATCTGACCGCCGTCCGCACGAGAACCTCATACCTCCAGGGAAAGTCCGCTCCGACAACACCACGCCTCCTCGCCCACGCACATTCACCGGCTGGGCCCCGGTCGCGCTCTCACCACCGCCGAACACCCTCGGCCCCCGGCGGCCCCGTCGCCAAGAGCAAGTCCGTAACGCACTTCTTCGGGCCCAATGGGCGGAAAAATGGGACTGCCACACCCAAGAAGCGTGGCAAAGGCGAGGATCCGAGTCTCAGCGGCCTCAATGACAGTGACTGGCTGCTCCGCACCGGCGCCCTGATGAGCACGGAAGCTAGGGAGTACAAGGGCCAGGCTTGGCTCGTGTCGCGTCAGAGCTCTACTAGCCTGGCCGCTATGCATGATGATGACGATGTGGAGGAGGAGGCATTCGCGCAGGAAATGGCCCACGAGCGCGAGCACGGTAGCCGCCGGCCTAGCAGGCGCGGTAGTTCCGCCCTCGCCGACGACGATGGCTCTGCCAACGGCAGCCGTTTCGCTAGCCGCTTCGCCAGCCGCGCACAGAGCCGCTCGCACAGCACCGCCGGGCCGCGCAGCACCGCGTTCTCCCCAATGGGTGAGGATGACGGCGATTCGTACTTCCCGCAGCAAGGCCTCTCGGGCCCGGACTTTGTCAACCTGGACGAGAAGCTCGAGGAGCTGGAGCGTGATACCTCGCAGGAGGACGAGGCGGCGGTGCGGCGGCTGATGCGTCATGGTCAGAATGGCGGGGGCTCCTGGATCGGCAACATGATCGGCTGGGGACTCTTCCCCGTAGACGAGGACGATGACGATGATGACGACTCGGAGGATGATGAGGAGGAGGAGGCGGATGAGGCATCCGCGGGGGTGCAGACACCCGGGAGGAGTGGACGATCATCGCGGCACTTTGAGGGCATCTCGAATTTGCCTGACGAGAAGATACCTCCGCCGAAAAACGATGGGGGGGCATGGGGAGATGCCGCGTGGTTGCTGAGCGTTGCTTCCAAGGTTATATTTTAAGGGTTCGATAGAAGGGACGGATATAATGAGTAGGTAACCTACCTGTACCAGGTAGGAAAAACTGAAGGTTGGGAGGAGCCGGCGCTTGATAATAACACTCTAATGCCTGATCTACGATGTCACATACTTAATTCGCTCCGTGCACAGCTGATATGTCGATACATGGCTTCAGGCTTTTGAACAAGGAGAATTTTTGCTGTCTGGCGCCCCGGGCAATTCGCTACTAGTACTACTACGGTAGTAGTATTTATTCTCCCTCACCATCCAACCCCGAAGTCTCTCATGTCGAGCCACGCTATCGACACTTGACCGGGGAGTGTCCCTTAAAACCGAGTGGTTTGTTCAGATCCTAGTAACCGTGAGCGAATCGGTAGCCCCAACGGCTCCAACGGTGAGCAGAAGGATCGCTGCTTTGTGGGAACGGAGTACCAGTAGTGCCACAACCAGCGAAGGCGGGCCCAGCTGTCGTGGCACTCTCAATGTCGTGTCCACGATGACATAGGGTGGTACACCACCCCAGTTCTTCAGTCCCGAGAAAAATACGACCAGACGGCTGGGAGCGTTTCTCATGCGGTAAGGTAAGTAGAGTATTTACGGAGTACAAGCTTGAATCCGGAGAGCTCTTTTTTTCTTTTCTTTTTTTTTTTTGTTGGTGTGCGATGAAACCAAGTTCCAAAGAGATAGGCGCGAATATACGAGCGGTGGGCCCGCCTGCCTGGAGGCATGTCGGACTCGAGCGTAGCTGAACTATCGTAGTATCGAGTTGGTCAGAATGATCAAGTGACAATCTTCACCCTTTCTGTTGGTTGTGTGATATTCTGCCAATCTGTGCCGAGCATTGCGGGGATGTCCTAGACGTTCTTCCATGACCGCGGATCAGGCCATCAGGGAGGCGACGATGAACCAACACAGTTGGGAGGTGGAAAGAAATTCCCTCAGGGCATGGACGGCGCACCAGTATCGTACGAAATCCCCGACCGCGTGTGTATGAGGAGGTCGTTCAAGATGGGTGGTTTCGCGGACACAAATGTAGAGTAGATTGTACCCGATTCTATTCGAGAGGACCAGTTGGATCTTGGAACGGAACGAAAGGTTAATTATTAGTAATACTACGGTCTGTACTGTATAGGTAGTGATGGTGAAAGGGCAATTGTGGTGGTGGCCTTAGTCATGGTCCCAGGTACCTGCTACTCATACATGGAGGGGCAATGATGCAACCAGCGACGTAATTGCCCGTGCTGCCGGGGCGCTGCGGCTGCCGCAGGCCGCAGGCCGCAGGGGTAATAACACTCGTACGGGTATCCGTACCAGTAGTTCCTTCCATCTCGGCCTCATCACACGACGCCAAAATCTCAATGTGTCCCCCTCGCGACGGCCGGTTTGACCCTCTACCTATCGTACAATCACCAGCTGTCCTAAAGTACTCCATTTGACGGCCCTCTCTTGCTGTTGGACAATTCGTGCTCCCTTCCGCCGTTCTGCACCCTCGACATCTAGACTGGGGAGATCCGCCCCAAGTCTGCCCAGACGCCCACTACCTCGCATGTACTGGAGCGAATCACCTGGCTGGGGGTAATACTCGCACTACCTGAGAATTTAATCACCGGCTGTCAGAACCGGTGAGCATCCCAGCCGCAGCGTCGCTTCCTCCCGCCCCTCCGCTCCGCACTTTGGAACTCCCTGCTTTCCGAGTTCCCCGGCCATCGCCATTCCATCTACGGCAAAGGCCACTTTTCATCTCCGGGACTCACCTCACTACCCCTCACGTGGACCCCTCGGCTCGACCAGTACCTGGTAGAAACTGTAAAGCGAAGCAGCGCCCTCATCAACAAGGGCCGGGGACATCTATCAAACGAAACAGAGCTACCTTGATTGAGGTGAGTTCCAGAGCCTGCAACACCATCCGACGTTCACATCACCCCGCCGCCGACAACCTGCTAGTATGCACCAGCACCACACACCGCGCCGCACCACCACCCGCACCACCACACACACACCACCACACCTCCCCTGCGAGGCAAGGCCTACAGGTACCCGTATCGCAAACTTCAGCCCCCAGGAACAGGCAGCGCGAAGATCGTCGCTTGGCCAATTTGTGCGGCACGCGAGCATCCGTCGACGCCTGTTGCCTCATCAGGTTTCCCTTTTAGACAGATACAGCAGTCATCTGGCTCTGACCGCCCCGCACTTCGCTCGATCACCACTACTGTCCCCGTCCCGCATTCCCTTTGCTGGCAACGCCAGTCGCATGCCCGTCCCAATACCTGTACCACTTTCCAATCCCATACCATTCCCAGTCCCAGTCCCATGCCAATCTCCAAATCCATACCATCTCCGACCACCACCGCACCGGGGATTAAGCACACCACCTTGCCGTCAAGCCCCTGCTTGGGAGGGCCAACATACCCCCGCCCGACCCCGCCTCCCCGCCTGCCTGATGTTCTCATTCCACAGTGCCCTATGCGTGCCCCTCGGTCAAGCACAAGTGGCACCGCGTGTGGTGGTAGCTTTTTTATCTTTGTCCCCTGTCACATCGAGCCACTTTGGGCTCTTTTCGCTGGCCGGCTTTTTAATACGCTGCATGTCGGCGGACAGCCAAGGGCCCTCTACTACTACTAGTAGTAATTAGTAGTAGCATCGAGGCAAATTCTACGGTACGGATACCCGTACTCTCGTACTCCGTTTATCATTACCACCTTACTAGTACCAAACCCCGAACCCCACCTCCTTCCACAATTCACCACCTGGTTCTGCGCAAGAGTGAGCCGCATATGATGGATGTGTTTTTCTCACGCCCCTCTCTGTTCATTGCAGCTCACCCCAGGGCCTGCCCTATAACTGCCCTGGTTGACCTTGGGCGCCAGATCGCCATTGGCTCCCGCAATCCCGATATCTTTTTGAGACTTGAACTTCTCGGTCTCCAGACCAGACGAGACGCATTTCCCGCTGGCCCTCAACCGCCCCGCGCCCACCGCGGTCGACTTGTTCGACGTCGCAGCAGGTACTCGTACTCTGTACGAGTACATGCCTACCTTAGCTTCTCCACCCTCATCCGGCTAGCAGTCTGAAAAAAACTCCACAACACCAGCAGTAGCCGCCGCCATTCAGACCCTCCCTCCTCCTTTCAGCGGCGCATCTTCGATCCCACTGGCCCTGACCCTTGTACATTCTGGCCCTGGGACCCGTTGGGACGCCTCCGACCGTCATTACCTCATCGCTGTCCTCCCCTACCCACCTGCCGCGACATACTACGTAAGGTCCAGTCCCAGGAGCTGCAATACCAGCAGTGGGCCACGCCCGCCGCCGCTTCGGCCTTCAGGTTCTTTCAACCCCTCCACGCCGCTTGAGTCGACTTTGGCCTGTCCTCTCGAGGTTAATACCTAGTGTCCCTCGTCACCTTGCTTTCCCGCCCCGCCCCTTTCGTCGTACAGCCTTGCGACACACATTTAATCGTCACCATGCCGCCGGCAGAGGACAAGGTTGGTCTCACCCGCGCCCTCCTTCCCTCCCTCCCTCCCCCTCTTCCCTCCCTCTCTTCGTCCATCCCCCCTCGGGGCTCGCGAATCGCGATGGCTGACCGTGCGCCCGCCCTCAGTCCGCGACCGCCGATGCGGTCGAGCCGAGCCTGAACGAGGTGTTGGATATGAACACATTCAATCAGATCCTCGAAATGGACGAACCAGACGACCAGCAGTTCAGTTCATCCATTGTATTTGATTTCTTCGACCAGGCGGATGAGACTTTCAAAGAAATGGATGCGGCCCTGTAAGTCCTGACACGCCGCCGCTCGTGACCGCTCACGCCTCCGTCTCCGGGCAGACGTGCTGTGTGCCTCGCGGGTTGGTTAACTGCTTCTAGGCTACCACCGTCATACAGCCTGCTAACCACTGCCCCTTTGCTACAGCCAAAATGGAAACCTCGCAGAGCTGTCGTCGCTCGGTCACTTCCTCAAGGGGTCATCTGCCACCCTTGGTCTGGTCAAAGTGCGCGAGGGTTGCGAAAAGATTCAACGATACGGCAAGAAGGAAAATGTCGACGGGACATCGATAGATGACGAGACCTTTTGCCTGGATCGGATCAAGGACGAAATCAAAACGGTCAAGGTCGACATCAAGGAGGCGCGACAGGCGCTCTACGCCTACTACGGGAAGGATAAGAGCGCCGATGCGTAGGTAGAGCACGCGAAAGACCATGCCGTGCCCGGGCATGCTTCCCCGGGGCCGCTCCAGCTGCCACCGGCCGTATGGGCTGGGGTGTTTCGACGCGAACGCCCAGCCCGGGGGAGCATGGGGAAGCGAGGCTGCAGTCCTCGGCCCCTTGGCTGGAACAGCAGGGACGGCCACGAGGCGACAGTGTCATCCCTCTTCTCAAATTTCTTTTCTCTTCACTGACTATATTCACCATTTCAATGTCAGCATCACGGCCACGACCGATTGGTTTTCTCATTTGACGTCACGATTTAGAGCTGCAGCGTCGAGCAGTTTGAAAGGGGCGGTAATTTGACGGTACTGCCAGGAAGGTAGTACGGGATACCTCGGCCGACTTGGATCTTTTTTTTTTTTTCTCTTTTTTTTTTTTTTTTTTCTCTTTTTTTTTTTTCTTCTTTCACGATTTGATGGGTTTAACGCTACATAGAACGTGACAACTTGGGGGGCGGCTGTCGGTCGGCGAGGGTTGGGACGTGAGGAGCGAAATCGGTTGTCGAATGCGCCCGGCCTCTCCGTCGGGGCCAAAGATGGGGAGGGAGGAATAGTTTTGTATTGTGTAGAATGGTCAAACCCCATAATTCACAATGCCGGGCTCTGGCGTCCTGTGGAAATTGGAAGGACGAATGCGGGACACCGGCTCGATATTTCCTCGTGGTTCTTCAAAAGGCGACGTGACGGAACATATGCATGAGGTCTCGGGCGAGCGACTAAGGTATGTTGAGAATGGAAGGAAGGATATGTGGATGGATGGGTGGATGGGATGGTCAAGCCAGTCGGATTTTCGAGGCCGGAACGAAGTGTCTGGGTTCGGGTCGGCGTGATAATGGGGGGAAAGATGCAGTTATCGAACGGCCGGCCGAGTGCGTGGACATGGTTCCGAGAGCGAAAGGAGCCGGGGGCGGGAAGAGAAACGAATAGACCGGCAAGGTGGAGAAGTTCCGACTCATCATCCGTCACTTGACCACGATGACAAGCCCCGGAATAAGGGCCGCCCGGATGGTGCGAGTATTGGGCGCTGGCAAGACGAAAGAAAGGAGAGAAGAGAAAGAGAAAACAAGGAACAGCGGTATTTTTCGAGAATCCGGTTTCACCCCTTCTGGCCCGCTACCCCACCGGTGGGCGTGGTACGATGATGGCCCGGGAATAGTGGGGGTGGTCATGCCAGTTTGGCAGCCATACCCCGGCGTCCTCGGAGCCGGCCGACGACACACTCCCGGGTTCCGGCGCTAGAAAGGGGGGGGGAAAGACCCCTTGCGGACGGGACCGCAATCCTGTTTCGGGTTGTTGGGCTTTCATTCAGTGGCGTGATGTTTTTTGAGGTCATCAGTCAGCAGGATTGAGTATCTGCCCACGATGACTCCCTTTCCGCGTGACGATGTCGGGAACTTGAGGAAGCAGGCAATATGAGGATTCCGCGATGAGGGGGCAGGTGAAGCAAGTTCAAGTCCGTGTCTGGAGGGTATAAGAGGTGCCGGGGATGGTGCGCCCCTGGATGAGATGGACTCAATATCATCATCATCATCATCACACAGAGATCACAACCAGATCACTCAACCAAACTCAACTCTCACGGCACGGCACGTCACGGCACCTCCTCGCCACTCTTTTCACAACCCTTCACCACTCCGTCATCATCATCCTTGTACAAGGAGCTCCCCAGAACGAGCCCAAGACCACCACTCTACTACGTCTACCCATCATGATACCTGCCACCAGTGCAACCGTTGTCCGCGCGGCCGTCCAGCGCCGCTCCTTCTCGCTCGCCTCGTCATTCCGGGCGATGGCTCGGGCCATGGAGTCGCACCCGTTTGAGCGTCTGCCCGTTACGCAGAAGAGCGCTGCGGCGGATTGGGCCAAGCAGGTCAAGAGAGTGACCTCTCAGGCGGCCATGTACGTATACTTTTTTACTCCGTCTGGGAATTGTGAAGCCGAACCCCCCAACATTGGAGATGCAATAGCCAATGAGATCATGTTGCTAACTCTCTTGTAGCTGCGTCCCTGGCGTTACCCTGTTCTTTGGGTGGCCGTTGCTGGTGAGGCGCGTGGCAAATCCGGGCGCCAGCTATGAGATTCCCGAGTCCATGAAGCTGGGCTACGAGCGGGACTAGGGGGAGGCACTGATTTTGTTTTGTGTATTTGTTTATCTGTTTATTTCGGAGTTTGATGTATAATACCAAGTGTTTCATTTGTGCCCGTCGGTGTTGTGTGTAAGTGGGGGATGGGATGGGCATAGTATTACTAGCAATAAGCAGCCCGTAGCACGCAACTGTGGAGGTAGGACTAGTTTGTGGAGTTTGGGGGTTTGGTTTGGGGGAGCTTTCGGATTTAATTTAACGAAGACTTTTTTATTAACATTGGATTCTTGTAACGTATCGCAGCGATTATTACGTTCAATTAAAGTGGATTATTATCACACTTAACTTTAGTTGCCTCGGGAGTATTGGTGGCCATTATCGTTCGATCTGCACCTACATGAACGAACCCACAAGTAACGAACAACACCGCGGGGCCAACACTATCGCACACAAATCAATCTTCAACATCACCAACTCCACAGCCATCCCCATCCCCATCCTACAGCCCCCCTCCCCCTTCCGTCACAACTCACATTCGCGATGCCACCGAGGGCAAGCCCAACGCACTTTCTGTGCATACCCCTAGCGGCCCCGCAGCTCACACGCAGCCTCGCCTCCTTCCGGGCCGACATCACCAGCCAGGCGAGCTTCAGCGTGCCGGAGGATGCCGTGCGGCCACCCGGCACGCTCCACCTAACGCTGGGCGTCATGAGCCTGAGGGAGGAGACGATGCTGGCGCGGGCGGTGGGATTGCTCAGGGAGCTGCGGCTGAGGGAGATGCTGGAGCGGGCGAGGTCGTCGGTGCTGCCGCTGGCACCGGCCGAGGGGCCCGGGGACGAACGACTGTCCATCACACTCCGGGGTCTCCAGCCCATGCACAAGGCATCACAGACCTCAGTACTGTACGCGCCACCAGCGGACCCGTCAGGCGTGCTACGGCGCTTCTGCGAGAACCTCCGGCGTCTATTCCAGGACGCCGGGCTAATGGCAGACGAGCAGCGGCCGCTTCTCCTGCACGCAACCGTCGTCAATACCATCTATGTCAAGAACTACAAGCACAACGTCAACAACAACGGCGACAACGACGGCGACAGAAGGGGAGGGCAGCAGGGGCGGCGGCGGCGGCAGGAGAGGTTGACGCTGGACGCGCGGGACATTCTGGGGCGGTATGATGACTACGTGTGGGTGGAGGGGATGCCGGTCACTAGGGTTGCGATATGTCGGATGGGAGCTAAGAAGATTGAGGGGAGCGATGGGGATGAGGCGTACGAGGTTGAGGCGGAGGCGTTGTTTTGAGGTCGACGGGAGACAACAAGTGCTGTTAGCTTACTACCTGTATCCGTAGTACCGAGTACTATACCAGTACTACTAGTAGTAGCAATACAGGTACCCGTACATCACCAGTCCGGGGTCTGACCGGAGCAGCGCCGCCTCAACTCCAGGCAGCAGCAGATGGGATGCCTGCCGACTCCACCAACCCGCATCATCCCACGGTTCCCACCCGCTGCCAGAATATCCGTCTCATCTTATTAGCCACGGTCCACCTGAGCTACAGTACTTGAGCACACACTATCAGGTAACAAACCCGCCGCTGCTGCTATCCCAACGACTGTCGGTCAGCAAGCCAGGCCCAAAACTCGTCGTCCCGTCAGCTCCCCTTCTCAGCCCGGACCATCGTCCACCCCAGCCCGACTTTCTACCAGGTACGAGTACGGCGCTGTACGGGTGCCGGGCGGCACGAAAGCGATCGAGCATCGAAGTGACGGAACCCCCCCCCCCCCCCNACCCCCCCCCCCCCTTTGCCGGGGTTCTCTGCATCTGCAACAGACCCCGTTACAGTAAACTGCAGATCAGGGCAACATAGCACCGCGCAGCCAGGAAGGGGAGGAAGCCAGACGCGCCAAAGGCGGACTGCGCAGCTCCGGCCCGGCCAGCCAGCTGCTTGCTCCGGAGCCGTCTTTCCTCTGGATCGACATCCGACTGCTGCTGCCACCATGCCGAGAAGCCATCACCTGCCACCCGATCTCGTCCCGACCAGTACGACCATCACTACCGCCTCGACCACGACCTGAGCGTTCCTCCGCTTCCAGTCCTCGATGAACCCCGCGGAGAAGCGTCGCGGCGGGGCCAGCGGCGCCCACGTCCTCCGCACGGGGTCCTCCCACCCCTACCACTCCACCCGACAGCAGCACAATAATAATACCACCACCTCTACCAGCAGCAGCAACAGCCGCACCAGGGACAACACCGTCGGCCCGGCCGGCATGCCGACCATGCCGCCACGCGCAGCAGTCGTGAGCACCACCGCCACCGGCGAGGAAGCACACGAAGCTGATGGCGGCGTCCCCGTCAAGGACACGGACAAGGAGGGCCTCGGCATGGAAAGCAGCGTTACTGGCCCTGGGCCCAGCCCCGGGAGGAGTAGCAACAGCAACAGCAACAGCAACAGCAGCCCCGGCCGAGCACCACGCGGCGCGAGGGGTAGTCCCTCCAGCAAGGGCAAGCACCGCGACGCCACCACGCCCACGACAACAACACAGCAGCAGAACCTCCTCCTCCGAGAGCGCGACGAGCGCATCGCCGCGCTGGAGCGCGAGATGGCCCGCATGGAGCGCGAGTTCACCCGCGAGCTGGACAAGCTAAGCCAGAACGAGAGCGAGACGGCCACCTTCTGGCAGTCCAAGCACAGCGCCCTGAACCAGCAGTTCCTCCGCACCGACACGGAGCTGCGCCTGCTGCGCTCCGAGGTCGAGGTCCGCGAGGCGGAGCGCGAGGAGCTGCGCCAGGGGTGGGAGGTGCTGCGCCGGGAGCTCAAGGAGCGCGACGATGAGATACGGGGCCTGCGCGGGCAGGTTCGGGGGTTGAAGGAGTGGGTTAGTACGAGTACGCGTACGGATGGGCAGACGAGTGATGAGGTCTTTGGGGATGGGATGGCGAGGTTGGGGAACGGGTTGCAGAATTGGGTCATTGTCCACTTTCGAAAGGCTAAGATGGGTGAGTTTTCTCCTCTCCTCTTCCCCTCCCCCGGGGGACCGGCACACCCTCGAGGAAGAAGCGCAAGACGGCTGCTGACCAAACTTGAACTAATTAGATCTGTCCAAGGTGGACGAGGCCACGCTCGGGGAGCTGGGCGGACTGGTACCCATGTTCGAGGAGCTTGTGCACACGTCAAAGGTCCACCTATTACAGTCCATAGTATCGAGTATCCTCGTCGAAATGGTCTTCAACGCCTACTACGTAGGGTTTTCAGAGGATCAGACGAACCAATTCCGCAAAATGGAGGAGCTCCTCCTATCCTTCAGTACGCGGACCCTCACCTCCCCCCCCCCCCCCCCCCCCCCCCCCCCCCCCCCCCCCCCCCCCCGCCCCCCCGCGCCCCTTTCTAACCCACACACACTCTCTCTCTCCGTCTCAGCGCCCACGGGGACGGGAAAACGGGCTAACTCTTCCCCTCAATCTAGCCGGACGAGACGAACCCGTCCACCAGTGGCGCTCCTCGACCCTCGCCCTAATCCGCCGCGAAGCCCCCCAGCGCCTCTGCGACGAAACCTCAACCATAACAGACCGCGTCGTCGCCCGCATAAACCGCATCCTCGACGCCGCCACGACAGCGACATCCAGCGAGCCACGCGACGCCGGCCTCCGCGCCCTCGTGTCCAGCGCCATCGACCTAGCCCGCCTGCTCGCCGTGCAAAAGGCCGTCCTGCGCGTCTTCTTCCCCTCCGTCCTGCCCCACCAGCGCGTGCCCTTTGAGCACGACACCATGGAGGACATTGGCGGCGAGGATGAGGATGCCCTGGCCGCGCGGGATATCTGCTGTGTGGCGTTCCCTGGTGTCATCAAGCATGGTGATGAGTCCGGGGGCCATCTGCAGTATCGGAATGTCATCACCAAGGCGCGCGTGCTATGCAGTCCGGAGGATTAGATATTGACTCATGTTGTTTGCTACTGGCGTTGGGCATGTTTGGTCCTTGGTTTTGAGAATTTGGATATATTGGTTAGGTTGGCCTTGTTGTGGTAGACAGGAGGCCCTTGAGCGCAGGGGCCGCTCGGTGTAGAAAGATGGGAAGGGATGCAAGCACCCTTGGAATCGGCTGTTCATGGCGTTCCGATTGTGGAAGACTTTGGAGGGTGGGAGACACATTATTGACGCTGCAAGACTCGATGATGATCAACGTGACACATGACAGCGTAGAAGAACATGCTACTTTTAATTGATATTCTGGAAACCTGGTCAGAGTCTGTACATCCATACACACCTATATGTAGACACGTACTGAGGCCAGGGCAGAACACACTCGAGCTCAGCTCATCCCGTTTCGACATCGTCACTGGAAGCGAGCGCTCGGCTTGGAGCTCGGTGGTAGGCTGGCAGTGTCCTCTTACAAGGAGATACCCACGAGGCGCATGCCCCAACAGTCTACATCTGCAGTCTGTCCAAATTTAGCTCATCGACATGAAACTAAAATAAAATCCGAGCAGAGATCGAACCGCCGTTTCTCGGCGGGGCTGTCCTTCAACAGGCTGCGATATGCCGGCGCTTGCACGTGCATCACCTTCGAGTCCAGCAAGTGTAGACGCCGTTCTGGGCGGTGGGTGGACAATGATGACAGGGGGACCTTGGCGGGGCATCCATGGACGGATGAGCCTCAAGCGTCGGGGGTCCGAGTGCTCCCCTCCTTCCCCCGCTCCACGGGTCTCATCTGATCTCAGATCCTCGCTCGTGCTTGTGCTTGTGGGAGCCGCGTGTTCGTCCCATCACGGCTCGGTCCGCTGGGGACACTCCCCGCGCCCGTTCATTCTGCTGCAAGTTTGTGCACTTGCGACTACCGACGTCAGCGTCCGATCTGAATTCCGACATGGTGGCACCTAGATGTTCGTAGTCAATCTCGTTACCATCGGATCCAAAGCACATATGCGCCCAAAGGATTCAACGGGTACAGAAGACGAGCCGTCGTCGGGACGGTACTCCGAGTCGTTCGAGTCATCCATCCCCGCTCATTCGGGGAAGGTAAAACGACTCGAGTTCAAAAAGCTGTGTCAGATGGCGCGTCCTTGTGTAAACGAGTGACGACTTTCCTGACATGCTCCGCTCGAGGGGGTCGGGATCTGGAAGATATTGGGCCAAATCATAGTCCTCGGGAAGCCAGCGCAGCACTGTCCCACCGCGCGTGCAGCGGTGCGTCTCACTGTGGCCCTTCTGTTGGCTGACCCCGTACGTGTTGATGTGCGAGATGCGCCTACCGGCGCAGGTTGGTGTTGCTGTTGCTGACGGCAGCCTCTATAAAGGTCGATCTTCCCCGGAGGTCAAGTGATCTCTTCCTGTTTCTTGGGTGAGCAGCCAGGCCAAAAGGCATCACCTGGCGATCAAATTCGAGCCGTTCATTGTGCCTGCGAAGCAGCGGTTTATCCAGTAAGCTGCCTTCCTTTTTAGTCAAGTATCATGCAGCCCTATGACGGACCTGGTGCTGACGGCAGACGTTGAGAGCCGCTGCGCTCTACGAACGGCCGATACATCGTACCGCTGTCGCAGAAACCCAAGATCGCCCGCGGTCCTTCAGCGCCGACCATCGTACTCGCCACCGACCAACGTACTCTCGATTCTCCCGCAGAATCCGGTCCGAGCGTAGCCATCGGCGAGGGACAAGAAATCGAGGCTGCGCGTGTTAGGGCCTGGAGTTGGGAGTTCCGCCGCTGTCGATAGCCAAAGTAGGACGGCCGCCATGCCATCTCCGCCGCCACCACTATCATCGTCGTCGTCGGCGTCCGCTGGTGTCGCCGACATCCAGAACTTTCTGGAAAACCACCACGCTCGAAAGAAAAAAATTGCCCGACTGCCGGTAGTCCCAGGTACCTCTGCTTCATCTCTGCCGCCAGTGGCCACGTCGTCGTGCTGCCCGTCCATCTCGGAACCGTCGTCGCTCCACCACTCGGAGTTCGCCCCTAGCCTGACGTCGTCCTCCCCCAGTCAGAGTGCCGGTGCGCCATCGATATTCTCCTTCAACTCGCAGTCATCTGGATCGGTCGAGCCCGACAGGCTCGAAGAGGAGCATGCACCCAGGGTATACCCGTGCGACTTTTGGGGATACACCAACTGCCTGCATCGGTTCCGCCTCGGGGAAGATTGCCACTGGTTTGCCCACACCGCGGTGCACCTGGGCCACAAATTCCCAAAGACGTCTGTCTGCTGGTTCTGCGACGAAGTCTTCCACTCGGATTCAGGGGACCAAGCCATTTTGAAGATGGTATTCCGACAGCGAATGGACCATATCGGTCGACACCTAGTCGCCCAACACTATAGGCAGGAGGAGGGGCAGAGCATCCGCCCAGATTTCTTTCTCCTCGAACACCTCCTCGCTAACGGGCTCGTCCCCGAATCCGCCAGGGCCAAAGCTGAGACGTACAGCGAGATCCCTCTTCCAAATGGCGTCATCCGGGGAGAGCCACCCAAACGTGAGACGGGAAATGTGGTCACCGTGGTGGAGCCGAGGGGACGGGGAACTTCTCGTCGGAAGAGCAACACTCGATTCGCGCAGAGGAGTTACCATCGCTAGGGCTTCCTGCGCGTGGCAACAGGCCACGCTCTTTTCGGTGGTGATGCAACGTCGAACAACTGTCCTTACGGTAGGGCGGGTGCGTCGTTGCGCGACGCGTGCGTGAGGGCACACAGGATGTAGCTGAGAAGTGTGACGAGGGAGACGAGCCACCGAGTCGTCGTTGTGCTAGCGAGCTGGGGCGATGATGAGCAGTGACTGCAGCAGTGATGCTGTCGGGGTTTTTTTTTTTTTTTTTNTGCTGTCGGGGTTTTTTTTTTTTTTTTCTGTCTCTTGAGCAGAGAATCCCCCGCAGGAGGAAGAGCTGTGTTATGGTTTCGGAGCGTCGTCATGTTATGGTTTCTGTATGCTGGGATGGAACTTTGTGAATTTCACGGCGTTGGGAGTTTGATGGTTGAGGAGGAAAAAGGACAAGGATAAGAACTTCTCTCGGGATGCTTGGAATCCTTGCTGGCCTCGGATTTCAGGCAACCCGTGTCATCATCCTTCAGATTGTAAGAGCCTGGAAGTTCAGTGAAGGAAGGAAGTGAGTGAATGGGTACCTGAATCCGGAAGTGGCGATGTTTTTTTTTTTTTTTTTGGATGACTTTTGTCGTTGTCGCTGGAAGGTGCGAGGGGCGGGCATATGGGATGACGAGGAAGGCGCGTTATGACTTGCGGCTGTTCACGAAGGACGCAACCCTCCACTTCTTCTTCTTTTTTTTGTTTAACCTTGGGTGTGTTAGCACAGATTGTATCAAGGGTACTAAGTTAGTACCTACCTCATTGCAAAATGTTTATCGAAGGGGAAAGTTGATGATTCTTTCAAGAAACATCCATGGATGAGAAATTCACAATGCAACACCGTTGTCATCCAAGAACCGGGGTTGGGTGTCAATGATAACCTACACCAAGACCACGTTGAAAGTGCAAGGCGGCGGGCCCTCCCCCCTTTTTACTACCTAGCGTTCCCCCCTTATTATCGTGGGAAGCTGGGGTACTAATGCATGCCGAGTAAGGTAGTTGCACAAATATTCGCGTTTACATTGGCTCTTAATTCACCATCGCAAGGCAGTCATCCACTCGGTTCGTCGTCATCGGATACAGCACTCCTCGGGAGAGCCGATGGGGGACTGAGGCTGTGCCCGTGGTTGGGTGGCAAGCTCCCTTTGCCTCCCTCAACGCCTCTCCTGACCGGGGGGAAAATGGTGCCCCTATGAAAACATTGATGCCTCGAATCTCAAAACTGGGACGGGTCTGGGTGGCGGATAACATCCGAGGCCACGTCGTCTCCTGGCATCTGGGTTCCCGACGGCGGAGGACCCGCAGACCAATCATTCCCCATTCGCCTCGACTCCGGGACACATCACGGTAGAAGTACCCAGGTAAGACGTATGATCTTCCTGTGCAATATGTACTACTAGATCTTGGCACGTTACATGCCTTTCCATGTTGTCTATAGTACTCATACAGTAATTAGTAGGTTGATGTCACAGTATTGGTACAGTCACCGGCCTCCTGCCGACGAGGCGGTTGTGCACCCTCTCGGCCCGCCTCTTCCTCGACCGACTCAAGGACGGCCGGTATCCCGCCAGCCGCTTCGGCGTACCCCTCCTCTCCAGCCCGACGAGCGTCGCGTCCCATTTCTTGTAGCTGACGTCGTACTGGACCCACTTGTCCAGGTCCTCCAGCTGGATATTGAAGGATGGCAGCGCGAGCATGGTCAGGTGGTGGCGCTCCACGGGCTCCTTCACGCTCTCCGTGTCCGCCCTGTACAGCGCCGGCAACGTCGTCCTTACTTTCCCGGGGGCATAGTGCTTCAGCGCCTTCTCCAGGTGCGCCCTCTCCTTCTCGGCCAGAGACGCCTTGAAGGCGCTCGCGTGCTCTGGGTAGTAGGGCTGCACGTGGAACCTGTCGTTGACGCGGCTCGCCAGCGAGATCCAGAAGCGGCCATCCCAGTGCATGGGGGCCATGGTCCGCCACCCGTGGTGCTTCTGCTCCGTCTTGTCCTTCATGGTCTGCACGCGATCCTCGCGCCAATCGACAAACAAGTCCGGCACGGGCGCGGTGGCCTTGTACGGTGCCCGGGAGAGGTACCACATGACTGACTTGGACCCCATCAGAGGCTCGAACAGAACACCACCCACGGAGAAGGAGGTGGGCCGCTTCGAGGGTTCCTCGCGGTCTGGGTCGAGCTCCGGGGCAATATACTTCACCGCGTTGTTCAGAGCGGACGGGGAGGGCAGGTTCTTCTCGGGGCTGACCAGGTCCATGAGTTTGCGGACAGCCAAGGCGGCAATGAGCCTCTGGTGTGGCTTCCGAGCTTCATTCCGCGCACGGTCGTGGAGCCGTCTGGGGACCCGTCTGCGTGGACGAAAGGAAGGGAAGTTGATGATGAGGGTCCCAGCGCATGGGTCGAAACTCTGAGAAACCGCCTCCCTGATGAGGAGCCGGTGCGCTTCGGCCTCTTCCAGATTATTTCGCCGCTGCGCCCTCTTACATATGGCGATTATGGCCGGCTTCTGGAGGGCCCGTGGCAAGGTATGGTTCTTAACGAGATGACGGACGGCATTCCTCATAGTCATGGTCGGGTCCTGGTTCGTGCGGTCCTCAAACCACGGGACATTGTTGGCCTCGCACGTGGCCCTGAGTCGGTCTTTGTCGAACTCCAGCAAGGGCCGGTAGACTGTCACACCGCCATCCTCGCTGTCGAGCGTCTTCAGGAGGGGGCCCCTGCCATCCCGGGGGGATTCCCGGCGGCGGTGAAAGTGCAGGTCATCGAGCGAGGCCAGGTTATTCCAGGGGTCGACAGGGCGCTCGTGGGAGGTGTGCTCGTCCTTGAAGATCTTGCGCAAGATGCGCGTCTGGCGGACCGAGGGCCGGAACATGATGCTGGGCTCGAGGGACTTTTGGTCCTGCAGCAGGCCGCTCTTGTGGACGCCGTACAGGCCGTGGTTCTCGGGTATGTCGTTGGCGGCCCTCATGCCGCCGAGGCCGCGGTAGCCGTGGCCGTTGAGCAGGCGCATGAGGACGGTCTCGTACTGGTCGTCGCGGTGGTGGGCGGTGAAAAGGAAGGGACTGGAGAAGCTCCGGCAGCTCACGCCCAGCCAGTAGTAGCGCTGGTTCCTGGCCAGGCTCTCGATGTTGGGGAGTTCGTTCGGTTCGACGCCCATCTTGCGGAGGTCACGCCATCGCATGTTGCGGATCTGGCATTTTAGGCCCAGCTTCCTGCACTCTCTCGCCACATTGAGGGCCTCCTCCTCACTCTCCGGTCGCAGGTTGTGGTTGACGACGACAGCCCGTGGCTGGAGGATGGGGAAGCCGGCCAGCTTGTAGTTGGGGAAGGTCTTGAAGAACTCGGAGAAGAGGTAGGCCAGAGCCATGGAGTCGACGCCGCCGCTGATGGCTAGAGCTGTACATTTGGCGCGTTAGCACCCGCACCAACACACACGGACACAGGGGACATGGGAAGTGGCCGTAGAGAGCAAGCGTACCGGGCGTGCGAGGTCGCACCCAGCTGGCGGAGGGGAACTGTGGGCGACATATTGCGTCGAGGGCGTCCCTGAACTCGATGATGGGAACCGGTCTGGAGACTTGGTTACGGAAGATGTGCGCAGTGGTTGATCCCATCCCTCCATTATTGTGCGCGAACGCTACCTGCGTCGCGACTGTGTGCGTGGTTCCATGGAGTCGAAGGGGAAGTCGGAGTGTCGTGTGGCCGAGGGCGAAGGCAGTGGGAGAGTACGAGTACGGCAGATGGAAGATGCACGATGGCGATGTTGAATTTCAGGTCCAGGTTATTACCGTATCGGTACAGAACCCTCTCAGGTCCTACCTACAGGTACCTACTACTATACCTAAGTAGTACTGTATTATTGGCAACTGCCACCCATGACCGTCTCCATACCCCCACCATGTCTCCCGTCCTGCTTCCATCTCGCTACAGTGATACCTCCTACTACGCATGCGGTTCGCGTACAAACAGCGCCTTCGTTATGTCCCCTATACGCCACGCGAGCTGGTGATGACACGAAAAAAGACAATCTTCTCAGGCACGCTGCATATCCCAGACAAACTACCCGCCACCGGTTCCTCCCTGGTGTCCCACGCAGTCGTCTCCAATCGTTACACCCGTCAATGGACAATCTGGCGGGAAGTCTTGTACGAGTGAGTGGGTACAGGAACGGGATATATGGATGAAATTTACGATGGACATGTCGCGAGGAGAACCAAAACCACTGGCCGGGGCAGACCAGCAGCAGCAGCAGCAGCAGCAGTAGATGCATCGGGCGTCGCCACCAGCTGGCCAACAGCTGCATGGATCCTACCGGAGGGGGGGGCAAAACCACTCGCCCCGCGGCAGCTATCGCCATATGCTGCCGCCTTGGAGAGCCATCGACTGGTTGTCGTCCGCCCGCCGCCAGCCGAGCCAAGGTGCGCCCAGGTACCGTAAACCGGGAACCACCCTTGAGTCTAACTCGGTACCTACTACTATACTAGCTAGTACTGACCTGATAGGTACCCTTACACGGGACCTCACGTGCAGTTCTGGTGGTGACTTTCCGCGTCCGACTCGCCTAGGTTTTTCAACACCTCAACAATCGTCGTCTATGGTGTATCTACGCATGTCGGATCGTGCTTTTTCCTCACGTCCTGCTGCTGCCGTGAAGCTCACCGCCCGAAAGCACTAGCCATCGCGTCGCCGCCGCCGCCGCCGCCATCGCGGACACTCACACAACCGCCACCATACCCACCTTAAACGACCCCTCCAACGACTCACCGATCGTCGCACGCGACCGCCCTCGCGATCACCCTCGCGACCACCTCTGTTCACCATCCTCCCATGACCTGACTTTCAACGAAACAAGACGCGCCCAATGGTCTCCCAGCCCGAAACCTCCAGCTCCCTCTCCCTCCGCGGCGCCACCTCGTCCGTCGTCTCCCGCCCGGCCCTATCCCGCACAAAGCGCTACAACCGCTCCCACGCAGGCGGCACCTCGTCCTCCTCCTCCTACGCCGCCGCCCAGAACGAATTCCCCGTTTTCTCGCACAGCGGCGATGTCGAGATCACCATCCGCGCCGGGCCCGTCCAGAACCGCTACCTCCTCCACCGCCACACCCTGACCCGCTGCAGCGGCTTCTTCGAGGCTAGCACATCGGATGAGTGGTCCAAGGCGCGGCCCCTGCTAGCCGGTGGGAACGAGCTTGCCAGGATCGGTGAGGATGATGCTGCCGCGGCACGCACGCCTACCGGATCTGTCCTCGGCGGCGATAGGGACGGTAGTGTGGTGGGAACCCCGCGGAAGAGGTGGCGGTATGAGCTGGACCCGGGCGATGGCGACGGCGACATCCCCATGTTGGTGCAGAAGGACGACTCGCGCGACAGTCACCCCTCGAGCGCCTCGATATTCGGAGGCCCCGACACCACGCGCTCGGCCTCACATGTACATTCACACTCGCGCTCCAAGGGGAGCCACTCTCGCTCCGCGTCGACTACCTCAAACCGCGACTTCTTCCGCTCCGTCACCAACCTGAGCCTCGACCGCCACCACCGCTCGTCCTCATCCTCCGCCCCTCCGCTATCCAAGTCGGAGCACGATCTGCTCCGCGACTATGATAACCTCTTCCGAACCATGTACAACTACCCACCCGTCCTCGACGGCGTCAACGTCGCCGACGCCTACGTCCAGTGCAAGAGCCTCCTGAACCTGGCGGACCAGTATGATGCCCTCGGCGTCGTCGGTCCCCGTGTCGACCACCACCTCTTGCAGTTCCAATCTCGCCTGTGGAAGCAGATCGCCAAGTACCCCATATCCTACCTCCGCCTAGGCTACCTGGCACGCAGCAAGGTCATCTTCCAGGAGGCCCTGATCCACGTGGTGGGCCAGTGGCCGTCAGGCGAGCGCAGCCTCCGCGCCGCCCTCCCCGAGACGGTGCTGGACATCATCGAGGACAAGGTCGACGAGCTCGAGGAGACGGTCAGCCGCGTCGAGGGCCGCCTCTTCCGCCTCAGCCTCACCACCCCCCGCGGCGAGCGTGTCGCCCCGGACACGAGCTACCTGGACTGGCTCGCCGTCAGCCTCTTCCGCCAGTGGCTCGCCGACAACACCTCCCCGCAGCCACCACCACCACCACTGCCGCCGCCATCATCATCATCATCGTCCCGCCGTCCTGCCCGCGAGCGCCCACCTCTCCCGCCGGCGGTCCCTCCCCTGACCTCCGTCGGCCGCGCTTACCGCACCCTCGGGTCCCCCAATCCGGCCTCTTACCTCGACCACGACGAGTGCAAGCGCTTCCTCAAGCTCACGCCCGATCTGTACAGCCGGGAGAACCTCCGCCGCTTTGAGAGGCGCATGGACGAGCTCAAGGGTATGGCCCGCGACCTCGTCCGCCCGCTCATGGGCAGCGGGCTCGAGCTCGATCTCTCCGTGAGATCGGGACGTGCGTCCGACGACCTGGGCTACCTGACATGCACGGCCGTGGGGAACCGCGATCTCCCATGGGCAGTGGAAGACTAGCCCGTTGACCGCCTGTTTTCCTTTATAGCGTATCATCTGCCACCCAACCCCAGCGAGAAAGGGGTGGCGGATTGCAAACGCATGTTTGGTATGACGGACGAATTTGGCCAACGAATGATATATGAGCTCTTATGTACACCAAACGGTTGTCATGGTTTTTTATGGATGGGTTTGGATTGTTGCACCACGGATACCCCTTCCTGCTGAACTCGGGATTTCTTTTTTTTTTTTTTGTCATTTTCTTTTTGTTGCCTGTTTTCTCGCCATATACACGGACATGTCACGTACGTTTATATCCTGATGACACCAGGAGCTGTGCTCTGATGTAGCCTATATATGCCATGGAGGACGGATATCTGGTTACTTGTTATATTTCTCTGAATTATATTCATTATAAACGCGCGTAATATCAGATGAGGCCCATGAGGTTAGCTGATCAAATCATCCCTTCATCCATGTTCGTCCAATAGTTTCCTCGCTCCCAAACGCCGTGTTCAGGTGTATAAAGCGTATTGCCTCGTTAGTATTCGATCCCACATTGCCCGCCAAAAATACAAAAAAGTAGGTAGGTCCATCGCACAGAGGTATCGCTTCGCGTTCTCACGCCTCGCCAACCAAAAAGTCCTGCTGGCCCGAGATGGTATCAACCTGCAGGAACGACTTCCCATCCCCCTTTCTGCCCCCCAGCATGCGCGGAAACGTGCCGCTCTGCCTGTACGTGCTGAGCCCTTGCCCGCGGAACCGCTGGCTCCCAGAGAGGGTCTGCGCCTGCAGGCGGCCCGTCCAGGAGGACGGGTAGCGGAGGGTGATGTCGCCGCTGATGGAGGCGTGACGCGACGTGAGGGAGGAGAGCGGAGGAGGAGGGGTGGGGTTGCCGTCGCTGTCGCCGACGCCGGGTGTCTGCGCGGTTCCGTCCTTGTCGTCGGAGAGCCGCTGTAGCTTGGTCCACCGCGGCTCGAGAAGGTTGACCTTGACATCGCCGCTCTTGGTCTCGGTGGTAATCGATGACTCCGACGCGCCAGCGAGTCCTCCCAGAGTTTCCGAGTCGAGCACGGGCAGCAGCTTTAGATTCACGTGTCCCGAGTTGGACGTGAATTTAGCCGACGACGACACAGCCAGGTCGGCCACGATATCGCCCGAGGCAGACTCCATCTTGACAACGTAGTCGCGGGCAGGCATACGGCTGCCGGCCACCTTGGATCCCACCGCGTCGAGGGGTTCCCTGATTGCGACGTCTCCCGAAACAGTCATCACGTTCAGGACAGCTGGCCCGACCTTCCTGTCGTAGACGGCCTTGGGCGCGACATCAGCGGACACATCGCCCGAGGCGGTGTACACGTGCAGGAGATCATGCATAGGGAACCACCCGCTGATCTCGCCACTGACGGTCTGGAGGTAGAGCTCGTGCGAGGCGAGGTGGTAGGGCAGCGCGTCGGCGCCCGCCTTTGGGGCGGATATATCGCCGACGACACTCGTGAGGAAGATCCTACTATCGACGCTGAGCTCCACATCCTCCAGGACGTTGATGTCGAGATGCGTGACCTGCGAGTCAAACAGGTCGAGCATCGCACCGGGTGGCACCCAGAGGGTGATGCGAATCTGAATGCACGGGCCCGGCTTCCCCCGGTGCCAATCAACCTTTCCCGGTACCAGGACCTTGAAGGCCTGGAGCTCCGGGTCCCAGTCAGCGGCGACTCTGAGGTTCTCGTCGTTGGTGATGACCTCGAGGTCCATCCTGCCGGGCGAGTACCCGTCCGTGGGCCGCAGCACGACGTCGCCGCTGACATGAGGCCGGCGGCCGCTGCTGGGTGCGTCGTCGTCGTCGTCGTCGTCGTCGTCGTCGTCCGTCTTCTCGGTGATGGAGAGGTTCCTACCGGGGTAGAAGTCCACTGGAGAGGTTATCTTGGGGAAGCGGTGGGGGGTGCTGGAGCAGCGACCGAGGTCGGTCCACTCGAGATCGCTGCCTGGGGACAGGCCGGGCTTCTTGATGGGGTTCGGGCGTTTGTCTCCAGGTGGGCGGTTCTACTCGCCCGGTTAGTACGTCGGGTGGGAGATATGGGTCGTCGTCCAAGTACTGAAGAGCACACTGGGCTCGGGTAGACGTACGTTCCAGTCGCCATGGTCGTGAGGCTCGATGAAGAAGCCGCCAATCAGAATGGCAAGTATGGAAAGCAGAAGCAGGGTGCCCAGGATAGTCTGGACCTTCCTCCTCATGCTAGCCCCAGGAGGCGTCCACGGCTGCCTGAATCGCCGCCACCACGAGCCATGTTGTTGACCCGGCGTGCCTCCCATGGACTCGGGCTCCCGCGGCAGCAACGCCCGCTGCTCTTCAGGCACCCCCATCGCGGCAGGCTGCGTCGCACCGGCGACTGGTCCAAACGTCTGATAGCCGGGTCCGACAGCGGGCGGTGCGGTAGGACTCGTGGGTGAGCGAGGCGTGTAGGCCGGCGGGGCGTCACTCGGGGTCGGCTGGAAGACGGGCCTGGTAGTAGCCTGGACAGGCGAGACGGCTGTGGGCGCGGGGTACTGGTGCGACTGGGCGGCAGCAGGAGTAACAGCATCGGCAGCAGTATAGAGCGAGGGCTCGTCCTCCTCCTCGACACTGCGCCTGTGGTGGTGACTGGGAAGACGGGTATGGGTTGACGCCTGCGGCTGCGCCACGGAAGGCGACTCCTCTTGCTCGTCCCGGACATTATTTAACCTGCGCTCCTCCTCCGCCTCTCTAGCCTTTGCACCGGCATCCTGCTCGCGCAGTGTGGGATCTTCGACGAGGACATTGGGAACTACGGGAACATTGGGGTAGCGATGGCGCGGTGCGCCGGTGTCGGGCTGGGGTTGCAACGACGAGGCCGCGTCAGACGAGGACGCGTGGAAGTATCCGTCGGCGGGGGAGAGGACGTCTTCCTGTTCGGTGTCGGTGGTCTGATTGTTATGGTCGTCATCGTCGTGGTCGCCGTCGTCGTCTTGGGCGAGGACGGAGTAGAGGTTGTCCGAGTAGGGAACGGGCATTGCTGGTAGGTCCCAAGGCTCAGGACGCGCGCCAGGAGGAGGAGGAGGAGGAGGAGGAGGAGGAGTCTACTTCTTCTTCTTCTTCTTCTTCTTCTTCTTCCTCGGAGGACTCGTAACGTACTGAGCAAAGGGCAGCGGGTAGTCGTCCCGGGGACAATTGACGAGACGCGTTTCCTAGCACTGAGACAACCAAGATCTAACGTTAGATCTAGACCATGCACCCAGGAATCAGCCACCAAACAACGGCTTGGTTAACGGTGGACGGATGTGGTTATCACCCCAAGAAGAACCGGGCGGCTCGAAATCTTTCCCCGCTCGAAGCAGCCCAGTAGTATCAGTTAATCTCGACCCCAGGATCCCAGAATCCAGCCCATCCACTGACCCCTGCCGGGATGGATGGGTTGATGAGGGGGGCCGATCCCAGCCACCAAAGTGAACCAACCATGCGGCTGTCGCAATGAAATTACAAAAGTCCCCCGACAACGCAACCACCCATGGGGGGGGGGGGGGGNGGGGGGGGGGGGGGCGCGGGGCGCGGGGATGTATCTGAGTGTGGGCATTTTCTCCCATCGCCGTACAAGCAAAGGTGTACGCGGGTGTCGTGCCCTGGCTGGTGCAGAAGCCGCTCCGATCAAACCATCAACCTCGCAGTCGTTGCTGATCCAGATGTTGGCGAATGCCGACTTGCTTCATTGCTTTTGATTATTATCCCTTTCTCGTCAAAGAGATCAGCTGGCACCCGTATCTATACCGTAACCTCTACCTAAACCGTCGCTCTGTGGTAAACACATGGCCAATTCCACCCCTACATCATATAAAACCTGCGCAGGTTATTCGCCCTTATGCCAATGGCCCGGGATACCCAAGTGCAACCATCCAAATCCAATCCCAACAGATGCCTCCCACCCCAGTGGCGGTCCGAAAATCGCTATAAATCGCTCCGCCCTCCCCCCCCTCCTCTCCGGCATCGTGGTATATCCTTCAATATCCTTCATCTATTGCTTACGAGTGTGTACCCTCGTGTATTCCCCCCACCTTCCCCCTCTCTCTCTCTCACGTCAAGCCAAGCAGCCTCTTGGAGTTCTCGTACGTGACCCACGTTATGCTCAGCGCCGGAGCCACCTTGAGCAGATTCGGCGTCAGGCCCTTGTACAGCCCGCGGAAGCCCTCGCGCTGTATCGTCTTCTGCGTCACGTCCCATATCCCCGTGTACGTCGCCGAGTGCATGCTCGTGCCCTGCGTCTGCAGCCGCGTCCGCACCACGTTGAGTGGGTACACCACCGTCGCCCCGATGGCGCCCGAAGTCGCCCCTATCGCGCCCGTCACCATGTTCCCCGGGTTCGCGTCGTCCTCGTGGATGCACATGTACTTCGCGTAATACGTGCGGTACGTCTTCTTCAGCAGCTCGAACATGCCCATGTCGATGGCACTGTACGGGAACATGCCCACCAGGCCCATCGTCACGCCTCTGTAGCAGGCCCGCAGGCCCCCGTCGGCGTACATCTTGAGCGCCGTCTGTCGGAGCAGGGCGCTGCCGGTCAGCCCGCCCTCTACTGTCTCGCATTGGAGTCGGAATTTTAGTGTGTCGAGGGGGTATACGCTGAATCTACACAGCATGGTTAGCGAGCGGTCACCAACTCCACCAGGCAATACGGGCTGGGGGCTTACTGTGCAACCATGCCCGCGACACCGCCCGCCGTGAACTTGGAGTAGGAACTGATTCTCGTCGGGTCGGCATGGCCTTCAAAGTTGGCAAATGCCCTCTTGGCTGCCTCGTACGAACCGAACTTGATGGCTGTTTCGGGCATAATCTTGGCCACATTAAGTCCATTTCCTGTTCCTGCGTCAGCATGCTATCCCCGACTCACCGCGACATGCGGTTGCTTACCGGCAAAGAAGCCCCTAACACCACCTAGTCGAAATATTTCACGCACAGCATCTCTGATGGGACGCGAAGCATTTTTCGCTGCTGAAACAAGTCGGCCCTGCTTGAGAGAGCCAACCGCCGTCTCGGCCGTCTGCGTGCTGGTGTTCACGAGGAGATATACTTTCAGACGGTCGAGGGGGGCCGTGGCTGTCCGCGACACGCCGCCAGCGATGGCACCCGCGAGGAAGTAACCTGGATCAGGCACAAAGAGTGTCAGTGTAAACTTCTTCTCCGTGTTGACAGCTGCGGTGGCGGTAGAGGACCGTTGGCGCGAGTCCCCGGTGCCAGTGCCATGGCCGGCGGCATCCTGCGCGACGACATCGGCCACCGTCTCCAGGTCCTGCTGGTGGGAAACCTCGGCGCTGGCGGCTGCGAGCTGCGGCGTCGCTCCCGCGGCAGCACCACCGGCGGCGTGTCTTGACCGGGACACCCCATCCAGGCCGGAGTCTGCACGAGCCCGCGTCGGTGCCGGGACTTCTGAGGGCGGCGGCTCCGGTGCGGGCGTCGTGTAACCGAAAGGAAAAGCGACTCTGAGGAGAGAGCCGAAGAGAGACTGGAGAAGAGAGCGGAAGGATCTTGCCGTACCTAAGCCTTCCAGCGTTTCCTCGCTCACAATTGAATCTCCTTCCGGGGTGACGTTCACCACTGAGTAGTAGAAGGACAGAACGGCTCTCAGTTGGGATTCATAATCGCGCGCCGGCATGAAGAGGAGGAAGTCCCTGTGTATTCCATTTTGTCAGCTGGACAAGTCTAGTTTTCGTCATGAGGGCGGGTGATCGTGGGTATGGTGCGCATGCTCAGCGTGTTTGCGGTGGTTGTTTGGGTTGCGACTTGGTCCATCACGCTTCCCCCCAACCCCAACCCCAACCCCAACCAACCCGGGCACATGACGTTGGCGCAGGGAAAATCCACCGCCACCAATGACGCCGCAAGTGAACACGGGAGCTGGAATAAAGACCGGAATATTCTCCACGTACCGCCACTCATTGAATGTGATGTATCCATCGTTATTACCATCCATGTCCTTGAAGAACTCGGTCAGGCGCCGGTTCGAGACGGTCAGGCCGGCGCTGCGGAAGGCCGCCTGGAGCTCCTTCTTGTCCAGCTTCCCGTTGCCGTCCTTGTCGATGGACAGGAACAGGTCGTGCAATTGGCGCTCGGCGCGCTGGACAAACGTCCGGAACTCTGTAGGCCGCAGAGGGTGTGTCAGAATCCGTTCGTTACGCTCGTGTGCGGGCTCGCAGCAAACCATACCTTCATACTGGATCTTGCCGTCCCCGCTTGTATCCACCTCTTTCAGAATCTTCTTGAGCATATCGTCCGCATTCTTCATCGCTGTAGGACATATTTAGCATCGGGACCGGGCAATCTCGAGGGGAGGGGGTGGGGTGGGTGAAGGGGGGTTCCCATACGGTGGTCAATCCTGCGGAAGCCCTTTTGCAGAGCCTTCAGATCCAGCTCTTTGACACCACCCGGGGAGAGCCTTGCCCAGAGCTGCTCGACGCGGGCATCGCGCTGGTTCTGGGACTCCTTGAGGCCCTTCTCCACCTCGGCGACCAGCTTGGACGAGCTCATAGCGGCGGCATGTCTCGTCGAGGGGACAGGCCCGCTCGTGGTGTAGAAGTGAGGGAGTGCCTTTTGGGAGGGAGGCTTCGCTACTGAGAAAACATCGCGGGTCCCAGGCGGGTGGGAGCTTCGGCTATCCTATATGCCAATTGTGGGAGGGATCGCTCTCGTTCTCGGCGTCGTCGGCGCTGGATACTGGATGCCGGCGCGATGGAAATTGATGTGATGTGATTGCGCTGGGCTGTGTGGGGGATGTCAACTGCCAGGAATTGAAGGTACCTTACGGACTACAGAGGTACATATGTACCCGTAACTTGGAAGGTGGGTCCCCCTTTCAAACGGCACTGAACATCTTGGCTGACTGCGCCACTGGCATCATAGCCATCCGGTCACCGGCAGCCAATCGATAAGAAAACACTGCAAGCCACACACACACACACACACACACACACAGCCATCTCCAGCCCCACGTGGCGCGCCAAGCAAGTTCAACCACCACGGGCTACGGCACCACCACCAAACATCCGAAGGGGCCTTGGGTGACAAGCGCGCTCCAGCAACCACCGCCGCCCCTGTCCCTTCCAAGAATGCGAGCAACTCGCGGCTAGCTCCCCATGTCCTGCCATCCTCACGCGGCCAGCGTCCTTCCGCCGTAGGGACCGGAACCGATACGGTCCCCTCGCCGGGCCAGCCATGTCGGCCAACTACTGGGAGTCGACGCAGAGGCGCCACTGGCTCTTCACCAAGGACCAGCTGGCGTCGATGCGCCAGAAGCTCGAGGAGGACAATGCCGACCTGGTCCGCATGTTCCCTCTCCCCCAGCCGCGGCACCTGGCCATATTCTTCAATCAGCGTGCGTAACCAAGGCCGCCCCGGATCCTCCCCCCTTGAGCTGCCCAGACTGACCCTGGCCTGTATCGCAGAGATGATCCGGCTTAGCAAGCGCATCCAGGTCCGGCAGCAGTGCATGGCCACAGCCCAGATCTACCTCAAGCGCTTCTACTCGCGGGTCGAGATCCGGCGGACGAACCCCTACCTCGTGATCACGACAGCCGTCTACCTAGCCTGCAAGATGGAGGAGGCCCCGCAGCACATCCGGCTCATCGTCACCGAGGCCCGCACGCTCTGGTCCGACTTCATCAGCCTCGACACCTCCAAGATCGGCGAGTGCGAGTTCCTCCTCATCAGCGAGATGAGCGCCCAGCTCCTCACCCACCAACCCTACCGCACCCTGTCCTCGCTCCGCGCCGAGCTGCCCATGACCGACGAGGACGCCGCGCTCGCTCGGTCCGTCATCAACGATACCTACATGACCGATCTGCCACTGCTCTGCGCGCCGCACATCATCGGCCTCGCTGCTATATTGCTCGCCCTCGTCCTGCGGCCCAACTCCGCGGTCCCCGGGCAAGGAAGTTCTGGGCAGGCCGCCGCCGCGGGGCTCGCCGCGGCACAAGCGGCCCTGAGCCAGGCGGCCCGGGCCGGGGGTCAGGCTGGTGGTCTGGCGGCGGCCGGCCACAACGCGGGGGAAGCCAGGAAGAAGCCCCAAGAGTCCAGGGTGGCGAAGGTGCAGCAGTTCGCGGCCTGGCTGGCGGAGAGCAGCGTGGACATTGCCGCCATGGTGGACGCCACCCAGGAGATTGTCTCCTTCTACGAGTGCTATGAGCAGTACAACGACAAATTGACGCGAGAGCAGATCAATCGATTTGTCAAGGCGCGGGGTTTGGACAAATGAGAACAAAGGGCTTGTTTTTCTTAGCTGGATGATGATCTCTCCTGACAATGGCATATGCACAATCCGCCGGGGAGGCATGATGACTACGAGGTATTACACGGTGAGATAGCATGAGGCATTTACGGCGTTTGGAGCTTTGCGTTATGAAAGATATAGAACGGGAAGGCCCTATCAACGGAGAATTACATCCTTTATTCATCTATCCCCCATCTATCATGTTTCTCGTCTTCCGGTCTATGTGTGGGGTGTCACTATATCCTGTTTCTCACCACTCTGCTATGGCCAGCTCCGCCACGACCTCTCCCTTGGAAAGAGCAATCTCGTGGCCCCCGGGGATGACGTGTATATGGACGCCATCCTCCCCGAGGACCGCCCTCGAATCCTCGATCCACTCCTCGGCCACCACGACGGGGTCCGTATCCGCCAGGATGAGACACACCTTACCGCCCGGCAGCCCAGGAGGCAGCACATCCCCGGAAGTCGCCCGCCTCTCCCCCAGGCGCTCGCTGAGACGCCTCCACAGGCCGTTGTGGTGTCCGTAGATAGGCGCGTTCCTGATGGTGCTGATATAGGCGCCCACATACCCTTGGTTCATCTCCAGCTGCCACTTCATCACATCGCCGACGCGAGTCGCCTGCCGCGCAGTGGAGAGCGGAACACTGTCAAAGTCTGGATAGCTCCCCTCCTCATTATTGCCACCGTCGGTGGGCACATCTGCACTCTGCCCACTCTGGGGCTCCAACCTCCTCCTGACAAGACGATGGACAAGACTCTCCGGCAGCAGACCCTCCGAGTAGAGCAGACGACTCTTGATGCTTACGTGCGATGGGCGGACCAGGCCGCCGGGGCAGACGAGAGTTGCGGAGCGTAGCATGTGTGGGAAGTAGGCGGCGAAGGCGGCCGCGAGAGCGCCGCCGAGGGAGTACCCGATGATGTGGAAGCTCTCGGAGCCGGACCACGGCAGCGAAGACGACGCCAGGACGAGAAGGATCTGGGAGACGTAGAGCCGTTCGTCATAGGGGAGATCCGTCGGGGCATCAGAGTAGCCCCTGCCGAAGAGATCTTGGAAGATACATAGTGAGCCGGTCGGTGTGTCCGCGCAATATGGTATCATCAATATGGATGAGACGGGGACATACCGAAGAGCATAACTCTACATCCACGGGCCACAAATGCCTTGGCCATATCCCCCAGCGCAATACCAGGCGTGCCTATCCCGTGCAGAAGCAGGACCTTCTCACCATCCTCGGGCCCCCATTCAAAGACCTTGATGCTCCCGTACGGTGTTTCCACGTCCCTGGCACCCGGGAACACATCCGGCGGGTACGGGTGGCCCTCCCCGGACGATTTCTCGGTGCGGGATCTAGCTACGGCCGTGGGCCGGGGCTTCACCCGGTGGCGGAGGGCCGGCCGGACGTACAGGTAGGCGGAGACGAGACAGGCGGCGGCGGCGACGGCAGCGACGCCGAGCGGGCGGTTCATCTGCAACTTTTCCATGAGTCGCGCGGTTATTCCACAGCGCTTGATGCCTTGGGCCTAGGTAGATGATATCTGGGGGGCGCCGGTGTGTATGCTGGGCCAGGTTCGCTGGGGGGAGTTCTTGGCTTGGATACCTCGGTTTTGGTGGTGGCCGACCCACCCACCGGGGGGAGAGTCCGACTCCGGGGCCCGGTCCCCGCCGTCCGTATCGTATGTTGCCGGTGCCACTTCGAGGTAGAGGTAGGCTAGCCGTACGCATATCCCAGGTGATTCGACCTGTGTATACCTGGTATTCCTCATGAACTATGCTTCTTGTCTAGAATGTCGTATGGTGTTTATGCTAGGTACTAATTAACGTTAGTATTTAACTTGCCACATTGCCGGCCGCCAACTATATCGGGCCCGTTTATGACTTGGGCGGTAATGATCCGCTAGCCCGTTTACAAGTTTCGGTTCCAACACATCCAATTCATATTTAACTAACTCCTTACCTACATGTAGTATTAGTAGTAGGCAACCAATGTTCGGGCGCACGCTTAACAGACCACGCCACGAGCCGAGAGTCAAAGAGGTGGTACTTAGGTATCATTGACTGGATACGCATGCTTCAAAACAGCAAAATGACAGCAAATAAAAGAGAATACCATGGCCATGTATCACCATCAGGTTTAAAACAAGCTCAACAACCCCCTCCTCCACCGCCATCTCCTCCGCCGCCGCCTCCTCCGCCGTCTCCTCCGCCTCCACAATCACCATAGCCACCGCCAGCGCTCCAATGATGCCTGCCGTGGTGCCTCCTCTTCCCCCCCTTATTATTATTCTGTGTCTGATCGCCGTAGTAGGGGACGACGCGGAGACGGCCGCCGGTGTTGTGTTGCACGAGGCGGACGCCGGGGCTCTTCTCGCGGTCGCTGCTGCTGCCGAAGCACATTGTGGTGATGGGATGCCGTGCTCTGTGGACGGCGAGTTCTTGTGGGTCGATGTCCGTGTGCAGTTGAGGTGTGTATCAGGCTTGGGCTCGCCTTGTCACTCGTATCGAGGTTAGGAGTCTCTGGCGAGAACAGCCAGTTGCGCTTAAAAAGACGCGGGGGAAAAAAAAAGATGCGATAAGTTCGTTACACTTCGCAAAGATAGATATGTTTGTACTGTACTGGAGAAGGATATGCCTGGAGCGAAAACGAGGGCTCCGATGATCTCTTATACGGGCTGATTGACGGTGTAACATAGCCCGTCTTCGAACCATCCCAACCCATAACGGCAGCCTAAAACCCATTTAAGGATGGTGGCCCTCGTGTGCTGTCGAGCGCCCATCAGCGCTGCACAGCCTTGCCGTCCACGACGGCTGTGTAGCGTCACAGACTCAGCGAAGGGGCGGGAAGGGGGAGAGGAGGCGTCATGCGCCGGCGATCGACGCCGCCCCCCGGGCGGATAGGCGTACTTCTCGAATCCTTCTAGTGCTCCTATGACTGCACATACGTAACTGGATGATCTGGATCTACCCAATGTCGCCAATACATTAATACATATGTGCCATTTACGGGAAACGGCCCCAGTGAATCAGGGTCCAGGCACCGCCATCCCCCTGTACAGCTTATACATTCGGGTATCACGCCGTGGGAATAGACCGAGTTGGTCATCCCAGGGGTACCGTCGTGGGTGGCTTGCGCTTGCCTGGCTCCTCGTCATTAAGGACGCATTAATCAATGGCGGGTTCCATCCATTGTGTTATGTACGGGTAGATATATACAATGAAAATCAGTAATATGTAGTGAAATGTAACCAGACGCGCAGAACACCAAAACCCTCCAACACTGCTCGCACATGCAATACTCGTACTAGCAGCACACATACGAGTACTACTCTACTTACCCTTTATTCCCCCCCTCCGCCGCCGCCTCCGCCATCTCCTCCGTCTCCGCCGCCGCCTCCGCCTCCTCCATCACCTCCCCATCCGTCTCCGCCGTAATCGCCGCCGCTGCCAAACCACCCGTGCCCGTGTCTCCGGCGGCGGCGGCGGCTGGACCCGTTGTAGTAAGGATGGTAGTTGTATGGGACGTAATATCCGTAATGGCCCTGCGAGCCCTGCTGGGTGTAGCCGCCAGGCGCGACGTAATAAACTTGGTATGGCGCAGCGTTGCTGTATGGCACTGCGCTTCCGTACTGCGCTGCGTTCCCGTATTGCGCTGCGTTCCCGTATTGCGCTGCGTTCCCGTAGGCATTGTTATAACCTTGGTCATGGCCGTGGTAGCCGTAGGGGTCCTCGTGCTTGGACGGGAAGCAGCCCATTTCGTCGCAGGTTTCCCCTTGTTAAGTTTATGCTGGGGCAAGGGGTGTGTGCGCGTGCGCGTGTTCAGCTGCGTGTGGCCGGGGTTGGCCGGGGTGGCTGCCCCAGCTTCTCGGTGCAATAAGTGGTCGTTGGAGATGTGTGCAGTCAATACACCGAGTAATATTGACTGGCGGTGCTGGTGATGATGGTGATGATGATGATGATGCTGGACGAGGCTGGAAAGCTGCCTTCGCCGGTGATGATATATAACGCCATGCTGAACGTACGAGTGTACGAGTAGGAAGAGCAGTCACGGGTGGTTCCCAACTCGGCAAGCCTCGCACCCCGTTGGCCAACAGCTGCAAGCCCCGAGTCCGCCTTCGATGCCGCCCAGCCTAGCCTGCGCGGGTAGCAATAGACGTACAGGTAATTTAATGTGCTGCCTCCTGATGGGCACGTCATGGGCAGTCACGTAAGCACTGGTGGGCGGCAACCACTACCTATTGGCGCCCTCGTTCCTGTCCACAGCGGAACCTTGCACGTATCAGCGCCGATACATTCCGTATAAGCTACAGGACCCTTTTCAATATATCGTCTCCCTTCTCATCGTGAGGGATGAGAAGACGAAGCAAACTCATCTCACTGGGGGTTCCTCGACGTCGCGTCGGATTGCTCGCGATCTGAGTTTGGACAGGACCCAAGGTAACGTCGCCAGGCGTGCGTGCTGCGCCACACGAAGATCCAAGCCACGATGAACAGACGGACGTGCTCAATATGTGCGACGGGTCAAGCCAGTGCTGTAAAACAATTTCGGCGGTTCGATTCCATGTGTGGGAACTGGGAACCACCCTCAAAGGCCACCGACGTGGAGTTCGCATTTCCCTGTCCTTTTGAAGTGCTCGCTCTTTGACAAAGAGCGGTCAAGGGTCGTCCCAGGGCGGGATGACTCTGATACAGATCATGCAACACTGGCGACTCGACTGTCTCGGACTCCCTAGTGGTGTGTGTGGGTGGACCGTCAGGCCCTCTTGCAGATTGAGATGGTATTACGTAGTCCGAAACCGCACCAGCGTAGTAGTCCAAGTTACCCAGTATGCCGTCTGCAATAGAGCCGGCTCTGCGATGGCTTCGTGCGAGGGTCATTCGCCGGCGATGGGAAGCAAGTTCTCCAAAGCTGGGCACTTGACGAGTGGAATGTTGCGTGCGAGGGCGCAACAAATGCCCCCAATACATACTCGTACCAGGTCGGATGCAGGCCGGGACTGCACAGCAGCGGATCTTGCCTGTGCATACGGACGTACATGACCTTAGATTCCATCGCGGCTAGGATTGCATCGTCCATGTGGCTTCAGACGGCCCGTGTACATGATGATAAAGAGTCAGCCTTTGTGTTAGCCTCATGAGTAGGAGCGTCCCCAGCCTGAAAGCAAATGTCCCTACCCAGTAGTCGGTTGGAGGAAACCACTACTCACTACTGCCAACTGTTATCACCTAGTGCCAAACTATCCCGCAGTAATTAGCTTCTTAGAGTTTAAATGATATTAAGCGATCACCCCTCATGTTAGGAACATCTCGGGGGCAGTGTAAGCGAGGCTGTGAGGGGTTAGTCAACAGCTCACACTCAAGGGGATTCCCGACAAAGGGGACACTCCGGACCCTGTGAGGGGTAAGGGATCGACAAACGTGGTCACGATCGCAGCAATGCCTTGCTGGATCCGTCGAGGTATCCCATTATGCTAAGAGCGGCATGGAGGCTGGAGTCGGGTGATGTTGGCAATCGCCGTAGCTCATGCTGGTTTGCCTGTGGGATGTCCCGGTCCTCGCAGGATTCAGGGACCAGTCGGGACGTGGTGAACAGAGCCGGCGAGGGCTGGGCCAATCTGAAGACGGTGCACCCATCCATCCCACCGTCCGCCCGCGCCTCCATTATCGAGCTTTGATCTGGCTTCCCCACGCATCCAGTATGAACTGGCCACTGGCCAGTGAGCTAGTTCACAGTGCGGTTGACGGAGGCGCCGCAGAGGCGGAGGAGTCGGGTCCCTGGCCACCTCTGGGTCGCCATGGACCCAGTGGTAGGCCATTGCCGCCCCTCCTGATGCGGTCCCCTCTGCAGTGAGTCCAGTCTAACCTTCAGGTGGCAGCTCCTGGCGCCTCTGGCAAACTGCAGTTCCCAGCCGCCCGCCCAGCCGCCGAGCCCTCTCTTGCTTATCGCAACCACCTCATTGCGGTGCTAGTGGTGGTGTGAGTCCCCCTGTGCCTGGGGTGCGTGACTCCGTCTCCGTACTGTGCCGCCGGGCAAGCTAAGCCCTGGCGATAAGGCGCCTTCTCTTCTCCCGCCTCACCGCAACCGGCGCCGATTAACCCTTCAAGGACACATGCACCCGGCTTCAACATCATCTGTTGTGGGTTGTGGAATCCCCCGCCTGTTGTGCTGTGGTCACGGTGCCCACGAGTTCGCTTGCGATAGGTATGTACGCAATTAGTCGTGAACAACAACAACAACAATAACAACATTGACGTTAGCGATTGTCTCGTCGGCGGGGACGGATTCGGGTACGTACCAGGATCATCGAGTGCCAGCCCGCTGTTTCTGGCACTGGTTGACCGGGGCTGCGTGCGGTCAAGTGACGGACCGGCCAAGATTTTTGTGGGCTCTGAATGCCTGAAACCCCACTCCGCCTGGCATGGAGAATGGAGTCCAATCTTCTACTCTGTCTCACTCCGGCACAGTCGCACGTTGCCGCTCTCCTGACTTGACGCCGATGCAGGTTTGCTCAGCTGGCGCTTTCCGGACTCGGCCGTCCCGCGGTGTCCAGTTCGGCGGTCCCTTCCAGTGGGCATCACCAGCCACCATCGATTGCTTGCTGCTGCTGTAGTGCATGATCAAAGAAGGAGGCTGGGCTTGCTGGGTTGAGAGAGCTGCATGGTGACCATGTCAACATGTTCACGGCGAGGTCAGAGAGAATGGGGTCCTCAGCGAGACACAGGCCGCAACAGTTCGCCTTGGTACCCCTCTTCCTCAAACACAACTCAAGTTAGGTAGGTCAGCACGAACAGTGAGCTCCTTCTCCGCGTCGGCAGACGGGTCCGTCGTGTGACTTGCGCGTGTACGTACTGTGCTGTGTGGGCGAGCGGGCGAGTTGCCGCTCAGGTGGCCTCGAGCAAATTGTCGAATGCTCCACTAACAGCACTGTACGATATGGACATATGGACACTGTCCCCAAACTCAATGAGCAATGGCGGACATGCCTGAACGCCTCCCAAAATTACACCTGTGCGCCTCTCACTGTGGCTCTAACCCTGGTGTCGCTTAGCGTCTGACACACAGGCCCAATCACGCACAAGTGGCGACGGCGACCGGCCCACTGTTTCCGTCGTCTGATTCGCCGGCTTCGACAACGTCCCGCATTGGCCCAACCAACAAAACCCGCCGCTCGTCATGGCCCCGACCTTTTTGGTTCCTTCCAGCTCCAGCTCCCTCCCACACCCTTCATCATCCCACACGCCACGCCACCTCCTCTTCTTCCCTCTCCCACCCCAAATCCAGCGACCACGACGATACGACCACGACCAGCCCCAAACCATCTCCCATCTTCGACTATAACGCTTTATAACTTGGCTCCGGAAGCTTTGCCTTGCGACCATCCTCCGCTCGAGTCTCATTTGTCTACTCAACAGTCATAATTCCGCGTAATCCCGCACAACCTGCACTAGCCGGCAGCGCCGCCCTTTCCGAGGACGCACAACCAATTTGACACTCACACACCGCCACCCAACACGTAACAACAACTCGACATCACTCCAGCTCTGGGAGCATCAAAGGCCATGGCAATGTATTATAACTTCACCAACGCTCACCAGCAGCCGCCACCCACTTCTCACAGCCATCATGGCAGCCGCAATCGTCGGGCGCCCCGCCTTTCCGTCTCTCAGAACGCCCAGAGGCAGTTCCGTGGTGTGCGCAACATGAAGGAGTTCAACGAGTCGGCCTCGCTCTCTACTTTCCGCACAAAGTTTGAGGCTGTTCGCTCATTTGAACTCGAGGACGATATCGAGTTTTGCCCTGCCCTGTTGACCGAGAGCGACGTGAGTACCCCCAGTCACCCATGTTACCAAAATCCCATCCAGCTCACACATTCTATTATCAGTTGGTCTCCATCTCCAGCGCGTCCGAGCGCTCCTCCCTCGCCAGCAACTCGCCACAGTCGTCCCCAACCCAACAGCCACAAACTGTGGCGCCTGGCTTCTCCCTGAACTCCTCATCTCCGCCATTTGTTCCTCCCACCAGTTACCAGAGCCAGCAGTCGAACCTCAAACTGCATCAGCCCGCTGCAACCCGCGGCCGCAACGCCATTCCCATCGTCAACCCAGCCACCGGCATCTCCATGTCGAGCCCGCCGTCGTCGGTGTCACCCGCCAAGTTGCAGCAGTCGTTGCGACGGTGGTAAGTCGGTCACGTGTTGGCGCCGCTAGCCCCTCTCGTGGACGGGTAGCGCCACCACCCCGACTACCCACAGTCGACTGATGCAATGCATCCTGAGACGTGTAAAATTATCATCTCATATTCGGCATAATGCTCACCTTGGCGGACACGTTGACACGATACGACATGAACTTTTTTGATTTGGCATCGACTTTTCTCTCCGGGCTGGGTTCCTCGATACCGGACGGCGCGTGGGTTCGCGGCTGCTTGATGCAGTCGAGACCCCACTGCTGGCTCCAACATCTTTTCCGAATCTGTACAAACTTCCTTAATCGACCGACATATTTGATATACCTACGACAAGATCTTTTTTCGAGGATACATCACTGGCGCGGCACGAGAAAGATCGATACCATCTCAATGTTCTTGTTCTTGCGCGCTAATACTACTGGGAGTCGGTGTTCCGCCTCTCAAGGAGAGGTTGTCCGACTATGAATGGCGTTTCCACCGGATTTTAAATATCTTTCTGTCTTTTTGCTCTTCAGGATACATCGCATCTATCGACATGGCGGGGTTCGGGAATATCGGTTCGGCAATATCCACACGGGAAACGGGCGGGCGATTTCACTACCGGAAAATCACCAAAAACGTCTTCTCTTTATTGCGGTCATGGGTTCACGAAGAAATTAAGAGAAAAGAACACATAGAGTGGTGTGCTTTTTTGTTTTGGTTTGGTTGAGCGGGCGGCTTTACGGGTGTTTTGTCTGGTGTCACATCTGGGATAGCGCTTGGGGCTTCGTGGCTGGGTTGTTTGGTTGGTCAAAGATGAGCGGGTGTCTTGTGTGTTTGCGCATCACTGGAGCTGGGATCGGGTCTACTGGAACACATGGAGTTGGTCGAATTAGGGTGTGATGACCCGATATTTGTTTTTTTTTTTNTTTTTTTTTTTACGCAAACGAATGGAAAATAGGAACAATCTTGTTTTCTATCTCTGTTTGTATGATGCGGAGGGATCTATCTCATATATATACATATACATGCTATCATCCGTTCTCTTGGTTTTTGCGTGGTTTGCTCTGCTTTTTTTTTTTCCGGATATGTTTGTTACTGGAGCCGGACTGGGTTGCCTGCCTCGTTCTGGGAATGGTTTCTCAGCCTGCGGAGGGTCCAGGCAGTGTTGGGATGAACTCGGCCTGGTGCATTGGGAATGCCAGGCCCTTTGTTGGACTGGGAGCGAGCTTTGTATGTTGCCGCCGTCATGATGGATGATTTGTTTTCAGACGAGTATACACGATACGTTCAGACTCGGCTGCTCGCTCGACTGTGCCTATCTGTACCATCTACTAACTCTTTTCGCTTTACGAGTAGACCAATTACTACTCTGCACATATACTCGTGCAGAGGCAGTAAGTGGTATTCGGCGTACGTCCCCTTCTGCGGCAGATCGGGGTCGACGAGATGTGCGGATTGATGAATGCCCTTCTTGCGGGGAAAGCACACTCCCACCGAAAACGCCCGTGGGATTGATGTCAACAACAGCCCACAAACCAACCCGTGGACATCAGTTCCGGAACGACAGGAGAAACCATGCGGGGTCCCTGAAGTCTCTTGGGCCCCATTGACCAATTCTATCGGCTCGAACGGGGATCGATCCATTGGGTAGGTAGGTAATGCAGCGAACGAGAAGGGCCAGAGGTGGCAGGTTCGGCTCGACGGGGGCAGGATGATGACCACGGGTGACGTCAATCCTACGGCAACACCATCAACGACCTACCGAGCTCTAGGTACTAGGTAATAGTACTAATGTGTTGTAGGTCCCGGTAATCCGTAGCTGAAGCTTCTTTCTCTCCTACAAACCCCCGCTGAACTTTTGTCCATCAAACAAACATCCTCCCCTTTCAAACTTACCCAGAGGGTATAGTCTCGAGAGAAACGCACACCATCGCCCATCATGCTGCCAGCACGCAACCTCGCCCTCCTCTCGACCATGCGCACCGCAGGCCGCCCTGCCGTCATGGGCCGGGGCTTCTTCCTCTCCACCAGCGCGCGTCTCGGTCTGAAGGAGTCGGCAAACCGTTCGTCCTCCCCCTTCTCCCTCACACAATGCCATCCCAGTGAACCGGGTCCGCGATAGGCTAACATTCGACGAACCCTCAGCCGACAGCGTCGACTTTGAGCAGCGTAAGAAAGACTCCCTTGCCAAGCAGAAGCAGGGAAAGGGCCAGTGGGATCCGGAGCTCGCGTCGGATAGCGAGGAAGCCGTGAAGGCTGATAGGGGCGAGGGGGGCGAGGGAGATACCTCGGTGTTGCAGGACAAGACCAAGAAGGTGGCCGAGGAGTCGGCCAGGAAGGACGAGAGTGTGCGGGGTGACTTGTAAAGGGCTGCAAGCATGAATGTGTATTGTTGTATGCTGAGGCTGGGGCTGGTAACGAGGGGTTGAGATACATAGACGCATGAGTTTGACAATTGCTGCATTGAATTATTCGTTGGCGATGCAAGGTGCTTGCTGGTGATGTCTTCCGAAAGGAGCTTCCATCGAGACGGGTTGGACGCAACTATCCTCTGGACATAACCCGAATTCGATTAGAGGAAACCACCAACCCATATCGCGGCATCCAATGCACCCCTCTCGACGTTTTAGAACAAACGAAGTCTCCCAGTTTTCTTTTAGAGATACCCTATTTTCATCAATCCCCTCGGAATGCGTAAACAGCTCCTGCTTCTTTACCCACCGACTCAGCTACCGGGTAGCTTCTCGGCTCATCAAGCTCGGGAGGACGGACAAGACCCCGTTATCGATAACTCATCGCAACCTCTCCAAAATTCTCCGTTTGCGCATCCATCACCGTCCCCCTCACCCCAACAGCACACTCCAGTATGACATGATAGAGAACCAGGCCTCAAAGCTCCCAGCGCCCTCCGTCCCGAGCCCCCCTTCCTAGGCCATTGGCCTTACCCACCCTCTTTCAACCCCTCCGCGCGCCGAAATATACCAACGAAAAAGCCGACCGATAGGAGACTTAGTTTAAAAAAAGAAAACATGGCGCCTGACCCCACGAACCCGCCCTTCCAAACCGCCCTCCTGGCCGGCGCCCTCGCCGGCACGACAGTCGACCTCTCTCTCTTCCCCCTCGACACCCTGAAGACCCGCCTGCAGTCCTCCGGCGGCTTCTTCCCCTCGGGAGGCTTCTCGGGGATATACAGGGGCGTGGGCTCCGCCGTCGTCGGCTCCGCCCCCGGCGCCGCCTTCTTCTTCTGCACCTACGAGGCCGTCAAGTCTCTCCTTGGCGGAGGGGGAGCCGACGGGCACGAGACCGGGCCCGGGGTGCACATGCTGGCGGGGAGCCTGGGCGAGGTGGCTGCCTGCTCGGTGCGCGTGCCTACAGAGGTCGTCAAGCAGCGCGCGCAGGCCGGTCTGCATGGCGGTTCTAGCGCTAGTGCCCTCGGGGCTATACTGCGTCTGCGAAGGGCCGAGGGCGCGGGCGTCATGTGGCGAGAGCTGTACCGCGGGTGGGGAATCACCGTCTTCCGCGAAGTCCCATTCACCATGATCCAGTTCCCCATCTGGGAGGGTCTCAAGGCGTGGGGTCGGCAGCGGCGGCGGCGGCAGGGAGAAGGAGGAGGATATAAGGACGGCGCGAGGGATGTACCGGCGCTGGAGAGTGCCGTGTACGGGAGCATTGCGGGGGCTGTGGCTGCGGGGCTGACGACGCCGCTGGATGTGCTCAAGACGAGGGTCATGCTGGCCGAGAAGCGTGTCTCGGTCGCCCATGTCTTCGGTCAGATGGCTCGGCAGGAGGGGATAAGACCGTTCTTTTCTGGCCTCGCACCGCGCGTCACCTGGATATCCATCGGCGGCTTCATCTTCCTGGGAAGCTACCAGTCTGTCGTCAACACCATGACTACGATTCTGTGAACCTGGCCATTACAACGAGATCATTCGAGGAGCCCCTCTTTGTCATTATTGGAGGAGATTGACGATACCCCTCTCTGCGAACGTCTTGTACTAGACTATACCTTTCCTCTGCGGCCGACCTCCTCATCTAGACGATACGCTTCTGTGGCGGACGACCTCCTCGATGCTGAATGAGGGGCTCGCGCACCCTCATCTCCCCCCTTGTACTAATAGCCACTGCCCCTTCGTCTCAGGCCTCGCAAGGCCTGGGCTTGTATCATATATGTGCAATAGACGGAACGGATAAGACAAGAACGCTATAGAGGCATGAATGACAGAATATACATGAGACATACTGCGAGCATAGAGCGCCCGGCAGGTAGTTCAGATAACAATGGGTGGTTTCCGCTTATACTGCCTGGCCGGGGGTCCCTGAGCTGGCAGCGCCAGCCGTCGCCGAGGTGACCTGTGATCCCTCTGCCTCTGGGCCTGGCTCGGCCAACGGCTGTGGGCTTGGTCGAATCTCTTTGCGACCGTTGGACTTGTAGTGCAGGACGATGTCGTTGCCACCTTTCCAGACATGTGTCCGGAGCGTCGCCAGGCTCATGAGCGGGTCCAGCAACTGCCAAGTCGAGTTAGTGAGCTGGCCTGTCACGCAAGGTAATGAGACGCAAGCAACCTACCTGTTCGTTGCAGTAGAGTTCCAGATACTCTTCTGGCTTCAGCGCATCCTTGTCTGGTTCATCTGGCAGCTGTTCGATCCTCTCCGCGACATAGGACAAAATCTTCCTCACCCGCAGCATCCTGTTCGCATTGAGCCTGTTGTTGCCGTCGGCTGATGCCACCGGCGGAAGATCGCCGATGGGCTGCAGCACAAACGAGATTTTGACCGGATCCTTGAATGTCGCCTGGTTCTGCAGGAGAACCTGGCCCAGCCACATCGGGCCCTTCTGTTCGATGATATCCGCGTCCGTGCCAACGCTTTCCACTGTGCCTTCGTATACGTTGGCGACGCTTCCAGAGGTCTCCTCCTGGATAATAACCTTCGTCTTGGGCGGGAGTTTCAGCACTGGCGTCTCACTGGGCAAGCTCGGCGTCAAGCGAGTCTCCACGATCTTGTCGGGGGATTCGGCGAGTTGCTTCTCGTACTCATTGCGAATCCTCTGGATGACGCCGTAGAAGTTGTCTTCCACTTCCTTCTCATGACTTGACGAGGACTCGGACTCCTCTGCCTTCTCGTTCGTCACGGCGGGGTTCTCCTGAGTGGTCTGAGATGCCGAGCGCCCCAGCTTCTTAGTGCCGAAGGTCATGCGGAATTTCTTTCCAAATGGTGTGCTCGGCGACTTGGCGCCGTCGCCTGCCTTATCCTTGCCCTTGTCTTTGTTTTTCTCATCGGCTTCGGGAGCAGCCGGTGCGGCGGGTGTCCCGGAAGGTTTAACAGCCGTGTCGGCCGGACCGATGGTGCTTGAGAAGTAGTCCTCTTTGTCGCCCGAGGGGCGACCCGTATGTGACGTTCGTGGCTCGAGGGGGCTCAGAGGACTGGACGCCCCGGGGACGCCCGGAAGGGGAGGGACAGGGCCGGGAGTGGCTTGGTGGATGGCCAGCCCGGGTGTCATGGGAGGGACTTGGAGGCTATTAGCCTTTGGAGTGGTCGCCTGTTCTGAGGACTCCCAGCCTGAGATACCGGGTTTAGGCAGGGGGATCGACGTAGGTGCATTGGCCCGAGTGGCTGCTTGCCTCTTCTCGACCCCTTGGTTGAGCTTTTGCCGGTAGTCTTCGTCGCGTCTGATTTCTTCATCAATCAGACCGGCAAAAAGATACCGGAGAATCCATCGTCCGAGTGAGACTGGCCTCCTGTTAGCATGCTGCTATTCCCTAGGATATGAGCCAGGTCCCCTTACTTCGCTGATCCTCTCTAAACTCGAGGGGCTCTTCTAGGTTTAGCTCATCAGCATACACCTCGGCATCAAAGCAATTGTATTGCTCCAGCACCACAGTAAGATTGCCCGAGCTCAAGTCAATGCCACACCAAGGCGCGACCGCTTCGCGCGTGTTGACCACCTTCTCCACATCCTCAAGATGCTGCTTCCCAAAGCTCTCCAGGGGTTTACACTGTCTTGCGTCAGCCGAAGATTCCCTTCACAACCGAGTGGTCGCAAGGTTACCTTTAGTAGATCCCACATCAAGACCTCTCCAGCCGTATCCAGCGTCAGGACCCGTCTCCTATCGTTCAGCAGCTTGTGCTTCAGAAGGCCAAACTGGCCCTCGATCGTCTCGGCCGGTAATTGGTGGATCGGCTTGACCTCCAGATCAGGTTGCTCAATGACAAGCTCCGACATCTTGGTCGTTACAATTTCAGCAGCTGTGTGGGAGTCCGGATCGGTTCCTATGCGTAAGGGCAAGGGAGACGTATTAGAAACCCTCAGGATGGAGTTTGAAGAGACCTCCTTCTTGGCTGTTGAGCCCGCGATAGGGATCGAGGTGGGACGGGTTCTGCTGGACGCGGTCGATGCGCCACGTTGACGACGGAAAGAATCTCGCAGATATGCGTACTCGTCAATGTTGATGTCGTCCCATCGGTTTATCGAGGACTGTGCTGCGGCTGTCCAGATGTTGCCGTCAGCAGCAATGACCTTGAAGACGCCCGTGTGGTCTTTGGCAACGGCAAGGCTAAGCCCATCGTCCATATCCTCAATGCTTCCCCGGATGTCCGTTTTGGCGACGAGACCAGATCGATCGCTGCTGTAGAACACGCCGAGCCGCGGATCGTCCGAGTACAGAGACCAGACGGCCTCGTCGTGCATGGTGAAAGTGTACATGCAGCGACCATTCTTGATACTCCACATCTTGATAGTCTTGTCGGCACTCGCGCTCAGAATGGTGTCGCCGGAATCATCGATGAGGATGGAGCGGACATTGTCAACGTGGCCAACGAGCTTGGAGATCCTGGAACCCGAGCGGGGGTCATAAAGACGCACCGTCTTCTCGGGGCTGCCGACAGCGAGGACATTGTGACCGACGCTCAGTGCATACACGGAGCCCTTCTCAGGCTTGTCGTCACCTTTGACATCAATCTCGAGCGTCTTGCCAGCTCCATTAAGATCCCACAGGCAGACCTTACGATCTAAGCCCCCCGAGGCCACCCAGTTGAGGCCCATGTCACTGGGGGGCACGGCCAGCCGGTTTGCATAGTCGGCGTGAGCGCCGATGGATTGTGCCTCGGCGTTCTCTTCCGAGAGTGGCCTCCATACCTTGACGGTCAGATCTGAGGACGCCGAAACCAGTGCAGTGTTGTTCTTGGCCAGGACGATGTCATTGATAGAATGCATGTGAGCCTGGGTCTGAGCGCGAAACTTGCTCGCGGAGCCGGATTCAGTGGAGGGTGGCTTTTTCTTGGTACAGTTCAGATCCCAAGCACACACGACGCCGTCCCGCCCGCCGGAGTAGCTACAGAGGGGTAAGGTGTTAGCATGTGGCTGCGCTCGTAGCCTTCCATGGAGCTCCTGAGATCCGTCGATCTCGGACTGTGCCACAACGGGCCGGGGGAGCTCACAGGATGCTGTTGTCGGTGTCTACGGCCACGCCCAAGACACCAAGGCGGTGGCCTCCCGCCGAGGCTCTGGTGTTCTCAATGACTACGACAATGGTTAGCACGAGCTCTGTTTGGTTGAGAGTTTGAGGACGTATGTGGCCACAACTGCGGAGGGCTAGAGAGACCATTGCCTCATCCTGGGATCGCCGTCCGGTACTGGATACCCAGGCTGTGCGCGGAGTGAGGCGTAGCTGCTGATGGTGGTGTCTCCGCGCGTAACTGGGGATGAATGAAAGTCGAGTGCTCACTTACCATAGCTGACCCGCTGGCGGGCTTTCTTACCAGCCATAGCTCTAACAGGACAAATGAAGGGGGCGCTGCGACCAGGTGCGCCGCGAGTTGGCGGTTATACAAGCAGCGACAAGATGAGAGGTGGCTATGGATAGGTTCGAGACGCGGGCTGCAATGAAACCGAGAGGACGTGGAGCCTGTTCGCTACCACCGATGGACGAAGGTGAGTGGAGGATGGAGCATGGCGGGCAGTGGACAGTGGGGAGAACTGCGAGACGTCATGCTGTCCACAGGAGAGCAGCAGCAAATCGCAGCAGATGGCAAGCGCCACCCCCCAGGGGTGCCAGGGCAGGCACCACCGGTCTTTGGGCCCTACCTACCAGGTAGTCTAAAGCAAGGTAGGTATGGCAGCAGGCAGGTACGGCCCTGTAATTAGTCAGGTACTGAAGGGGCTCTTCGTGCCTCGTGGGAAGGCAGGAGCTGCCCGCCCCGGCCCCCGCGTATTGTGACGGGGATTGGGGACGCGCTAATGGTCGGGGTTCTGCACCGTGCTTCCGCCGGGTCGGGTGCTCTCCAGCTTCTGGGGGTATTCCGTGATGCAGCCAACAGTACAGACGTACGTCGATACCAAGTAGATGGCGGCCTCCGGACACAAAAGCATCGAACGGGCTAGATACTAGTACAGCTACTGGCAGTTGGTACGGGTAACTTCGGTATCAATGGCCCGACAGTTTCTCGTGAGGTCCAAAAGAATTCGTCACACAGTCTATCATAGTATATAACTAAGGTAGGTAGTACTAACTAGTAGCTAGTACTTGTAGCAAGAAGTCTTCCGTGTGCGCCTTGAACTCCTAGTTCTAGGACAATCCCCGAGCCAATATGGCATCAGGGTAACGGTTGGCTAAACAGCCCGTACAGCCTCAATCAAAGGACATCCGGAATATTTGCTCGTTGTTGGGAATGGATGGCTTGGCACGTTGGCAGCCGTCGCCCGCTGGGCCGCTGCTGCAACGACCTGTGGGGCATTCGTTTTTTGCAGGAAACCCGTCCCATTCCAGTCCAGCTCGGAGCTCGGGACGTGGCGGACTCTGCTGTTGGATCCCTGTCCCGTACCCTCCAGGATGGATCCGCCTCGCCAACACGCACATCTGGGGGTTGCGGAGTGAGAAATCGTCGAGAGATTATAGACGGCGTGTTTTTCCCATGCACTATGCTCCCCGTAGTTCAGTACTGGCGGTCTAAGGGCTGTTCAGACACTTCGTGGTGTGTGGAAGATGCGATCCAGATGGGGTTCCAGCTGGACAGGAGCTGGAGGTCAGCCAAAGTTCTTGAAGGGATCCCTCGGACTAGAAAGTGGCTTACCCGCAGGTGGTGGTAGTGCAAGACCCGCCTTCAAACCGAAATCCTCTCCCCACCTCTACATGACGACGCAGTTGTACCCGTTGGGACACCATCTCGCTGACTGCACCCTCTTCTGGAGTTCGCAATTTATGCAGTAGTCGTCAATGGCGAGCTCCGAGATAGTGGGTTGGGCGCCCTCTTGGGCCTGCCGCCAAGGGCAGTCGTCCCTGAAACACCGCGTTTCTCCCATCATCCTCCTGTGACCGCACTTGGAGTACGTGTGTATGCTGCGGATACACATCGGGTCTGGGACAGCTGTATTCGGGGCTTGGACGGGTGCGCGGTGATCGTCTTGCTGGTCTGTCCGGGTCTGTGTTTGCGAGAGGGACGGATCGTTGCTGTTGCTGCCAGGCTGCTGTGGGTACTGGGTACTATACGTAGTGATGCTGCTGATGCTGCTGATGTTGCTGTCGTCGTCGATGATGGCTCGCGGTCAATATTGCCAGAGGAAAATGGGCTTTTGAAATTTCGCAGTCCCGTCGCTCCTGATATTTTTTGGGTCGCAAAACTGTGAGGCAAGCGGGAGCGGGTTCTGGCGCTCCGGCCGGAGCGGCGGTGCAGGGAAGCAGGACCCTTCCGACTATTTATTGCGCAAACTGTGGCATGTCATTCTGGAGACATCCCATCCCGAGGGCGCAGTTCGGGCAGGACCTATCTATTGGATGTCATCGGGATTGGCTGGACGATACGGGACGTGCTTGGACACTCTGCAAGTTTGTGCCGCTTCTGCTCGGCCTCCCGGGGGCTTTACGAAGCCCGGGTACCACTAACGTTTAGCCTGGAAGGAGTGGAGGGGATGGAATCCCTCACATGGCGTGCAAGTACGAGTACAGTACTCACGACCCGTACGGAAGCCGGGCTCGTATTGTGGACGCGCTAAGTACGAGTAGAGAGAGGCCTTGGGCTATTGCATCAGTCCGACGTGGAAAAAAAACTCGCATACCATGGAAGGGCGAAGAATACATCACCATCGGTTGGCGGTCGTATGACCGTGGTTCACGAGACCGAAAGGGTATTAACTCCTCCCTCACACCAAGAAGGACGCGCGGGTGGCTGAGTCGAGGGGATGGGCACTAGTAAAAACCGACCTCTAGTACCGTAGGTATACTTTGGGGAGGCATGTGGGCAGATGCACGGAGGGTCCCGCCTCGAACTGCAAGTCCGTCTTGTCTCCCGGTTCCCGCTTGGGTGCCCACCTTCCAGGTAGGTTGACTCGCAACTTTTGAAAGATTTGTCGAACTGGTTGCATACACGCCAAACAAACGGGCTTCGTTTCCAAAGGAACTACCTACTAATAGGTAGGGCCGTCAAGTGGAAGGGGAGATACCATTATTCAAGGTATGGGGTGCTTCCTCGATCGATGTTGAAACTTGGTCCTATTTGTTAAATCTGTCGTACTATAAAACCTACTTATGTCTTCCCAACCTTTGTCCTGCTGGCAAGAGAACCGATAACAACCACAGGTGGGTTCGCAACATGGAAGCCACGCCACTTCGCAAGCCTCAGGGAGGCAATGTTAATACCCAGGTACAGTGTAAATGTAGGCGACAATCGCCATAGTAGGTAAGCATTTCCGCATCTTCTATTGCAGAGCTGGTTAATCCAGCAAGTGAGTAATGGAGTCAACGGTCTGTTTGAACAATTTCGATTCGTGAATTAGATCACCTCATGGCACTAGTAGGTACTGTAGGTACTTAGGTAAATGTACGTTACTTGACTGCGGAGTTCGTGTTCGGCAGGTGCCGCGGCAGTCATCGTTCCAGGGTTCATCGCATTCTAAACAAGGTACCTTGGGTACTACCATTACCTGTACTAAATCCGATGGGTGGGCTTTATTATTGCTGTGACTGTTGGTATCCGTACAGGTAGCCGCTACCAGGCTCCTACCCTAGGTACTGTGTACGGGTACATCCGTAAGTGTTTTGATAGTGGGCCGTCCATGCGACTTCCCAGTGGCTTCAAGACGCTGAAAGCGCCAAACTCTCGTCCCCACATAAGTAGGTAGGCACCTAGCACCCGACCGGGCAGGCACCAAGCCATTTTGCAAACTCTTCCACTTCAACCTTTCCCTCTTCACACCTGTTGACCCTGCGATCAGCTGTGGTCCATCAGCGCTATCCCGCGCACCGACTCTTACGACCGCTCTCGACACGAGCCAGCAGCAGCCTCGTCTCGGCCGATATTGATCTCTATCTGCAATACTGTGACATCGCATTGATGCGCTGATCTTTGTTCGCGCTGCCAGCCTCGAGTGGAACCTCCGATTGCTGCCCCTTCTGCCCATACCAGGACACTGCGCCCAGTAGATAGTATTATCATCGCGGTCGCCGTCGCATCGTGTTCTTGCCGGCAATCTCCTGTTATTTGAGTTACCACATCGGGCCATCTCCTCTCATCTTTGGTCCTCCCAGTGGCGGCTCGCCACCTAGAGCCGGTGCGTGTATCATCTTGAAGTCAACCGGCTCCTCGACACGATGGCGGACGCGACACAAATTCAGAATATCCTGGCCGCTCTGTGTAAGTTGAATGTTTGTGTGTGCAGATGACCCTGTTCAGGGACTTACCTTTTCGTGATTCCAGCGGCCCAGCAACCACCGACGACGACTCCTCCCACCGTGCCCAACCCAGCGTATCCGCCGCCCCCATCGACCTCGACGCAGCCCGGTGCTCCGTATCAGGCCCCTCACTATGGCGCGGGCGCCCCTGGGCTGCCAGCGCCGGCAGCAAGCGGCAATCTGGACCTGAGCGCGGTCCACCCCGTTAATTCTGGCACTTTGAACTTCAATGATACCTTGTCCAAGCTCCGGGCATCTGCCGCTGAGAAAGGTGCTACCCCGTATGAGCGCCCGCTGGTCTATAGTTCTGATCCTCGAAGCCAAGACCGGCCGTATCGGGGCTCCAGATCGCGGTCCCCCCCTCGTGGTGACTATGGTGCCGATAGCATGAACCCCTACAGAGATGAACGCCGTGGTGGCCACGGTCGGGATTACGGTCGTGATCGCTCGTACTCTCCCGGCCCCCGCGGTCGCACCTTTTCTCCTCGCACTGGGGGCCGTGAGCGTTCGCCCTTGAGAGGAGGGGATGATCAGTCTGAAGTGATCCAGATCGAGTCCAGCCTCGTCGGGCTTATTATTGGGCGTCAGGGCGAGAATCTCCGACGTATTGAGGCTGAATCCAGCTGCAGGGTGCAGTTCCTGCCGCCCAGCGATGGCGGACCATTTCGACAGTGCAAGATCTCCGGGCCCCGTCACCGCCGTGCCGAGGTCAAGGAGGCTATCAACCGTATAATCGACGACAGCGGGATGGGACCACTCAACCGAGCCCAGGAGAAGCCTCGTGACCCCAACAAGGGCGGCGCGGCTGCCTTGCGCGATGGCGAAGACCACACGCAGATCATGGTCCCCGATCGCACCGTCGGCCTCATCATCGGGCGGGGAGGTGAGACGATCCGCGACCTCCAGGAGCGATCTGGCTGCCACATCAACATCGTGGGAGAGTCCAAGAGCATCAACGGTCTCCGCCCTGTCAACCTGATAGGGACTCCCGAGGCCGCCGCCAAAGCTAAGGACGCCATTATGGAGATTGTGGACAGCGACAGCCGGGGCGAGGGTGCCAATGCAGGCGGCGGCGCAGGTCGCATGGCCCCCGGCGGCGGGCGCGGTGAGATGTCACGCAGGGACGCGGGAGGAGGCGGCGGCGGCGGCGGCGGCGGACCAGACAAGGTCAACGATGCGGTATACGTTCCTTCTGACGCAGTTGGGATGATAATTGGAAAAGGGGGCGAGACGATTCGAGAGATGCAGAGTTCAACCGGCTGCAAGATCAATATTGCGCAAGCCTCTGGCCCAGGAGAAACCGAGAGAGAGATTGCCCTGATTGGAAGCCGGGATAGCATTGCCCGTGCCAAGCAGGCCATCGAGGAGAAGGTTGAAGCAGTGGTAAGTTAACATCATGTCACCCCTAAGACCTCGAGACAGACATTGACCTACCCACCAGCGCCAGAAAGGAAGCGGAGGAGGCGGTCGCGGCCGCCGCGATCATGATTATGACCGTGGAGGCAGCTACTCCCAGCAGCCCGCCCAGCAGTCTACTAACCCTCCTCCTCAAGCATCTACAGGCGACAGCAATGACCCTTACGCTCAATGTAGGTTCTCCACCGCCATACTCACCCCAGTGGACACGGGCTAACATTACACAGACGGCGGATACCAGAACTACGTCGCACTGTGGTACCAGTCCCTGATGTACCAGCAGCAGCAAGGCGGCCAGGGATCGCCGACGGGAGCTCCAGCCCCTGGATCCTCGTGATGTCCCGACAGCCACCGCGTGCCCGCGCATTCACAGTTGGTGAACCTGACTGAGCCCCAGTCCCACGTCCAGGTCGTGGGCTGGGGCACCATTCTGAAATGCCTGCTTTGATTGACGTTCCGGCGCGAACCGTCCTGGTACTCGAGGGCCCCATGGTCCACTTAACGTCTACGCGATATTCCCGACCTCACTTCATCTCATGCTACAGCTCTTCTATCGGGCGAGCCAGCCCATCTTTGATGCTGATCCCTCTATGATCTCGACTTGTCTCTTTCTTGGCGCTCAGTACGATCATGACCTGCTGGCGCATCTACATACGGAGTTGCATGCCGTGGATTTCGCATCGCTGCGTCTTGATAACGGCTTTCCACGCTGAGGTTCTACCATCGGCTACTACTACTACTACTACTACTACTACTACTAATGGCCCTTTCAGCTCCTGGTCCGCGTACTTTGCTGAACCCCTCATCGCACCTTCTCTCGCCTCAGCTCTTTGCTTAAGGTTCATCTTCTTCTTTTATGAGGGGTTGGGTTTTTCTTTGCTTTTTCCCGACATGAGCTTGACTTATGATGTGGCTCACAACTCCCGCCGACACTGCCCACTACTACCTTTACTCCTATCTCGCGCCTACTTATCTGACTACCCTCACAACGTATGGTTTTGGCGTCGTCGTGGTCTGAATGAGTGGTGGGCGGGAGAGACCTTTACCGCCGCGAAATCCACATCGTTTTATACGTCCTCTCTTTTGACTTCTCTTGCATGGTCGGTTGGGTGGTTTCGGGCACGACAAAAGGGGAAATATGAACTTGACTACCAGGCTGGGGGGTTTGTGCCCGGGAGTTGAGGAGCATGGATTGAAACTTTTGCTTCTGCCGCCCGCCTAGTTTTCTGGGCAAGACTAGTAGTATCGACTGTAATAGTATTTAGTTTTTAGTTCGCAGCTCGAGTATCCAAATCTCCGCCTTCCTTCAAGGTGCTCGCTGTTGTCTGTCAGGTCAAAAAGGAGAACACTGCTACTGACCTGCTATCTACAGACACCACCGTTTGTGGCATCTCACCTCTCGGCACCTAGTCGATCCTTCACTCCTTGCTCGTGACAGTAACGGCAGGGAAGACACAACAGGTGGGACACAGCTGCCGTGCCCGACCAAGTTGCCGCATAGCCGATACTGAGCCAACTTCGACTGGACCCTTCCTTCCCTAACAGGCAGATCAGAAAGTGTGTTGACGTCGAATACCAGCCTTGGTGTCAGGCAACCTAGTACTACTAATAGTAGGTAGATCTCGCGGCGCCTTTGGACCTCGCACCAACTTACACCTCCTCACCAACTCGTACTATACCTACCATGCACCTCAATTTACTCCTTCAAACAACGCCCTTTACAGTATTTATACCATGGTGAATCCGGATCCCATGACACCTGAGGAACGCACTCAGCGCGCAGAAGACCTGGACTTTCTCTCCCGGGATGCCTCGCCCGCCCCTCGCGCGAGGCTTCGGTTCTCCCCCTCTCCGCCGTGCTGTATCAACCCCCTCGCACTCATCACTCCACCTAGAGGACCGGGTATGGCCATGGTGGATTCACGCCTGGTAAATCCACTCTTCATACAAACCATAGGCCAAACCCTGGACGACGGAGTTCTGCTGCACCCGCCGAACCCCCCGAGCTCGCTGAGCCCAACAACCTCACAAAGCTCAACATCCCCGGAATATGTCCCGCCACACTACACGTACCCTATCCTCGACATCTGCGTGGGCTGCGGGCGACGGGGCAACGAGCGCCTTTTCAGATGTCGTCCCAGTGACATCGCTATGGAGCGGCGAGACGACGTCGAAAGCCCCGACTAGGCGCCGCTGCGACTAACATCTGAGCGCCGCCGGACGATGCTAGAGACACAGACACAACCTATCGCCAGCTCGCGGCCCGCAATGCGGCCTACCCTGCCGGACGTCTGCTACTGGTGCAACAAGGAGAAATCACGGCAGGACTACTACGACAAAAACGGGGCCTACTGGGAGCCGAGCCGGATCCATAATCACAACTAGAGACGTTGGTATTTGGATCGTCTGGCTGCGGGCGGCGACGAGTCCGACGACGAAAGGAGAGTAGCTTCCAGACTGGCCTCCGATAAACCTGATACCCAGTTCACCCTGGCGACACCGACGCTGAGGTGGCTTGGATGGGACATCTCGACAAATGGGCCCTCGGGAAGTGTCTCTTAAGGGGTCGGCGGGAAGCGAATGACTTACTCTGAGTATTAGTTTGTGAAACGGTTTCGTGCATAGTTATCTTCTACTAGTTCGGATATACCTTAGCGTCAAGACAGCGGTGGTTAATTTGACGTTATGTTCCCATCTATGATTTGCCTTGAATCCGTTCTAGAAAAGAGCACACGATATTCTTCTAATAGGTAGGTTAATGCTCATATATCTCTGACCATGTCTTTCGGTTTGAATAACACGGGAAGTTGGAACGATCGACTCTTTTTTTCTCCGAAACAAACCATTCCATCTGGTTAGGGTGTTTTGTCATCGCAACTCTGGGAGTTTTCACCAGCATATTCGTCAAATTACCCATATAAGCGCTAGTAGTTTCCAATGTTCTATATCTAGTTTGGTGCCCCTCTATTCAATCCATCGCATCTCCATCCCACGCCTGCTTGACAAGGCGCCAATACCTCTCGCCATCAGCACGCGCATGAGAGACATGCTTACCCCCCGGGAACATCTCCCTCCTCACGTCGATGCCCGCGTCAGCTGCGCGGGTGGCGTGGTCCTCCACGTCGCGCCAGTCTACCATGTCATCGCCGGTGCCGTAGAGGTACAGGCGGCGAGTCTGGAGGGCGGCCAGGGTCTTATCGTTGAGCCCGCGAGCCTGGCGATCCGGGGGCGCGTCACGGCGCAGCAGGAAACCTCCGATGAACCAGTTGATGGCAAGGCCGAGGTGGATCAGGGGTGAGACCCACGAGGGTAGGCCGTGGGAGACGGCGCGGTGGATGCGCTGCCAGTGGAAGTAGCCTGGGCACGAATCGCAGATCATGACGTGGCGCGGGAAGACGTGTCCGTGCTTCCTGTCCTCGCGCAGCATGGCCAGGAGGAGGGTCATGGAGTTCATGCCGCCGTTGGAGAACATGTGCACCAGGACACCCGGCGCGCCATCGTGATTCTTGTCGCGGTCGGCGAGAAGCAGCGCCTTCAGGATCTGCGCGGCGGGGAGCAGCTGGCGGCGCACGCCGGGCGGGAAGAAGACGTGGTTGAGGGGGCAGCGGACGAGGAGGATGCGTGAGGTTGGGAAGAGGACGCGGTGCTGGGCGACGTATTTGGCAATGTGGGCTTCGCGGGCGGCGAACCAGGAGAGGATGAGGATGAGACGAGGCGAGGACGTGCCGTCCGCTGGCGTGTCCGGCTCGTAGAGGGAGACGGACGGACTGAGGGTCCGCATGAAGGACAGGGGGCCTTCTCGCCCGAAGGCAGGGGGAGGCTGTTGCGGTTGTTTTGAAGCCATCGGTGATGGATGCGGTTACGGTCGTTCACACGTTGGTGGTGTCAGGGCGGTAAGGACCCCGTTGGGGCGGGGGGAAGAATATGTCAGGGAGGCGGGCATCGTGATGCGTTGTTCTGTGCGGCTTATAATATGGATCCCTCGCTTGGGTGAGTCGAGCGATGATGGAGGGGTCGGTCTGTTGAGGAGTTGGGATGGAAGATGATGGGAACTGGATGCCTCGGTCAGACGTGTTGTTGAGGCGGGGACTCGGGGACTCGGGGCAACCCCTGCAACCGCCGGGCGAGGATGGGCGCCTTTGCATTGCAAGACGATCCTAGACTACCAACGTTAGTACTGTCTAGTCCGTAGTACGAGTACTATTATTTACCATTTTCTTAGGTACGGTCCGTATCTACACAGGGAAGTAAGCAAATGCCTACATGGATATTGTCAAATTGCGCCCATACCTAGGATTAACGCCGGGTTTCGGGATTCGAACATGCCGTATCATGGTCTGCGTAGATATGGTGTCGAGGTGCGCTTCACACAGGCGGCCACTCTAGAAGTAGGACAATTCGCCCTTGTAGAATTATGAGGAGTAATAGGTCTTCCCTCAAGGAACCGCAGCTCGAGTCCACAGCGCGATAGGGCGGTACCATGCCACCAGCACATCTCTGCTCTCCAAAAGAAGAGAAGACATTGGGAAAAAGAGACCTGAGAAGGGGAGTGAAGCCAAGTTTACCCTTCCGTTGACTTACTGTCGAAAGATGAACGGAATTCATTCAGAGTGATACCTGTCCTATCAGGCCTTTTTATCCCACCCAATACAGCATATAAAACTATAATCCCGGTCAAGAAATATGCATATGATATCGGTCGAGGTCAGTGGCATTCCACGAGTCCCCCGCCCACGCTGGGCAAGCTTCTCGCTTCAGCTTCTTGATTGAGATAAAGCAGAATGTTAGATCTACTGTACTGGTACCAAAGTACAGCTTAGGGGATAAATTGGCAGGCGGTGAAGACGGAGGTGAGGAAGGAGCGCCTGCAATTCATCAGTGACAGCCTTGTTAGCCTGGAAGAGTGACGTCTGTTCCTTCCCTCGCCCCTACCTAGGTAGTAGTACCGGCAGGTGCCTACCTACTTACTGCCTACAGGTAGGTAGGCAACTGCTCACCTTGAGCTCACCTTCCTGTCCGTAACTCCTCCTTTCATCTCCTCTTCCACCTCGCTCTCAGTTTTCCCCTCCACCTACACTGTCCTTTCTGCTCCTCGTTCGAGTCCTATTTCTCTTCGTTCACCCTTGCCGTCCACGCTCGAGTAGCAGACCGCGAGCTTCACCCATCAGCCCTCGAGTACCTTCAACAGCACCAATTCCTTCCACTTCCCCCTCCTGCCATCTTCACCAAGATGAAGCTCCTACAGCATCTTGCCGTAGTGCTGGCCGCCGTTGTCACGGCGTTGGGTGCCGACCCTCCGCTTCCAGGTTGGGCCTTCACCAACACCATGAACGGGTTGTCCTTGAAGCAACCCTCCAAGCTCTCGGAAGCTAGTACCATGGACAGCCCAACTCCCCGCTTCTCACGCCTCAAGCACATCAAAGGTCCTGTCAACCCTGCCTCCGGCCTGAGTCTTGCCACTCGCCAAGTTCGTGCTGCCACGGAGGACACACACCCCCAGAACATCACCGCTGTCGGTGGCTTCTCGACCCAGTATGCCATCGAGTGCACCTGGGATGGCTTGCCCGTCTCGTTGCTCTTTGACACGGGCAGCTCTGACACCTGGGCAATCACCGAAGATTTCGAGTGCGTGGGCAGTCTGGGCAACGTCGTTGACCAGGCGGACTGCAAGTTTGGTTCCCAGTTCGTCAATGACTTTGCCCACGGCGAGATCGAAGGCACCCACTTCTCCCTCCAATACGGCTCTGGCGAAGAGGTCTGGGGCCCCATGGGGTACAGTGACCTCTCATGCGGCGGTCTGTCAGTGTCGAAGCAACAGGTTGGCCTGGCCAACCACACCTACTGGCGCGGCGGCAACAAAGTCACGGTGGGCATCCTGGGTATGGCTTACCCATCCATCACCAGCGCCTTCTATGGAGACCTCGGTGACGAGGCTTCATGGAATTCCAAGACGTACTCTCCATTTTTGACGACAGCCATCGGCCAGGGCACGATGGAGCCCCTTTTCAGTGTGGCCATTATGAAGAACTCGTCCGACGGTATATTGGCCTGGGGCGGCCTACCTCCTATCCCGTATAACCGATGCAAGAATGCAAGCGCGGACCTCCTCATTGTGAGTGCCCATGAGCGTCGGTGGTTTTGAGGGTATACGTGCTGACTGAACAAGGCAAACCTCATTGGAGAGGATGACACAGCGTCCAGGAGCTCGTTCTACACAATTGTCCCGGACGGCATGCGCTGGGGCTCGACGACGGATGAGGCCAAGTACCCCTATATCGTGGACACGGGCACGACCATGATGCACCTGCCGCCGCGTAAGTGATATCATGGACCCCTGGTGCTCACTTGGACTGACTTTTTCTTTATCTCTCTGACAGCACTGACCGAGGCGATTGTCAGGGCGTTCGATCCACCTGCCACGTACATGTACCAATACGGGCTGTACTTTGTGGACTGCAAGTCGATCCCTCCATTGCTGGCCGTGATCATTGCGGGAGTCGAGTTCTATATCGATTCTGGGGACCTGGTCTACCACGACATAGTAGACCCAATGACGGGTTACTGCGCTGTCGGGTTCACCAATGGAGGAGCTGGGCCGTACATTCTGGGGGACGTGTTCCTGCAGAACGTCGTTGCGGTGTTCGATGTGGGCGGCGCCGAGATGCGGTTCTACGAGAGAAAGTAGAAGAAGGCGTTGACGGCGGCGTGGGATGTTGCACTGCGTTTGCTTGGGCCTCGGGTATCAGAGATATCACGGGGAGGCTTTCCGCTTTGCATCGGTGCGGGACGATGATCTGCACTGTCATGATGATGCCAAGTGAACCCGGTGGGGGGGGATGTTGAGCTGCGAATTATTTTTTTTTTTGGCGGGCGGACCATACCTGAATGTCTAGGCGATGTCTTGAGGTTGACGGGCTGCTAAAGTCAGGGTCGTCTAGGCAGCCCCGGAGGAGTCCGGCCAGAATTGAAATGATAGATGATTGTTGGGGGACTCGGCGGGGGTCAATGCGATATGTGCTGTCGGTGATGCTTATGCTAATAATTGATATTTACCCGTGCGCTCGTACGGATTGTCGGATACCGGGCTCGACTTTTACGAGGTTGCATCCGCGGTCCCCGTATCCTTCTTTTTCCGGCCCACTGTGCTCAAATGCTTCATGAGGTTGGGATCGAGTCACTTCGCCGGTGATGGGTGGCGCCATAGAATCAAGGTGAACGAACGCTCACCAGCGAGGCTAGGTAGAGGGAGGAAGTGACGGCGCTTAGCCATATCGCGCGGGAATCGGGACCTATGGGCCTACCTATCTAGGGTATGGCTGTGCATGTCATGAGTGAGATAAAAAGACTTCTTTTTTTTTTTTTTCAATTTTTTTTCAACGAGTCGCGGTTCCCGGGGGCTATGTTCCACCAACCCCACGCAAACGCGTCACTAACAACGACTGGGGTCACGGACGTCGGCCCAGCCAGTGTACGTTATCACGATTTCACCATTTGGGCGGCAACGGGATGATGGCAAATGTCGGGCGGCCCGCTTCTTTAATCTTATCGTGCTGCAGATTGGGCAGGCCCCTCGAGTTTGCGCATCACGAGGGCCCCCCGGGCCAGTCAGCCCAACACCCGTCACGTCTTTTTGCAACTTTAATATTTACCATTACCTTACGGTTTCACCCGGAAACTCAATTACCTATCTCGTCGGTAACCTCTCCCAACGTTCTTGTCGCTGTCTCCTCTGTCTTGCGAACCATAGCCGCTCACTTGCCTGCCTCCCTCCTTTATCTAGGTTGCTCCGAATCAACGACAGCACCACCGATCAACCCACCCACCCAACCCGCGTTACCCCAGCCTACTTGTACCTAGGGAAAGAAGCGCACCACGGGACGGACCCGATCGCCGTGGAGCTCAAACGATGCCAGTGGGCGTGGCCGCGGGTCCGCCATCCCCTCCGCGGGGGAGGCCGCGAGGGGACACTTATAATTTCAGCAAGGTGAGCAAAACACACTTGTTTCATTGGTCCTTCGAGTTCTTTCCATTCCCAATTCCTTTTCGAGACGACCAGTGCACAAAGAGAGAGAGAGACAGGAGTGAGGAAAGGTGAGGCTCCGGCGGCTCACCGCCCACCCAACGGATGACCCGCCGGGCTGCCAAAAAAAAATAGTACGAATAGGTACCTACCTATACGGACAATACCCCCACTCACCTCCGGACAGATGTGCGGAAACAACCTATGCTAGTCGCAAGCAACTTGACAGGAAAGGGGAGAAAGTTCTTCGACAAGTGTTGCTCATCGACCCTGTTGCTTCTTTTCTTGGTCCTTTTTATTTTTTTTTTTTTTTTTTTTTTTTGGGTGGGGGGCAGAGGTTGGCTTCGTTTGCCACTTTGGCCTTGGCCCAGGTCGGACTCTCAATGTCACTGTCAAAGTCGACATAGCAGCCCGTGGGGTTGGTTGCAATGTCATCGAACAGAGCCGGAGGAGCCACAGATTCCCTGTCTGCCTTTCACCCGCGTGGACCGCTCGTTCCTGCAGGTCCATGATTGTCGGGAATGCACGTATTTGGCATTCGGTGATGCGGGGTGCCAGCAAGCAGCGTCACGCAGGCAAGCCTGCGCGGGAGAGAAAAAGGGTCCAGACTCCGCAAACCCGCCCCCTCTCGTCCAAACGACACCATCACGAGGCCAGCAGGAAATGACAGCGGGCCGGGGGAAGGGAGGGGCTAAACAGCAAGCGCGGGCACACCGGGAGTCCGGGGAAAAGAAGAGACAACGGCACGGAAGACGAGTGTGGTGTGGTGTGTCCCGCACTCCGCAAAATCGGTCGGCACAGAGCCACAAATATAAATTGCCCCGTTGGTCTCGGCTTTCCCCACCTCGGCAAAAGGAGATCGATGGTGGTCGACGACTGGTAGTCCGTACCCGTGGCGGGCACTCTGTACTCTCTGGGTTGGGGGATCAAAAAGGAATGTCAGCCGCTGGCCAAGATCCAAGTTTCCGTCTCCCCCATGGTTCCGATCGAGCCCCTGGCAGCTGGCTTGCTTGACTCGTTTGCACACCGGTTTGCATCATTATCACCTCGGCCGCCTTACTTCAACTTCAGTTTTTGGAGACAAGATCGCGAAGAAACCTGGAGCAAAGAAGTCGTCACGTCACGCATGGCACCTACCTTGCACCTGCCCAGTATCCGAGCCGGGATCTGCCGTCGTTCCTTCTCAAACTTGACGACATCCAACTACACGCATTACGGACCTGCCTATCGATATCATATATCCTTTATCTCCTATAAGGTCCAGGTACACCTGGGAACCTGACCCGACTTCACACCACACACACACACACACACACACACCTATCGCATCCCCTCCTCCTCGTACGACGTCCACACGTCCACCTCAGCTGGCCCGAGCCTCCGCACCAGCCCACGTCTCCTCACTCCTCACACACCGGCTGGCTGCAGTCACTTTTTCTCCAGCAACTTACAGCTCTCCCGGCCAGCTTCGGCAATTCCCTGACACGTGCTCCCCGCCAGTCGTCTTGCTGCTCTTGCATCGCTCGCTCCCGGGTGCATATATTGCCCAGCCAGTGGCTGGCCCGCTCTCCTGCACCCGTCGACGTCTCTTACATTTGCAATTGCCATTCATACTTTTTGCACTTTCAAACTCTTGGTTCACGTCACGCGACGACCTTTCTGCCGTTTGGGTTTCAAGAGCACCGACTCCACCTCAGCTCTGAATCACATCTTGGCTTCTTCCCCAGCTTTCACCTCTTAGGCCCATCCTCCTCACCCTCATCATCACCAGCAAACTTCATCTTCATCAATCATATCCCGTCTCTCAGTCAACGGATGCATCCGACGCACCTCCGATTCAGGCCATCATCCAAACCGCCAGAATGACAGGAGATTCCGCCATGTCGGCCAGAGCTAACGGAATCGGGGTCCAGGTCGAGGATACCAAGATATGTGTCGTCATGGTCGGCCTGCCCGCCCGTGGCAAGAGTTTCATAGCACAAAAAGGTTGGTAGTTATCGACACAGGATCCCACGTGTCATCATGAGGTATTGACAAACGCGATATTAGCTCAGCGCTACCTGCAATGGCTATCCATCCCGGCCCAGGTCTTCAATGTCGGCAACTACAGGCGTAACGATGCGCCTCAGCCGACTGCCGATTTCTTCGATCAGAACAACGCCGAGGGCGAGCGGAAACGCCGCGCCGCCGCCGAGGCTGCCGTGGCTGACATGCTCGCCTGGCTTCGTGACGGCGGCGTCGTCGGCATTCTCGATGCCACGAACTCGACAAAGGAGCGCCGGAAATGGGTTATTGACACATGCGCCGGCCACGGAGTCGAGGTCCTCTTCGTGGAGAGCAAGTGCGACGACGAGGAGCTCCTCATGGCCAACATCCGCGACGTGAAGACCACCAGCCCAGACTACCGGGGCCAGGATCCCGAGAAGGCCGCCCAAGACTTCCGCAACCGTATCAGGAATTACGAGAGGGTGTACAAGTCTATTGATGACGACGGCGATGAGGATCAGTACACCTATCTCAAGCTCATGGATGTGAGCAAGCAGGTCATTATCAACCGCATCCAGGACTACCTCCAGAGCCGCATCGTCTACTATCTCATGAACCTCCACATTCGCCCGCGCTCCATTTGGCTGTCAAGGGTGAGTTCCAATCCCGGTTTGCTACCCTATGAGCGCATTGGCTGACGCCTTTATAGCACGGAGAGTCACTGTATAACCTCGACGGGAGGATTGGGGGGGATACCCTCCTCTCTCCCCGTGGCGAGGCTTATTCCAAGAAGCTCCCTCAGCTGGTTAGGGAATCGGTAGGCGTATGTCACCCCGGAGCGGCATGTATACTCTCGGTCCATGCTGACGAAACCAACAGGACGATCGGCCCCTGACCGTCTGGACGTCGACATTAAAACGCACCATCGCCACGGCTCGCTTCCTCCCCCCGCACTACAATCAGCTGCAGTGGAAGGCCCTGGACGAGCTCGATTCCGGTGTCTGCGATGGCCTGACATACCAGGAGATCAAGGACCGCTTCCCCGAGGACTTCGCCGCTCGCGACGATGACAAGTACAACTACCGATACCGCGGCGGCGAGTCGTACCGCGACGTCGTCATCCGTCTCGAGCCCATCATCATGGAGCTTGAGCGCAGCGAGGACATCCTCATCGTCACCCACCAGGCCGTCCTGCGCTGCATCTACGCATACTTCATGAAGAAGGACCAGTCCAAGAGCCCCTGGATGAATGTGCCCCTGCACACCCTCATCAAGCTTACGCCCAAGGCCTACGGCACCGTCGAGGAGAGGTGGGAGGCCAACATACCGGCCGTGAGCACGTGGCGCGCCAAGGGCAGCACGGCGAAGCACGAGAACCCGACCCCGGAGGCTTTGTAGGACGTGGCCCGGGAGGGGGAACACCACAGTGACGAAGTTTAGGCTTGGTGACTACTTAGCTAGGGCCGGTTGGCTGAAAGAAGTCGGCCGTGGGGTTGGATCTTGACATCACATAACGCCCGACAAGGGGAAAAAAAAATCAATTAACGACCGGAAGGATAAGGAAAAAGAAAAGGGGGAATTCATGTACATATAGAACACAAGGCACAAACGGATCACAAGGGTCTCGGATTACTTGCACGTATCGGCAAAGCATGGAGGCCATGTATTAAGGATGAATACTTCTCTCTGCGAGAAAGAAATACCATACTTTCTCTCCACATGACAATATTATCAGGACTTGCTTGGGTCCATCGCGTAGGTGGTAAAGGGGGGGGGGGGGGGGGGGGGGAGACCACTCTCGCGCCTCGCATCCAATCTGGCAACAGTTTTGCGCTCGGTAGGGGGTATCATCAAGCAGGCACCCTTTTATTTTGGGCCCCATTTTCTTAAAGGCCCATAAAGTAATGAAAACGCCGCAAGAAAACCCTCCCAATATTCGTCAATCGTCGTTACGCCGTTCAAGGTTGTCCCACTGCTCCAACTTCCCGTGACAGCTACATGGCCCCCGGCTTTTATCCCAAATACATGTATACACCGGCGTGCCATACGATCGAGCCAAGAAAAATATCATCGAATCATATGCCCAATGTCATGGGTCATGGCACTGATTGACTCGGACCTCAACGACGAGGTAGTCACGTTCGCCAAGGTGGCCGCGGTCGTAGTCGTAGTGGCGGTGTCTGTTGACCGCATTGCCATTTCCGGATCCTCCGCGCCGCTGCTATGGCGACCCGTGCGGTTAGGGTGCCATACGCGGCGAAGGCCGCCGATGGTGGGCGATGTGAAGCTGCTGTTCCGGTCTCGGCGTCGTCGCTGCTGGCTTTGTTGCAAGGACAGAAATAAGTCATGGCTGGATTGTCGGGAGGGGATCGCGGTGCTACCACAGGAGCAGGCGGAGCAGCGGCGGCTGCCAGAGGCTTTGACAATCTTGGCGATGAGCTCGGACATAGACATTTCGATGTGCAACTTGACGAGATACGCGAGGGGATGGAAGCAGACGTAGCTAAGGTGGCGTTGGCGTGTTGTTTGGTATTCTCTAAGCCGGGCGTCGAGGAGACTTACAGGAAGTTATTGTGTAGGGACATGATACCGATGATGAGAATCTGACAACGGTCAACGTTCCATCTCAGGGTTACACAGCTGGCCTTGTGCCCACATCCGTAGCCACGGAGACAAAAATCATGGCGAGGTTGAATCGGTACAGCGTAATGTACTGGCTGAGGCCAAATGCAATGAGGGACGAGCGGACGAGATAGATGAAGTAAGCGTTGAGCCCCACGTCAATGACGGCGATGATGGCCTTCTCCATGCGGTCCCATATCTCGTTGGCGTGTATGTATATGCGGCTGCGCTGGAGGCGGGCGGGGATCCAGATGAAGGCGACCACGATATTGATGAGGGCGAGGACAAAGAAGACACCCCATCGGAGTCGGAAGACGCGAGTTTTGTTATGCTCGAGGAGGGCGATGCGCGTAATGATGATTTGCAAGATGCAGTGGATCTGGAAAATCCACAATAGGACTGGCTCGGCGTGAGTGGTGATGTCTGTTGGGGACGTAGTAGGGGTCGAGGGTGGGCGTACTCATGCCCGAGAAGTACCAGAGACTGTAGAAGTAGCCATGCTCAGCAGAGGGATGTCGACAATTGTATCCAGGGGAGGCTCACCTGGGTTTCAGGTTCTGTCGGACGTAGCCCCAGGCCATGCCGCCGATGATAGTGCTCGAGACGAGCTCGAGCCACACGAAGATGATGTAGGCGGAGATGCGGTGCGTGCGGCGCCATCGAGTGAAAGTCTGGTGGACGGCGCGGATGACGCCAAACACCGTGAGACCGAGAGAGACGCCCCAGACGACACTAGCAGCGGCGAGGTCGTCGCATGAGGGAACCTCGGGGGCGTACCAAGGTGGTATGAGCGTGCCCCGACCCATGGTGGCATGCGTAGTAGCTGGCACCGGCAGCTGGTCACCCTGGGAATTACCACAGTCGAGGGCGGCGAACTTGAGATGGGTCTATGTGTTAGTAATGTAGTCTTTTAAAATTTGCATGAAAGTCGTTCAAGTCTCATGGACATGTGGCGGTATGCTCTCTGACGACGACGAGGGGGAGTACCGAGGGGCTTGCTTCCATCGTCGCGAGAAGTGACAAGGTTATGCGGCGTCAAGTTTTAATGCCGCTTGAGAAGTTGGTTTACGTTAGGAAAGCTTGATGGACCCCGAAGGCTGGGCCTCCCTGGAGATGCCGGTGTCGCAAGGCAGTGTTCCCTAGTAGCTCCTGATCACACTGCCTCTAGGTGGGCACCACCAGCGTCTCAAGGCCGCTTTTCGGGAGACAGTTCATGACTCGAGGCATGAGAGCTCTGCTTCTGTGTTTGCTTCGCGGGTTGTATGAGGTGGTGGCGTCGGTAGCTAGGTACCTAGCGAGGAACCAGCCAGAGCGGCCGGGAAGGTCACCTGGGATACAGTCGAGCGTGATGTGACCACGGTGAGGCTGGGACACAGCAGGTCACTCTTATGGATGGTGGACGGAAGTTAGTTCTTGTTTGACAGGGGGGCCAGAGCCCGAGATTATAGCAGATCCATTGGATTGTGGGAAGGAGCTTCCTCTGGGTGGTGTGAGGCTCAGGGGAAGGAAGTGAGTAAAGGTGAGGAAGGTGCACACCGAGGACCTCTCCGGCTCGTGACTGACCAAAGCTGCCCTACCCTGCACTGTATACTAGCGTTAATTACTACTAGTAGGAGACCCTACCGTACCTGTCGTCTCCCGCCCTACATTAGAGATATTGTTGCCTTTAATTTTGTCGGATCCGATCGAATTGCCGACCTGTGCCTTTGTCCGCTATTTGCTTAGAGGCCGACCATGATTCATTCTAAACTTGCAGGACTTGGCATAAAACATCACTACTACCAACATTATACGTGCAGTAGTATTCTTAACAAAGAGGCTACAGTACTTACTGGTCACAGGCACTTCCATTGCAAAGATCCGAGACTTCTGTATCCAATGAGGAAAAATATGAGCATTTCCACTCCATTCTCCAGCAGGCCCCGTGACTATAATGCAACTTGAAACGATAAAGTGGTATGACCCCTGATAAAAGGCTAGCAGGGAAAAAAATGCCCACGGCGCCCATCCTCCTCCCGATCGATATCTGAGCTTTTGATGCTCCTCCTCCCCAGCGCTGGAACAGGATATAGATGCCAGCTCCACATAGCCATACCTATCATGGGTATAAACGTCTGGAGCCAGCAAAGTCCCTCGCTCCAGGAAATAAAAAACAAAACAAAAAACAATGAAACACGCGCGCCTGAGAATGGTTGGATCTTCCTTCCCCCAACCCCCATCAACTGGCACTCTATCGTACACGACGAGTAACTCCGGCCCGTTGCCCCATATTAGAATAAAACGACAAGGGCAGGCCCAAATTCATCTCGACGTTGCGGGATTCCATCTCTTCCTCATCGCGCAAACCTTTCTTGCGTCTCTGTCGTCGGTATCGGCCATCGTTGTCGCAGTAACCGTGCAACTCCAACAAAACGAAACGTCGACCCAAATACGCCGGCGGAGCCCGCCGGGTGCTCCTGGCTCCCCCTTGTATCCCCTTCCCTCAGCGGGGGTTATCACCACCACCACATTCACCAACGTGACTGGCGGAAGGCAGAGACTTGGACGGGGTTGGTACCATCTCCCCCCATCGAACCAAGCATCCAGACGTCCATGCTCTATCCCGTTTCCCCGCCAGCTAGGTGCTGAAAAATCAAGCGCCTGAAAGAAAAAGGCCAAAACAGAGGCGACAGACGCCCCATGCATGCACAAGACGCCACCATGCCCCAGACATAGGGAAGTGAAAACAGATGACACAAGCTTCCAAACGCCCACCCACAAGTGACCGCGCCTGTTCCTCACGTGGGATTGTTCTTTTGGCGTTTGGCCATGCGAGGCGTCCCCGGCTTGCCAGGACGGTTCTGGATCCCGTTCACCTGCGGTGTCGGCGCGCCGGGCCCGTCCTCCTCGGTCTTCACACCTGATGGCCGTCTCCGCTTGTTGGAAGCAGGCGAAGTGTTGGCGCTTGGGCCGCTAGAGTTGGTTCCTTGCTGGCTTTGCTGCATCTGCATCGGGGGCGCCTGCATCTGACCCGGCGCCGGGCTTCCGCCGACGTGTGGTGATCCTGGAAGATTCATGTGGGCAGCCGCGGGGCTCGCGTTCATCGGGAACTGGCCGAAGCTGGGGGTCCGTGGGTTCTGCGGCCCCGGTTGCCCGTTCATGGTAGGTGCGCCGTTGATGTGCGTTGCCACGTACTGCTCCAGAGCCGCATAGGGGCCCAGCCCCGGCGTGTTATGATAGAAGCCGAAGAGCGGGTTCATCTGGCCCATGACTTCGACAATCTGCCACTGCCGTTAGCACACAACTCTCTTTTTTAGACCCGCGGTGAGATAATCTGAGGTTACCTCAAGAAACTGATGCACTGCTGCCGTCACACCCTTGCTGTTAACAGCAGAGTCGGGCAAGTCCACCAAGACATCCGGAGGGTGCGTCTGCGGCGACTTCAGCTGCTTTCCCTTGCCCTTCTTGGTCATCTCCGGAGACTGTTTCGGGTCGCTGTTGACATTGCGCCACTCCTTGATCCAGGTGTGCGCAGGCTTCGCCGCCTCGATGACTTGCTTCCGTGATATGTACTCCTCGTGGCTGGTGGTAATGAACTCCAGAAGGTCCATCTTCTGCTGAGCATTGAACTGCGCGCGAAGTGTGCCTTGGGCAACGAGCTAAATCATTCGGTGCGGTCAGATTATGTCTCGGACGCTGACTTCTTGCGCGCTGTGCAGCAGATACTCACTTGTGATCCCGTCTCGAACCAGTAGACGAGGCTGGCCTTTGGGTTCTCGATGTAGTGGCCGTCGGGGGGCAGCGGCCGGTCTATCGTGCCCTTATCCAGGATCAACTGCATATTCCGGACGCCACTGTCGAAATGTGTATGAAAGTATCGTGCGATCGCAGGGAACGAGATCTCGTACTGCTTGTCGGTCGTTTCTCCACCTTCGGTAACGTGGAGCGAGTAACGAAATACGCTATCGGGGGCGAAGAACCGGTCGACAAAGGCGTTCCAATATGTGAGGTCGTCCTTGCCCTTTGCGCCCTGCATGGATGATCGTTAGCCGGGTCATCACCGTCACTTGGGTCGTCGTCTCGACTTACGGGGTAGCCACTCAGGTGCTCGCTGAACTGCATCAGCTTGAGCAGGCATTGTCCCTTCACTCCTTCGCTCTGTCGTTGGCGTTGCTGCGCCAGCAGAGAGTTCTGGATTGCCATGTGGTGCGCCGCGGGGTTCATCTGTGGATGCGGCATTTGCTGCTGGCCCTGCTGGCCCTGTTGGTGCTGCGGACCCTGCTGCGGTTGCGCTTGCGGTTGAGCTTGAGGTTGACTCTGCGGCGTCTGTTGCTGACCCTGCTGGGCAGTGGTCGAACCGGGGGTTTGCGTCGGCGTCTGCTGCCCGGTCGCGGCCGGAGTGCCGGCCTGGGATGATTGCCGGGGCGTCTGGTGTGGTTGTTGCCCCTGCTGCTGTGGCTGATGCTGCGGTTGTGACGGCGTCTGTGCTTGTGCTGGCTGCCCCGGCTGACCCTGTTGGCTCTGCTGTCCCGCCATCTGATTCTGGCCAACGGCGGCCTGATTTTGCTGGGCCATACCCTGCATCGCCTGCGCATTCATCGGCCCCGGTTGTCCCGGCTGTTGCGGCGGCTGTTGATGGGGACCTTGCTGAGCTTGCTGCTGGGCGGCCTGCTGCTGCTGAGCCTGTTGCTGCTGGGCCTGCTGCTGAGCGTGCTGCTGCTGTTGGAGGGCGTACTGCTGGGCGGCCATGGCTGCTTGAGGATTATGGGCCTGGGAGAGGGGAGTCAGTTCGGGACGCGATACCATCTGGTGGGATGGCTGCGATGCAGCCCTGAGCACGACTTACTGGGGGAAGCCTGCCCGCTTGGCGAAGCTGATGAATCTGTTGGGGACTGAGCTGCATACCCATGGGCATGCCGCTATTCTGGAAGTTGGCACCATATTGCTGTTGCGCCATCATCTGCCGCGCTTGCTGGTGTTGAAGTAGCTGCTGATGTTGTCGCATGGCGGCCATGGCGCTCGGGTTGTTGTGAACTGCAGAGGGACCGTGTTGGTTAGTAAGGGGAGATCATCGGATGGTTTTGGAGCGATTGGCCGTGGCCAGGGCCAGGACCGTGCGGAACGTACAGTGATTTTGGAATTGCTGCTGCTGCAACAATTGCTGTTGCTGAGCGGGATTGAGTTGCTGCAACACATGAGCATGAGGGTTCGCACCAGGCGGCATCCCGCTCATCAGGGCAGGGTTTACTTGTCCTCCCGGAGCAGATACGCCGCCCATGGGACCTGCGGCAAACTGATGAGGCACCCCGGCACCGGGCGCGCCTTGCTGGCCCGGGTTATGGGGGATGCCAGGGCCCATCGCATGGCCAGCGACGCCGGGATGGCCCATTGCGGCTGGGTGCCCTGCCGTGAAGTTTGGGCCCATACTTGCAGCCATCATCGGTAGATCCTGGTCGGCTATCCACCACGTGGACGTCGACGAGCGCGGCGAATACTATTGCATGCGCTTGCGTCGACGCGACAGCCAAAGATGTCAGCGTCGGCCAGGCACCAGAAAAGGATGTGTTGTTTCGATCGAGCAGGCGTAACCGTGTCGAAGAGCGGAGAGGAGCGAGAAGTCGTATCCGATAAGAAGGTAGTCCGGCGGGGAGGAACGCTGGTGAGGACGTCGCGCGTTTTTGTCTATTTCGTATTAAATGATACCGCGGCGGGTCGCATGAGCTAGCAAAAGAGCGAGGCGATTGAATAAAGCAGTCTCGTGATACCGGAGGATGGCGTGACAGCGGGTGGCGGTTGGTGGGAAGTGATGATCAGGTACTGGTAGGCGTAGCGAGGGAACGAATAAAATCGCCGGGACGCAGCGTGTCTGCCCAGCGCTGAGCCTCCGCGCTCAGTTCAGCGAGAATATAAGGTGGAAAAGCAAATTGCTGGCGAATTGGAATATCGCCAGAAACAAAGTCAAAAAACCCTCCTAATCCGGCGCGCTCTGTCCTGGATCGATCGCTGTGACGCTAGGCAGCCTGACCCGTACGATGCCGCGGAGGAGAGTCGACGCAGGGCAGGGAAGGGGGCAAAGCGCCAGTCGCTATTTTTTGTCGCCGTAACCCGTCGAGGGAAATCGAAGCTCGTGCACCGGGCCGTGGCGGACGGCGGCGGGGGGTTGATCGTGTCCGTGTCCGCGGTCGTCGTCGTGGTCGTCTTGCGATGGGGCCGTTGCCGCGCAGTTCTGTGCAGTGCAGAAGGCCAACCCTGATCTGCCTTCGCTGGGGGGGGGGGGGANGGGGGGGGGGGGGCAACGGGGAGACGGGACAAGATGGCAGACAGCAGGCAGGTTGGGATCGTCCAGTACGTGGGCGGGTGGGTGGGTGGACTCGACGCTCCAAGTCTGGCGCCTTGACGGGACTGACAGCCTAAGTGGACCGGGGTCCCGCGACATGCATGGGGGGAGATCGGATACTGTGATACCTGTCTTCCATATATGCAATTAAAGGCTTGCGATATGTCATTTCGTGATAATGCCAAGACCCCTAGAATTACAAGATGCAACAAAAGATGCGCACACAACTGGGGCCTGCCCACGGCTTGTTGAAGACGACTTATGTCAACCTAATTGTGGTGGCTGGCCAGCGTCACAATATCCTAATAGCGAGGACTTGCCATGCATCTGATGTTTGAGCATCCCACGGGATCGGTAAGTCAGAGGATGGATGTCGCTCCCAAATGAGAGACCTCATTATCGCTTCATACCTTACGTGTGTGAACAGAGGCGTAATACATAGAATCACGCCATAGAATTCGGCGCATGGCACGTCGGGACACGTCGAAAATAATACCAGGCCTACACGTGGTGATGTTTTCCTCAATTGCCGAGACAGGTTCGGCATTGCTCTTGGGCTTGCTGACGGCTCACGGATATCCCACCGTGCCTGCAGTCTGACCTTGTCGGGTGGTTAGACTGTGCTGCAACCTTGGCAGCCATCCCGCCGCTAAGAGCCCACGCGTTAAGTGGTGGATCATATCTCACTCACGTGATATCACAGTGCGATTCAAGGAAAATTTTCCCCAACACTGTTATCAAATACCTTCATCTGGCCTGCCTTCCACCGAATTTCTCTTCCTCTCTCTCTACTATCCCTAACCAACAAAAGTCTTCCTCGAGAAGGAACACGGAGCGCTTTCCGCGGCTCCAGGCTGGAAGCCATGGCACGCTTCATGATCTGATGCAGCTCGCCTCTGATCAGGATCTTATTCGATCCCGACGCCGCCGAGCTTTCGCGCCGATCAGATTGCTTCTTCCGTGCTCACCATCGACGCAGGAACGCGTCAGAAGTGCATTTTCCTTTCACGGTAAGACTCCCCCTCCATCCATCTCCTGGACTCCCTGCATCCAGGAGCAAGCCCTCCGACTTCCCCTCTCCCTTGCATGATGAAATCATACACACACTTCTTACCATTCTTGAATCGACCATGAAGAGGTTTGCTCGGGTCCGCTCCAACGGACCTGTTACTTGCCAGTATAACTTTCTGATCCAAAGCCATGCCACAACGCTTTGCTTGTCGCCGCAGGATAGCTTGTTGCAGTGTTGCTAACATCTCCCTCTTGTGTTGTTCAGATCATAACCTACATACCTGTGTGCTGTGCTATGGCCGCAGAATTCTCCGATCTGCTAACCACTTCAGCTTCGACAACATTTAACCAGCATTGATGGTGAGTCCTTCAATCCCTCAGCACATTTTTTCCCCTCCACCATCCCCAGTTTGCATGATGAAATTTTCCCACACATTCGCAGTTTCCACTTGAGTCCCTAAAGAGCCTTTTTGGGACAGATGAGGGCGAATACTTCCTTGGATGTCTGATCAAACACCTGTCTATCAACTGTCACTCTCTACGTCGACTGTCCAACTAGACGCTAACGATGACCAAGCCTAGGACCATCTACCTCCGTCGTACGAGTATCTGATACAGGTGGCATGCGTAGTACACAGCAGTTCAATACAATATACCATGCTTCATATACATCTCAGTCCCGTGAATGGAATGAACAGTCTTGAACACGTAAGCCAGTTCCTCAAGTAAAACCAACCACGATCGACGCCGGTGCTTCCTGATCCCTAGCTATGGAACTATAGTAGTAAACGAGTCATTTATGCTATACAAATATCATCGCATTGTGATCACGCAACCCGCAGCTCCTCCCTCGTCCCCTCTCTCCTAACCCGACCACCCACGATACCCATCCTATTCCTGCCCGTCCTCCCCCGGCCCAGCCAGTTGAGCTTGAGCATCTTGCACAGCTCCACCACCTTCCTGTTGCTGTTGTTATCGTCATCGTCGCCCACGGCCCCCAGGCTCGACAGCACGCTCATGCACTGCAGCATCCGGCCCACCATGTCCGTCACCTGCTTCGAGTCCTCGACATTCTGCTCGCGTACGCTGCCCAGCATCTGCATGCCCGAGGGTGTGAAGGGCCGCATCCCGTCGCTGGCGTGGCTGCCGAAGCTGACGTTGCTGATGGCCCGGCTGCGGCCGCCCACGGACCCTCCAGAGCCCTCGCCCAGTAAGGTGGTGCTCGTCGAGTTGTAGGATCCGACTGACGGGTCCAGGGACATGGCGGTTCCGGGACGGGCCATGGAGGAGAATGACTCGGGTGGCGATGTGGATAGGCTTGCTTCGGGCGGAGGGGACCCCATTGCCATGCCCGAGAATGATGAGGGGAGGAATTCGAGGGAGAGACGGGAGAAGATGGTCTTGAGGGTGTCGTAGCGGGGAAGAATCACAACGTCGCGGTAAGACGTCAGTACGAGGCGTCTGATATCTAGGACGGTGGCAGCGGGTGCGACCCGGGCGGGTCCGTCTGCCGACGAAGGCCCAACCACAACTCCGCCCCAGAAATCGCGGGCCTGATCCGGGGTCATGATAGTCCCGCAGCCGGAGACCTCGAGGTCGAGGGGCAGGAAGACGGACTGCATAAAGGGGAGGATGGAGGTAAAGGTGAAGACCCACAGCTCAACCAGGGCGGGTATGAAGCGGTCCTCCGGCGTCTTGCGCAGCGTCCGATCCAAGGACGAGAAGCCCATGACGAGAAGATCTCGCAGGTCCTCGAGCATGCTGTTGGGCGACCGCCTGTGGATGCAGTACTGGATGTGCATCTGCACGACACGATTGAAGTCCTCTACAGGTAAGCGAAGGTCTTCGCCTTCGAATATGACCAGCAGCTTGGCCTTGAGATACGGCCATGCGTCGTCCAAGGTCATGTGGTTGTGCAGGCCAAGCTTCCCCGGGTCAACCGGATCATACATGGTAGATTGCTGCGACAGACTAGGTAAACTGCTTGGACCCGGCCAGTCTCCCTGAGTGGGCTCGTCGCCTCCGCCGAATCCAAGCCGGCTCTCTGAGCGTTCAGCGATCTTCTTGTCCTTCTTGGCCTTGGCGAAGCTGCTGGAGCTTGGGCCCGGGCTCGCAGGGACGTTGAAGTTGTATAAGCTGCTCGGCGCGTTGGGATCCGTTGGCAGCGAGTTGCTCGCGGCCGAGGAGAGTGGCAGGTGGTATTCATCCTTGAGCTTGTGCTTCTGTCTCGATAGGAAGTGATGCCTTTTCTCCTTCTCCTTCTCCTTACCCTTCTCCTCAGCCGGGGTGTCTGTAGCGCGTATAGTTGCCGCAGATGAATTACTGTGACTATAGAGGGACTGATTGCCCTGGTCCACGAGGCTCGTGGTGCTAAAGTTGCCGCGCTGCAGTGCTGACAGAGCGGACCCTATCTTGCCGGGGCTCGGGAGCGGCTTCTCCTTGGAGTCGATCTTGGTGCTGATCTTGCCGGGGCGCGAGAACAGCTTGGCCCTGGCCTTCTCCGACTTGCTCTGCTTCTCCGGCAGGGGCGGTGGCGGTGGAGGCGGCGGCATCTGCGCGGAAGCCTGGCTGGGCGTGGGCGAGGTGTGGCCCGATCGTGGGAAGACGACGTTGGCGGCAGCCGTAGCAGCCGGCGAGTGCATGCTGCCCCCGCCCAGCCTATCGTGCTGGTGTGCGCCGTGTCCACCACCGAAGCCCGTCTCCCGCGGCGCACTCGCTTCAGTCAGGCTAAGCATGGGGGGGCTCGTGGGTCCCTTGCTGCCGCTGCCTCGCCGGGCACCGTCGTTGCTGTCCCCGGGGACCGGCACCGTCTGTGATCGCTGCCGCGCATGCAACTGCTGCTGCTGCTGCTGCTGCTGGCTATTCTGGTGCGACATGACGGCCGCTTGAGCTGCGATCTGGCTAGCCGAGAGCGCAGCAGTAGAGTTATTGCTATGGGACTGGCCGCCATGGCTCATGCCCACGTGTGACAAGTTCGATGTGCTCGTGGAGGGTAGCGTCGGCTCGAACAGACCCGGCGTGGCCGAGTGCTTCCTCGTGTGGTGATGGTGGTGGTGGCTCTTCATGAGCGGCGAGGACGAGCCCTGGGTCGGGACCCTCGCCGGGCGGGAGAAGTTGTGGTGTAGGCTTGAGCTGCTGGCGTTGGACTGCGCGTAGGCGGGGGATGCGGTCTGCTGCTGGCGGGTCTTTGATACGGCGATGGCCGGCGTGTTGTCTGTCTGGTCTTCGCTCTCGAAGGAGTCGACGCGGCGAGCGGACGGGCGTGCGGGCACATGGCTCGCTGATGAGCTCCCTCCCGGTAGCGGGGAGAAGCTCCCGGGAGCTCGAGGTTGTGGGCGTGACATAATTGTCGGATTATTGGGGACAGATGTCACATTGTGATTGAGCGCGCGGGTCTCGTTGTTGTCGTCGTACAGTTGGCGTCGTACAGATGGAGGGTTGTCGTGGTAGAGAGGCGCGGCGTCGAGGTGGAACAAGGGATCCGCGACCCTTGGGTGTTTGGTGGGTTGTCGTCGACGTTCCAATGCCAGCCGTACTCGTAAGGTAATAACATCGCTCTGTGCTGACGCTGACGCACCCACCCCCGCGACAACAACAACCCCGCCAACCAAAATCTAACCGCGCCATCCTTCTCTCACACCGACCACGAAGCCACGACCAAATCCATAACCCATTGCGAGGCCTCAACCACTTAATACCGTCACAATGTCCCAAGACGAGAACACCCTCAACCTCTCCGCGACCTACAGCTGCCCCGGCAGCGAACCCTTCACCTTCAGCCGCAGCCTTCCCGCCCCGGCTTCCACCTCCGTCGCCGACAGGACAAAGTACCTCAGCTCCCTACGCGAGGCCGTCGCCTCTGCTCAGGACCAGATCAATAAGGAGCTCACGGAACGCATGGAGGAGGATAATGCCCGTGCGGCCAACGGCGGGGCTAAGGGTGTGGATGAGGTCAAGGAGGAGGAAAATTACGGCGAGGAGATCCAGGAGGACGAGGACTGAATCTGGATTCATACGCACACATCCGACTGGAGATCATCGAGGAAGCTTCTTGTGGCTGTTTGGTCTCGTCTTCGCCAATCCACCATATGCTCTACACGACAGGGTATACTGCAAATACACGACAAACACACGACAAACACGACAAAACTACCGCCTGGCCCGACCCATGCAAATGCTCAACCAACGACCGCACACATGTGCGCGCCGGCATCCCCGCAGGGAAGAACGAAACTGTACAACATCTAAAAGCCCCTACCCCAACTCGGCGCCCGCACGCTCTCCGACCTCTGGCCTGTTGCCCGACCCAGACAACCATAGTGGACGACGGTGTTGTCCGGAAGAACCGCAATGACACTCCCACCAATCCTCATACCGCCCCCAAACTTCTTGTGGCACACGACGCAGTGGCGCTCGTCGGTGATGGTGACGTGCCTGTTGAGGCCACCCTGCCCTCCGGCCTTGTCGTCGCCGAGGTGCAGACGGGCGGCCACGGAGATGCCTTCTACTTTTCGTAGCCCGGCCGCGATGCGTGTCTCGTTGACGAGGCTGTTCACCGCGCGTATCCGCCCTCGGAAGTATGACTCTAGGTCGCGCACGGGGAGGTCGTCTGGGATCAAGCCTAGAGTAGAAGCTGCTGGCAGGCGGGAGCCGTGTCTCGAGAGCAGGTCAAGGGCGGGTTCCAGGTTGGCCTTGTGTGGTGATGGGGGTTGGAGGTAGAGCGATAGCAGGGTGCGGTAAATGGACGATGTGGAATCATCAGAGTCATCTTCCGACAGAGAGGCCTCCTGTGACTTGTGAACCCGATTGCAGTACCTGCTTTGTGTTAGCCAAGAGTTTCCTGCCTCGCACGAGGCTTTGCACTCACTCTTCAGCCTTGGCGAAGTCCTTCATCTTGAAAACATAAATTTCCAGAGCCTGCTTGTGCTGTCCCATGTTGCTCAGCACAATAGCCTGAGCCTCGTAGAAATCCGAGTCTAATCTGGGTCAGCGATGGATAGCTACCTCAAGGTTATACCTGTTGGCGTCTTACCATCTCTCGGAATAAGCGCGAATGCCTTGCTCAGACTGTACTGGCGCGACTCCCGCAGAAACGCGACGAATCGATCCATAGTCTCGTCCCATCCATCGCTCTTCTTCTCGGCTAGAGTTTGCACATATAGCTCCACCAGACGATTGTGAAAGTCCGGAGACTCGTCCCTTAGCTCGTCAATGATGTGGGCAATGTATTGCGTCTCGAGTGCAGGATCCTGCTCCCGAAGGAACGACGCGACCTTTTCTCGGGGTAGAGTCTCCGCATTCTCATTATCCCCAATGAATATCTCCATGGAATACCCAGGGTTTGCCTTGAGAGTCCACTTGGCATGCTCCAGGATGAGATCAATGTTGGACGGAGGGAGGCCTTGGAGGTATTGAATCGCCCGGTCAGGGCCGTGCAAGGTCGGTGCTGCGGGATCCGGCTTGGTGGAGGAGCCGAACTTGCGCAACAGCTCCAGCGCTTCTTTGTGGAGTTTCTTGCCATAAAAGAAATCGACGAGCTCGTTGAAGCGGTTGTGCTCCAGCAGCTTCTCGTTAACCACCTCCGGATCGCAAAAGTTAGGGATGCGGAAGAGAGAACCCGCGAGGGTAGGCCGGGAGAACATGTATGCGCGGAAGAGTGTTGTGTCGACGAGCCGGAAGGTCTCCCGGAGCTCTTCCTCCAGCTTCTTTTCGGAATCGGTCTGCGAGATCCTCAGGAACCTCTCGGCGGCGTCTTCCGCGGACCCGTTCTTGTCGCCACGGGGCTTCAGTTTGCCGGTGACTGGGTCAATGAATCGCTGCAGTCGAGCGCGGGTTCCTGCTAGGTAGCTGTTGAGCTCCAGGACGGCATTTGTGAGGTCCTTGCCCTCCAGCGGCCTCTCGTCTGTGGTGTCCGGTTCCTTGGCCTCTTTGGCATTGTCTGCATCCTCGTGCTCTGACCCATCCATCTTAGATGCAATAGACGAAGTGTCTGACGTCTTCTTGTGTCCTCCTCCGATAAAGAACTTCGCGATACCGCTGGCGTTAGGCGGCGACGAGGCATCTGTGGATCCATCTGAGGTGCCTGGTCTGGTACCGTTTGCTTTCTTCGCCGATAAATCGTCGTCATCCTCCTGCTCTTCCAGGTGGGCCCACGCAGACAGCCCTCCGGATATGCGCGGGGGGAAATGCTTGAGGACTCTCTCAGGAGGCGCGTGGACATCGTCCTCGTTGAACAGATCCATCGACTGCCGGTACTTCTTCTTCCGAAAGAGCATCTCCGCCTTGAGCATCTTGACCTCTCGGAGAGTCTCCGTCTTGTCTTTGAGCAGCGCATCTTCCAGCATGCTGAGGATGCTGATCGCCTCGTCGTACCGGCCACTCTGGACAAGTTCGTCGACCTGAGAATCGTAGTCGGTCGCATCCATCTTCCAAACACATCGCTCGCTCGATATGTGGAAGCCCTTACCTGCATGCGCCAGGCTAACCGTCGGCGGAGGAAAGTGAATCTGTGACGCACCCGGGAGCGAGATAGTCTGCAGTAAGGACAATGTATCCGGGTTGCGGACTTCCAGAGATCCCTTGGCCGGGGCGAGGAGGGCCAGGATATACGGATACGAGTATCCAATGGACTCGGGAGCCGACTGCCATGGTACCTGCTTCCTGTCTAGAGGCTTGCCCTTGGTGTCCACAAAAAGGGTGTTGATGTCCCGGGCGAGGAGCATCTCCCCATCGGCCAGCTTAGCGGCCAGTGGTTTCGGGGTGTAGCCCCCGAGGCCCATGTACCCCATACCCGCACTGCTGACGGCCCCGAAACGGCTGCCCTGGCCATTCACGTTGACCGACCCGGGGCTCACAATATCTTCAACCTCCTGCGTCACGACGTCCACCGTGACATAGCCGCCATTCATACCGCACACGATCTTCGTTGCGCTCGCCCACGTCGTGGATCGTATTGTCTCCGAGAGCGTAATCTCCACAACATACTCGCTAAGCTCACTCTCGTGCCAGCTCCACACCAGCAGCCGCCTCTTCACCGCGACGGCGAGGCGGCTGATGATCTCGGGTATGCCCGTGTCCGGGTCCTTGACAATGTTCGACGTGACGGCGAAGCAGGATGCGTTCTTTGTGCGACCAAGAGTCTCGACGAGATCGTAGGTCTGGAGATCGTGCAGCGAGACGTGGTAGTTGGAGAGCGACACGATGGTGTTGGCTTCCTTTATGATGGCTAGCTGCTCGATAGCGCGCGTTGAGAACTTCTCGACTTCGCGTAAGAGGTCAGTCGGTTTCGTCGTGGAGGGGCGCGACGGCGGTCGGTCGCCATTCGAGGCAGGGCTGATTGCATCTTGTTCGGGCGGCCGAGGCGAGCCATTCTGCGGGGGAGGAAGCTCGTTCAGGCGGTAGACGCGCAGCACACCAGTATTGAGACCGACAAGGACGCGATCGCCTAGAACACCCCTGGTGTAAGCACGCGCACATGAGCACAGGCGTCTGAGATGGAGGTCTAACCATAGGCCAAGATGGTCTCAATCTTGGACTTATCCCGCTGCCGCAGTTCGATGATGGGGCGAGCTGTGAAGGCGGAGAGCATGGCGACGGCCAGCCCAATGGGTGATTGAAGCTATATCGAGAAGCCGCGCATCAGTAGCATCTGGGAGTTTCGTCCGTTACTGGGACAATCCGCGCAAGGGACGTTTGCGCGGCGCTGCTGTTGTCGGGTTCAAGTTGCTGTCAGGTTGCCGCCGACTGGCGCCTACAGTCGGACGTCACTGATCGTGGGGAGATGCATGCAGGAGCCTGGATGCCCGGTGGGTGGCACTCACTGGTGGGTGTCGACGTCAGTCAGTTGACGGCGCGGTTGGTCAGAGCTCCCTGCACTGAGGCGAGGTGCCGAGGATGCACAGTGCGACTTTACGCCATCGCACCCTAACCCCCCCTTGGTCCCACACCCGAGGGGATGTATCGACTTGTTTGAAATGGCTTCTTTCATGTTGTTGATTCTTGTCCAAACAGCAGGCGTAATATACACAAGACACCATCAACACAGAAACACGTGCTGTACCTGTAGTCTGTCTACCCATCTTTTGAACCTTGCGCCGATATGTTTCTTGCATGCCAGAAGCCTCCCTCCAACCAAACCTTTAATCTCCAACCAAACCTTTAATCTATACCAGCAACCTGCATGATACCATAACCGAGAGTAATCGCAACAACAAGCGTAATGATACTGCTGGGCACTCCTCTGCTGATGAAATGCTTCACCTGGAGATACCTCTGTCCGGCAGGATCTTCCTTCATGATGGCGGCTGTCTCCTCGTTAGTCATGTGCGACAAAGATGATCGGTAGGATCGCAACTCACTCATATTTGGGAAGCCGCTCGTGGGCAGACCCATGGCCGCGCTGCACATAAGGACGCCGCCGAAGACCAGCAAGTTCGGGTGCGGTTGGTCCATGGAAACACCGACGTCGTAGACGAGCGGCAGGAAAATGAGGGCCGCCACCGTGTGGCTGATGAAGGTAGCGACGACGAGGATCAAGACGGAGAAAACAACAAGCACTCCGTAGAGTCCCATGCCTTCCACCCGCTTGGACACGAGCTCCGCAACCGTGCGCAGGAGACCCGACGACCTGACCGCTTTGCCGAGAGACAAGCCGCCCGCCGCAAGGATGATGATGGTCCAGGGGAAGTTGTTGAAGTCCTCCTTGGTAAGGATGCCGATTCCGAAGAAGAGCACAATGGGAATGATGGCAATGACGCCCATGTCGCCAAAGACACCCTCCAGCTCGTGGCTCGCGCACCACAGCGCAATCGTGGCAATGGTGATTATGGTGACAAACCACTGGACCCCAGTGAATTTCTCCTTGAAAGCACGGACCGGGGCGATCGAGGTGCCACGGCCTGGTTGGAACGTAACGACAAGGAGAAGCCAGATGAGCAGGAGCGAAATGACTCCCACCGGAATGACGATGAAGAACCACTGGAGCCAAGTGGGCTCGGGTTGCATGATGCCCATGGCCACTACATTCTGCGGCGAGGCAATGGGCGAGAGCATGCCGCCAATGTTGGAAGCCAGGGCGATGCCGATAATCACCGCCTTGGACATGTCCGAATCTGAAGGTAAGGTCCGCAGCATGGGCTACACGCGTGACATGTTAGCATGGGTTTCAGGCCCAATGTTCAATAACGGGGACAAACCTCAATGATGGAGTAGCAGAGCACCGGCGCCGCTACGTTGCTGATGAGCATGGACGCGAACGCAGCGACAAACATGTTGGCAACCAGAACAGTCCTGGGCTGAGTGCCGGCCTTGCTGAGGATGAGGGTAGCTAGACGCTTGTCGATTTTGCACTTGGACAGTGCTGCCGCGAGAGTGAAGCCGCCGAGCAACAACATGATGACCGGGGTCCACATGGCAGCAAAGATGGCCGTAGTTGCGTCCTTTGAGCTGAGTCGCTCCGGGGGCTTGTTCGGATCCTCCTCGCGGACCACTTTGAGGATGACGGAGAGAAAAGGAATGAGCAGAGAGGTCACGAACAGCGGGATCGTCTGCGGCGAGTCAGCACACATCATTTGGGAGACGCCCTTGGAAGAGAAACGCTTACCTCGGTAGCCCAGAGCAAGCTGACAAAGACGAGGAGGGCCAGGCAATTCTGCTGCTCCGGCATCTCCATGATGGGGACAAAGAGGATGACGAAGAAGATGGCGATGGAGCCAAGAAGCGTCAGCATGGACGTGTTGGCCAGCCAGATGGGAAGGTACAGGCGGCCGAGAGGAGTCCTGATGCTCTTGGCCTCCACCTCGGGAGTCTCGTCGCCCTGCAGCCTCTTTGGAATGAGATTGGGGTCCTGTCCGAGGAAAGACTGGCCCAACCTGGCGGCTTCACCTCTGCGCTCAATTCCGATGAGTTCTCGCCAGACAGTGTTCCGCTCCCAGACGACGTGCTCGCGAAGATGGGAACGCAAGTCCTTCTTTGCGAGCTCCCGGTCGCCGCCTGTTACGACCTCTGCGTATGCTTCCTCCATCTTGTCAATATTCTCCCCAATAATCTTCTTTCTCTCGTCGCTAAAAGGATATGCCGTGTCGACGTGCGTCTTGAGGTAGACATCTTTGAGTTCCTTGTCTAGGATCTTGTCGAACTTCTTCAACACCTTTCTGAAACCAGTCCTGTTGAGCTGGACGTACGACTTCAGTTCGCACAGCTGCACGTAGAGGCTGATGATGCGCTTCTTGAGCAAGATACCAGAAGAGTAGAGCCCGGAATAGACCGTGGAGTGCTCGCCGTAGTCATCGGCTGTAGTGCTGTGCCTTCGTAGAGACCGCCCATATTCCGACCCGGGACCCACGTCGCCGGGCAACCCTGTCCCGGCTGCTACCGTTCTCCTCCTAGTGAGGCCGTGGCCGCCCAGACTGCCTTTTCGCGGCCTGGTGAGACCAGTCGTCTCATCGTCGTCGCTTGCGCTGTCCTCGACATCGTCATCAGTGATGCCACGGAAACTTGTCGCCTCGTGGGCATGGACAGGCAGCTGGTCGTCGGAAGATGTGCGACGTGGGTGTTGGTTCAGGTTGTGGGCCGGGTCATGCTCGCCGATGTCCACCAGTAGCTGGTTGACGTCGTCAAGGAGTTCACCTTCTTTGGCGACGTAGAAAGAGCAAATCTTTTCCAGCTCGACTCCAAGCGCCCTGCTGAAGACCTCCTCGGGCTCCTCGGTGGAGATTAGGGGTCTCGATTCGCCATCGCCGGCCCGGGCCTGGTGGGCTGACTTTTCGAGCTGGTAAATGCTGGATGGGGTCGTGCTAGTCAGCGAGGTGCCTTGCGGGAAGGCGGAGGGTCGGCGTTATCTGCTTACAGCTTCTTGAGATTGCTGTAGGCAATGTAATGGCTGCTCCAATCTGGAACAGCGTTGAACTGGATGCTATGGGAAAACTTCATCTCGTCTTGCTGCTCGAGCCACTGGCGCTTCCGGGCTCGCTTTTCCCGTCTCCGCTCTTCAGCCTCGTCTGCCTCCTTGCGCGCGGCTTTCCGTGCGTCGGCGTCGGGGTAATCGAGAAGCTCGTAAGCTTCTTCGTCGCCCAGCGAGGGCAGTGGGTCGTCGCTGCTTGTTCTCCCTCCCCGTTCGCGATGGCTGATCGAGCTCCAGTTGGGTTGGCTGGGGCGGGTTGCTAGATCTGCGCCGGGAACAGAGGAGGGATTCCCGGTCTCAGCCAGAGGCAGAATGTTGACAGCGGGCTCTGGTGACCTGACCGAGTTTGGAAGGCGGTGGGTGGGAATATTGTTGTGGTTGTTGTTGTGGTTATTGTTGCGGATGGGACAAAGTTTGGCTTCCAGTGATAAGTAGGTATTACGAGACTTATCGAATTGAAGGGTAGCGTGTGCTGGCCTTTGCCGGGCGTGTCCCAGGCGTGGCGCTGTACTCGTACCTTGAGCGCAGGCACGACAGTGGAACTGAGGACCAATCACCGTTCATGTTGGCCCCACGCCCCGGGACCATGTGACTCGTTCCTGCCCTCCCAAGGACGTACTCGACCTTAGTAATCTGTACTGGTAGGGGTCACTCGACATAATCTCATGTAATTGCCCCGCCATCTTGTCGACGAATATTGCACGAAATTAATGTCTTCCCTATGCACTTTCTCAAACTCAACCTACCTGAAGGTGGTTCCGTGCATTGCCCAAAGTATCACAAGGCAGGTGTTACCGAAACCGTACATCTGGGAGGAGGAAGGTACCACTAAGTGTAGGTACTACTGTAATGAACTACCAGCTCCATACCGTCTAATTCGTAGTACTACTACTAGTATTAGTAGGCGTTATAATTAAATTCTATTTCCACCTCCTGCTCGTCTTCTTTTCTTTCCGACTCTGAGTCTCTTATTAACTTTGGCCGCCAAGTTACGCACCTGAAACAATGGCTTCACTCCTCACTGTCCGGTTCCACCCAATGCCAACGAAATCAGTCCCTCCTCGCCGTTCGACCTCTGAATGAACGCCTTCAGACACCCTTTTTTTTGGCAAGTCTATCGTTTATTATCCCACCGCCAATACGTGTCAGCATACACGTGAAGCGACTGAGGCCATGGCCTTTTTCTAATCTCCCAGCATCTGCTGCAGCGCATTGACTCTATACGTCTCGCTCGTCTCGACCAGCTCCTCGTGTCGCCCCTTTTCGACTACTCTGCCTCCCTCGATGACGAAGATGACATCGGCCCTGCGCACCGTGTGAAGTCGGTGCGTGATGGCAATCACCGTGATGCCTCGCGCCGCCTGCTCCAGACCCTCCTGGAGCGCCCTCTCGCTCTCCGCATCCAGCGCGCTCGTGCTCTCGTCCAGCAGCAGGAGCCGAGGCCTGCGTACCAGAGCACGCGCGATGGCCAGCCTCTGGCGCTGTCCTCCCGAGAGCCGTGACCCGTTAGGGCCGCACTCGGTGTCGTATTTGTCCGGAAGCGACATGATGGTGTCATGTATGTTGGCAAGTCTACACGCCTCTTCGATCTCGGCGTCTGTGGCTTCGCGGCTGCTCCTGGCTCCTAGACCGACGTTGAACTTGATCGTTCCGTCGAACAGGGCGCAGTCCTGGGGCACCACGGCAATTTCATCCCTGAAGTCGGTGCCCTCGCGCCCGCAAATGTCGACACCATCTATCTCCACCGTACCACTGGACGGAGTGTACATGCGCTGGACCAGCGACATGATGGTGGATTTGCCCGCACCGGAGGGGCCTACCAGACCGCAGAACTGCCCGCTCGGAATGGTGAAGGACATCCCTTGCAGGATGGTGACATGGGGCCGGGCGGGATATGCGAAGCTCACGTTCTTGAAGCTCACGGTGGAACCGCTGTGGCCCCCATGCGACGGTGGTGGCAGCGCAGTGGCTTCGGACTCCACGTCCTTCTCATTACGGGGGCTCGAGCCCAACTCCGACTCTTTGGCTGACAAGCGCCGATCAGAACCCATGTCGATGAGGCTCAGAATTCTGGACGCTGCTGCTCGGGCGCGTGTCACTTCAGGGGCGAGCGTGAACATCTGCCCCCAGAGCTGGGCGCTAACAAGCATGGCTACCAGGATGATGAAGAATTGGGTCTGAGTATACTCGCCCTTGGTAATCCTGGTTGAACCCCACCAGTATGCGAAGGCATAGATCAAGTTTCCCGAGCTGTTGGCAATGGCGAGCCAGAGGTTGGTGTAGGCGCTAGCCATGACTATTTCCTTCCTGGGCGCCTTCAGCGCCCGGCGGTAGGACTCCAGTATCTCCTGCTCGAGGGAGAGGGAAGTGACAGTCTTGAACGAGTTTACGGCCTCGACCGATATGCCCACAGCGTTGGAGAAGGCACCCGCGTGTTTCCGCTCAAAGCTCGACAGGGCGCGAAGCTGCATTACTCCGGAACCCAGGAGGATCGGGACGGTGACCAGGCAGACGATAGCAATCTTCCAGGCGAGAATATGAGACAGGACGATGGCGATGAGGAAGTTGACGACGATGGAGAACATGGTGCCCATGATGGAGCCACTGAAACCACCAACAGCTGCCGCATCAGAGGTGATGACAGAGAGCAGGGAGGACGCCGTGCGACCACCGGACTGGTGCCACTCCAGTTCTTGTTCGTACAGGGACCGGAACGAGAGGACTCGGATCTTGTACAGCAGCTTCTCAGCCACGTAGCCAAACCCGGACCAGCTGCACGTGTATGCGAACAACTCGACAACAGCTAGCATGAAGAATAAGCCTCCGAAGAATCTGCCCGCCCACCGGATCTCGCTCGTGGAGTGGCAGGGACTAAATCCGCCAATGGTGTGACCGAAGACAAGCCCAGAACCGGAGAATGTCCCTCCCACGATGATGGCCGCAATAACTGCCATTACCAGCCACAGAAGGTGGGGACGGGTCATACGGGCAATGCTCTTTACAACGATCCACGAAGGCTTGTTGGCATCGAGCTCCGTGCTGTGGTCTTCGGCCTGAGGTGCTTCTTCTGGCTTTGTGTCACCGGTCTTGTCCGCCGCCTCGGCGCTAGCAAACCCCTTCTCTTCCCGGATGGAGCCCTCTTCCGAGACGGCCAAGTCAAAATCGCCCTTGGTGGTGCTGGAGAGAGAGGGTGTGTCGTCGTGTTGCTCCGAGTTGATGTTTTGCAAGCGGACCATGCCTGCATACGATCCATCCAGTGCCATGAGCTCGAGGTGTGTACCTTGCTCTATGATGCGGCCTTGGTTCATCACGATGATGTTGTCGGCGTTCTTGATGGTGGAGAGGCGATGGGCGATGGAGATGACTGTGCGATCCTTGGCGATAGACTCGATTGCCGTCTGGATTCGGCGTTCACTCGCCGAATCGAGCGAGGCGGTTGCCTCGTCCAGGAGGAGAATCTTGGGATCACGGATCAGAGCTCGGGCCAGGGCGATTCTCTGCCTCTGTCCGCCGCTGACGAGTTTTCCGCCCGTGCCTACCAGAGTCCCATACCCCTTGTCAAGCTTCTCGATGAAGCCGGATGCATCAGCCAGTGAGGCTGCGTGGCGGACAAGCTTGACCAGTTCGACGGCGTCCTCCCCGTACACCTGTGAAGTCTGGGAAAGATCTTCACCGTTTCGAACTTTCTCCGCAATCTCGGATAATCTAGGGCTGAGGAGGATACTGTGGAATCTGGCATGCTCGGCCTGGGGGGAGTTCATGATCCCTAAAGCAATGTTCTCCAGGATGGAACGGTCAAGGAGTGATGGCTCTTGCTGCACCAGGCTCATGAAGCTCCTCAGATTCCTGACATTCAAATCTCGGAGGTCTCGGCCATCCAAGCTGACGATCCCCTCGATTGGATCGTACAGCCTGGCGACCAAGCCGGCAATGGTGGACTTTCCGCTGCCCGAGAGCCCGACAAGGGCCGTGTGCTTCCCAGCCGGGCATTCGAAGGAGACACCGTCGAGGACGCGCCGATCTGGTCGAGAGACATATGCAAAGGAGACGTCCTCGAATGAGAGGGACCCTTTTATCGGCGCGGAAAGCTTCTCGCCGCCTTCGGAGCTCGAATCGATCCGCGATGGTGTCTCGATGTCCTGGCGTAACTTCTCGAAGGACGCGGCCGCGGACCCCAGGATGGGTAGTATCGGGGCGATGGAGCCGAGGATTATGCAGGCTGCGAGCTGTATTAGCGAAAAAGTACTTCTCTGTGCCGGTCTGTATGATAGTACATACCGTCGACGAGGAGGAAGATGACTGTGTAGATCTCCCCGACCGAAGTGCCGCCGTCATTGTCGAGAGATGCAGCAATCTCCCTGCTTCCCTGCCAATATGCCAGAGCGTTGGCGGAGAAGGCAATGAAGTACAGCGTGCCAGCTTGCACGGCGGCGGCGAAGGCCTTCTTGATACCCTGCCTCTGCGCCTCCATGGCCCGACTGGCGAATTTATCCTCGAGGCGCTTACCAGCGCTGAAAGCTTGGACGACGGCAATGTGGGAGAGCGTCTCCTGGGCGATGGACGAGGCCGAGGCGATGGCGTCGGACATGGCCATTGTGAACTTCTGCGTGAGGGCGCTCCCCACGGCGGCCATGAGGAGGAAGGCCGGGATGAGGGAGATGAGCATGCAGGCTAACTTCCAGTTGCGCGTGAAGGACACTATGTAAGCGGTGAGGAAGAAGGACAGACAGGCGATGCACACGCCGACCTTCTCGGACGTGCCCGACTGGACGGCCTGGATGTCGGCGTTGAGCCGCGAGGACAGCTCGCCCGCCTGTCTGGTGTCGAAAAAGGAGGCATCCTGGCGGAGAAGAGTCCTGAAGTAGCGATCGCGAAGTCTCGTCTCGAGGCGCCTGCTGAAAATGGCCCAGGAGACGACATAGATGTAGATGAGGAAGAAGGCGGCTATGCCAATGTAGACCAGGATTAACACCTTCTGGTTGACGGCATCCTGGATGTCGGCTGCGTCGCCGGGGCGGGCATCGACCTCGCAGGCGGCTTCGTTCAGGTCATCGAGGAGCTGGCCGAAGATGATTCCCATTAACGGGAAGGGGACGCCTGAGGCGGCGGCTGAGAGGGTGCCGATGAGGAGGAGGATGTAGTCGATCCATGTCGGGTTCGCGTAGACGAGAAGGCGGAAGTAGCTGGTGAGGGTATCGATGAACTGCCGACGCACGTTAACAAACGATGGCGACGAAGTGGCCGAAAAGGCTGGCAGGTGCAAATTACGGACTTACCTTGGGCTTGTTTGCGGCCTTGGGCTGCGATTGCTTGCTCGTCTCAGAGGAGGCATCGACGACATCTCCAGAGTGGGTGCCCATCTTGTCAATGGTGTTCTGTGCCTGAAAAAGGCTCCTTCACGTCATGCGAGTGCTTTTCCCCGACTTCACAGAGCTTCGAAATGCTGAGGAATTTTGAGCTCCTGAGCTGTCAGGTCACGGTTTCATGCGGACCAAGCGAAAGCTGCCCGAATACGGACATTTCGGTCCTACGAGTACTGCCTACGACGACCCTCTCGGCGCAATCGGCCCCCCGAGAGGAATTCTCTCAAAGATCCTCGCTGCGTACAGTAATCAGCTGGCCTGCTCTGCCGGGTCCGCGCAAGGGAAAGAATAGAACATGAGCCGATGTCCGTGAACCCCCATGTCGGCCCCCATGTCGGCGCAAACGGTCATGTACTTCGAGGTCGCCATGAGTACCGTCGGTCTGCAGCCGCATGACGAGCTAGAACAGCGCAGCGGGGGATGTCATCCCCGTCTTGAATGCATGCACAGTAGGTCCGCATGAAGTACCTCGGAGGTATCGGTACGAGAACGTGCGGATGGCGCAAGTTAGTGCCTTTGCTGTATGACCTAAAGGGGGTGCGTATGTGTGTGGGCGAGCAGCCCGGCCGATGACGGGGCCCAGCTAAAGTGGGGCGCCACCGGATCAGATAATATCAACCGGCGGTCTAGCTCCGCTTTTGACTTTTATCAGATCATCAGATCCGTCCAACCACCTCGGCCCCTGCCCACCATGGCACAGTATGCATGCTCCAATCCCCAGGCCGATCACACCCGAGCCCCCGGAGCAGCTGAAGGGAAAGGGAGGGGGAAAAGAAAATGACTCAACGGCTTGGCAAGTCCTGGTCTCCATCGTCATTTCCCCTGTTCCTTGGAAACGTAAAACATATCCACTGAAGAATTTTCTTCGATGTGTGCACGGTGCTATGTGGGATTGGGGCTCACTCCGGGTCGGATCTGATAAGATTGAGGTCAGGCCATGTGGCCCTTGGGGGGCGCGCCGTCCACCACCTTGTGCATAGGTACATTACGTGTGTGTACGTGGTGGTCCGTGGATCGGAGCTCGGATACGGTCCCTGTGGTGCTGCCGAGCATGCGAGCAAAGCCCCGTGCAACCTGGTGAGAGCGGAGGAGCTTGCGTGCACGTGTGTGACGGAAAGACGAGTCGACCGTTCCTAATATTATTACCCTTTACCGTATTGAGCAATTACGTTCCGTCACACGATAGGTCGAGGGGCCGGCCCCTTTAACTCAGATGACAGAACCTCGGGTGAAACCAGCTCCTCCGGGCACGTAGCGTACTTGTACCTTCTAGTTTATTAAATGCTGGACGCCACCGTTTCGTACGGATACTGTCTACTCTGCAGTATGTTTCGACTCGGCTAACGACCACCAGGGAATAGGCCCATCCTACTTGGGTCCCCGCAAACATATCCTCCCAGGTCGTAGCACCCCTTGGACAGTACATCATCACCCTCCTGTTCCACTCCCTCTTTCCTGCCCATCACTATCCATCCTATTCCCCAGCACATCTTTCCAATATGGGTTCCCTCCCAGAAACTGTCTCAGTTGCTCCTCCGCCTCGCGTGAGGGTCTTCATTGCCGGCGGCTCCTACGCGGGCCTGTCGACGGCCCTCAACCTGCTCGACCTCGCCCAGGGACTCCAGCCGCGGATGGCGCGCGAGACGTATAATCACCACCCCGAGGTACCCCTGCTGGACCTCCAAATCACCATCGCCGACGAGCGGGATGGCTTCTGTACGTAGAACACCTTATCAACCGTCCTCCCCGCGGCCCTACTCTTGACTTACACCAAACGCCCAAGTCCACCTCATCGGAGCACCTCTAGCCCTCGCAGATGAAGACTACTCGAGGAAAGCCTGGGTCAGATTCCAGGACATCCCCGCACTCTCAGAGCAGTCGGGGAGGGTGAAATTCGTGCACGGAAGCGTGACGAGCGTGGATCCTGAGGCCAGGACTGCCACGGTAGTCCACCGGTTGACGGGCGTGAAGGACACGCACGAGTACGACTACTTCGTGGCCGCTACGGGCCTGCGCCGCGCGTGGCCCGTGGTGCCGCAGAGCCTGGGTCGGAAGCAGTACCTCACCGAGGCGGAGGAGCACATCCGCGGCGTAAGCAGCGGAGCGGGCGGGGACCACGGCGTTGTCGTCGTCGGGGGCGGTGCCGTGGGTATTGAGATGGCGGCGGAGCTTAAGCTTGTGAAGCCTGATGTCAAGGTCACGCTGGTGCACTCGCGGGAGAAGCTGCTCTCGTCCGAGGGTCTGCCTGATGAGACCAAGGATCGCGCGCTGGAGCTACTGAGGGAGGCGGGCGTTGAGGTCCTACTGGGTCACCGGCTCGCGTTGTCGAAGGAGATTGTCGTTGATGGTGCCCCTCGGTATGAGGTTGTGTTCACCAATGGGACGGTTATTGTCGCCAGCCAGGTCGTCATGGCCATGTCGAATATTCAGCCCACGACGAGCTACTTGCCGAGGACGGCCGTCAATGACGAGGGTTACGTCAAGATCTTGCCCAAGTAAGTTCGATATTCTTCACATCACCATCGCTACGGCCACACCTCCCGGGTGCCCATGTGCCCTTGATTCTCGACGGACAGTCTACTGACAGCCCGGCCTCAGTCTCGGCTTTGCGCCCGGCACGCCCAACGCCGGCGTCCACTTCTGCGGCGGCGACGCGGCCCAGTGGTCGGGCATCAAGCGCTGCGGCGGCGCTCTTCACCACGGGCACCTGATCGCGCAGAACATTCACCAGCTTGCCACGATGAAGCAGTTGCTGCCGCGTGAATCCCACCTGCCCCGGTTCCAGGAGCTGCCGGAGGTGGTGCCACCGATGATCGGGCTGGCCGTCGGGAAGAAGGCGGTCGCTTACGGGCCTGATATGGGGACCGTGTCGGGCGAGGATGTTATGGAGGCTTACTTCCGGAACGACCTGGGGTTCGAGAGTGAGTGTCCCTTCCTCTTTCTCCTTTTCCTCCTCCTCCTTCTTCTTCTTTTAATCGTGGGAGTGTGGGGAGACTAACAATGAAAACAGTTATCTGGAACTATATGCAGCTCGGTGGGAGGAAGGAGGAAGCCATCAAGGCTTAATTATCTGGTATAAAATGGTTCGGCGTAAATCTGCTTCTGGGGTTACAGTGATGGTAACGACATTGGGTTACGGACAATTTTGCGCAGATGACTTTTGGCTTTCCTCGTTTATATCATGATCCAATATTACACTTACACTTACCTGTGTGTCTGCTTTCGCAGGAAGATGCCTGTGTTCAGTGGATGTATACACTTGACATATGGAGGTAGCTCCCAGGTAATGTCTATACATCATGTTATTGCATTAGGCATATTTTCAATTTGCCAGTAGACGTGGGACCTTAATATTGTTCTCGTCTTCATGACTACATTTCTGTTCCGACTTCAATTACTGCTCCCCGACTCATATATCTCTCCTGGAGCGGGAATTTGCCCCAGATATCCAAACTATTACAATCCCATGTGAGGAAAGGTGCCATGTAAAGGCTTAAATGACAGTCCCCTTGACCTGCTTCTTGTCCTTGATCTTGACATCACGCCAGATAGCCACACCGACGAAGCCCAGGACAAGGACCGAGGTGGCAGCAATGAGCATGTACCGCACAGCCTCGCCGTACGAGTCCTGAATGGCAATACGGGTGGGGCTCCCGATGGGGTAGCTGATCTGAGTGCCCAAGTCACCATAGATGGTGGTCAGGTTGGCCAGCTCCTCCTCAGGTAGGTTCTTGGCCAAGGCGCGGGGGAAGACATGCTGCCAGATGGCGGACGAGACGGTCAGACCGATGGCGCCACCGATGCTGGAGAACATGTTCTCGATGGCGAGGACGACGGCGACGTGCTGGTGCGAGGCGACGGCCATGACCGCGACCTGCTGGCAGATGACGAGAGCGCCTCCGGCGAAGGCGATGAAGATCTGGCACATGATGATGTAGCCGATGTTGACGTCGGGCTGGCGGAACTGGATCATGAGACCCGCGCCCAGCATGGTCAGGGGCATGCCAAAGTAGAGCGCGATCCACTTGAAGCGACCGGTGTAGCGGATGGCGAAACCGACAGGGATGGCGAACAGGCAGGAGCCGATGCTGTAGATCTGGCGCACGTAGCTCGCCTCGGTGACCGTGAGCCCGTTGACAGCCTGCAGGAAGGAGGAGAAGTACGAGTTCCAGATATAGAAGCTGACGAAGAGTGTGGCGGCGAGGAGACAGGCGCCCACGACGGTGCGCTCGAGCAGCAGGTCGTAGGGGATGAAGGTCACGGGGGCGAACCAGCGCTCCCAGACGGCGAAGGCGACGAGGAGGAGGATGCCGAAGACGATGAAGCAGATGGCCAGGGGAGACTCCCACTGCTTCGCCTGCAATGGTGCGAGGTTGAAGGCGAGGAGGAAGATGGACAGACCCGCGCTGAGCAGGAGCAGGCCTATGGCGTCGAACTCGCGGGCGTAGTGCATGAAGGTCTGGAGCGCGTTGCGGCCGCTCTTGCGTTCGGGGACGAGGCCGCGCGCCTTGGCGACGCGCAGGTAGTGCGTGAAGAGAACCCAGAGAGGGAGGGTGAAGACGGGAGTGATGATGCAGAAGACGCCGAAGCCCCAGCGCCAGCCAGGGCCGTTGAGGAAAGCCTCGCTGATGGGACCGGCGAGCCAGGTGGTGACTAGATGGGCTGTGAGTAACCTGTCCGGGGGAAGGAAAGTCACAAGTGAAACGTACTGATGTAGGGCGAGTTGGCATAGGCAAACATCAGGCCTCGGTTCCTGAGCGACGACGTATCGGCAATGAAGACGCCAAGACAAAAACCCAGACCGTTGTACCCAACCCAGAAGAAGACTTGGGCGGCGGCATACATCTCGACGCCATTGCAGGCGGCCATGAGCACGAGGCCCAGGGTGGTCAGAATGATGGTGATCAGGTAACCCGTGGGGCGACCGACGACATCGAGGATCTTGGCGAGTGTGAGCCTGGAGACACCGCCGATGATGCTGCTCATGATGTTAACAGTCGGAGTGAGCGAGTGCTGCTGGAAGGCCGAGGTGACCCAGGGCGTCAGCGAGCCCGTGGCACCCTGCTGCATCGTGTCGACGAAGTAGATGACCCAGATCCACACGTAGGCGAAGATGAGGGCCGACTTGGACCAGACCGTCGTGGTCACCTCGATGTCCTGGACACCGGCCTGCGCGTCCTTGTGGAAGGGCTCATCGCTGTCGGAGCCCGAGTGGCTGTCGTCCAGGGGCCGGGGGACTGAGCCCTCCTTGCCCATGTGCTTCTCGTCGTCATGCTGGGTGTTGTACGTCGGTGAATCGGTGACGACGCCCGGCTCCGGCGAGGAAGACGTGACGGCCATGACGGCTGACGGGGTGGTGTGTTTCTATGCAACAAGTGTGCCAAGAGGCCTGCCGAGACACATGTACTGCACAGATTTACAAACAGATGTAGAGTTTTGGGAGAAAACGGTTCCAATCCGAACGTGGGAAAGGGGAACCTATGAAATACAAGAAACACCGACAGCGACAATGTCTAGCTGGGGGTCCCTCGTTCGATGTGGCGTGATGGTTCAAATCCTTCTTCAGCCCCAAGGTGGAACGGCAAAGCCTTGAAGAGAAAAAAAGAAGAAAAGGAAAAACAGGGTCCAGTAAGCTTGAGCCAACGAGAGGATGGATCATGGGCTATCCGTGGTGGCGGCTTATTGGCGGGGTGGGACATGAATGGTCTCGAAGGTGTCCCGGTCTCGATCGAGGCCGCGCGGGATAGTACAGATGGGAGAGGGCACTTGGAGAGGGCACTTGGAGAGGGCACTGGGGGAGAGGGCTTTCTAGTGTGCTGATGTAGGAGAACCGTTGGGGGCCTCACTCTTGTTTCAATGGACGATCGCATGTATGGATACATTTAGCAAGTCCGATCATCCCTCCGTCCTTCTACGTGTAAGAACCAAGATACGGGTACGGTATAGGGATGTCCGGGCATGAACATCCCAGAGCAGGTGGTCTCAATAAATCCAAGATTGGCTGGAAGCCCCTCCCGTGGATACTGCACGGTCCATCACACCATCACATGGTCGTGTGAAGGTGGCGTGCCGCGTGCTGGACCACCGGCTGGCAAAAATTTTATCAGATGGGCTGGCGGGCGGCCGCGTTCGGAGGCCGGGGCTGGAATTATCAAGATTATCAGATCCGCTCACACCAAGCCCCGCTCCGGTCCATGGCCCCACCTTCCTATTCCCACCTTTGCATGATGTTAATTCCCTCACTTCCCCTCTTGGTCTAGGCTGGAACGCATACGAATACGTACCGAATTTGTTCCTGTACTTGGGAAGTGGGGCTGAGCAGCATCTGACCATGCACACGGCGCACTAATTCAGCCAATGCCGTCTCTCCGTCGGATCAGATAAAACTTGGATCGGACTACACCGGTGCCGTGTGCACGGCATTTCAATCGACAACAGTGAGGTCACTACGGAGTATGGCACTCGCGGACCGAGGGATGCGGCAGACGGCGGATGGCCTTGTCTACTGTTGCTGTACTCGTATGTACCATATGGACTCTACGTACGAGCATGGACTGGGATGGTAATATGGTAGGTACATCGTACATGTATGGGAGGACAATGACATGGCCGCCGTGCTCGCCGCCGGCATCGCACAAGCTTCCCGTAAACTGAACTTTCATTCCCGGTGAGAGCTTCTGGCAAGAATCCTTCCCTCATCATACCAATTGGCCTCCCAAGACCACCGCCTCCATCATGTCGCTTATCCAATTGGGCTCCCTCTCCCCCGAGGAGACCATCATCAAGCTCCCTCATCCTTACCAGACCGAGTACACAATCCGCAAGGCCGACCGCGACAATGCCACTCAATTCCAGGTCGCCGTCAAGCACACCTCCTCTTCCAGCGCAAAGGAGCCTCCCTTCGATCTTCACAACTCCAACCTCCGCTTCACAGAGCCCACCGACCTCAAGTCCAGTGAGCTCCCCTCCCAGTCCAACAATGGACCCTGGGCCCGCGCCCGCCGCTCGCCGTGCTCATCGGTGCACTGGGATGGCAACGAGGCTCCCACGCTTGCGCATGCATGGCTGCTCCTCTACGTGCTCTTCAGCGTGAGGCCGTCGATGGAGACACTCCGTCTTGAGCTCCGAGGAGCTGGGGCACAGCGACTAGGCCAGCAGCTGAAAGACGTGCTCCTCGCCGTCAGTCACCCGCTTCCGCCGGCCAAGCAGCAACAGGATACACCGCCGCAAACCTCGAGCGACTACGACATCGTCCTCGCCCTCCGAAGCACCTTCTGGCAAGGTGCAGGCTCACCCTTCGGTCCCCGTCCGGCCTGGTGCCCACAGGAGTCTCCCGCATCCCTCACCAAGCCCCTCTCCTCCTACCCTCTCACGCCCCTCCACAACACCATGACCATCCAGTCCGCCGGCGACCCTCAGGATCCGGACCGCTACCAACAGGCCTGGCACCCCATCCGCCCGGCCAAGCCCGCACCGGGAGCCGTCATCTACAGCCGCTGGATCCCGCACCTTCGCGAGACCTTCTCCATGGTGTCGCTTGACTGGGAGAATGCAGAGCACCTGCGTCTGTTCCATGAGTGGCAGAATGACCCGCGCGTCTCTCAGGGCTGGAATGAGACGGGCACCCTCGAACAGCACCGCGAGTACCTGCGTAAGATCCACATCGACCCCCATCAAGTGGCTGTCCTGGCCCTGTGGGACGATGTGCCCTTTGCCTACTTTGAGATTTACTGGGCCAAGGTACGTTCCCCGTTTCCCCCCCCCGCCCCCCCCCNCCTCCCCCCTCCCTCTTTTTTCCTTGTTTCCTCCAGCCAGCAACAAAGCTAACACCCACCAGGAGGACCGCTTGGGCGGCTACTTCGACGCCGGTGACTTCGACCGCGGCCGCCACTCCCTGGTCGGCGACGTGCGCTATCGGGGCCCGCACAGGGTAACGGCCTGGTGGAGCAGCCTGATGCACTTCCTCTTCCTCGACGACCCGCGCACGCTCAACGTCGTCGGTGAGCCCAAGGACGCCAACGCCACCGTCGTCATGTACGACCTCATCCACGGCTTCGGAATCGAGAAGTTTGTCGACCTGCCGCACAAGCGGAGCGCTCTCGTGCGCTGCTCGCGTGAGAGATTCTTCCAGCTTTGTCCGCTGGGGGAGAGCGAGAAGGCTGTGGGGGGGATGAAGATTGGTCTTGTTCCCAAGCTTTAGAAGATTTTATGATTTTATCTATGGAGTTACAAGTATATACCTATATATACATATATGTGTATAAGTATATATATATGCATGTGTGTGTGTGTGTGTGTGTAGATGGAAGAAAAAGGGACAGATCAATAAAGAATATATCTATTTTGTCTTGACTCTTATCCACCAACAACACTGCATGTACGCTTCCAGCTCTCCTCTCCATGGTTACCTCTCCTAAGCTTTCATCGTCTCACACACACATCAACAGTTCGCTCGTTCGTCCGCCTACAACTTGGCCGCACCACCCCTCCGCAGAATCTCATCTCCCAGCTTAGCCATCTCAAACTTCCTGACCTTCCCACTACCCGTCAGCGGCACCTCAGCGGGAACGCCGCCCTCACCAAGCCAGAAGATGTGGGCCGGGCATTTGTGCGAACCCAGACGTCTACGGACCCAGTCACGGAGCTCCGCGTCGTCCGGACGGGGGTGGCGGCTGCCGGCGCCCAGCTCGAGAAAGGCGCCGACGACCTCACCGTAGTGCTCGTTCTTGAGGCCGACGACGATGGCGCGGCTGATGGCCGGATGGGCCATGAGGCGCTCCTCGATCTCCAGCGGGTAGATGTTCTCTCCGCCTGCGACACGGTCAGCTCCGGATCCCACCCTTCTGGTGGTGAATAATCATTAACAAAAAGAAGTATACGTACCCCGTATGATGATGTCCTTGAAGCGGCCAGTGATAGTGCAGTACCCCTGCTCATCAAAGACGGCCTCGTCGCCCGTATGCAGCCACAGCACGCCCGCTGCATCACGCACCATGACCTCGTTCGTCTTCTCCGAGTTATTCCAGTATCCCGCCTGGAGCTGGTACCCAGCCATGCACAGCTCGCCGCGTGTACCCACGGGCACGATGTTGCCATCGCGATCCACAATCTTCGCCTGGGCATGCGGCATGAGCGTCCCAACGGTGGTGAGACGCCGACTCATGGCGTCGTCGGTGAAGGCGTTGAAGCACGTCGGCGACGCCTCGGTGAGGCCGTAGCTGCTTGTGAACTCGGTCATTCCGAAACGGTTGACCAGAAGCTCCATCAGGTACCGCGGCACGGGGGCACCGGCGATGATGCCCGTCCGCAGGCTCGCGCAGTTGAAGCCCTCCGGGAAGTCAGCCTGGAAGAGCGAGTCGAACATGGCGGGGACGCCGTGTACGGCTGTGCAGCTCTCGTCCGAGATGGCCCGAAGCGTTGCGGCTATGTCGAAGACCTCGGCTGGGTATACGATTTTGCCGCCGTGCGTGACGATAGCGAGAAGGCCGAGGACGAGACCGAAGCAGTGGAATAGCGGGGGCGGGCAGCATAGAATGTCGGAGGAGTCTAGGCGCATCCTGTCGCCGATGAAGCGCGAGTTGTTGACCAGATTGCTGTGGCATCGCGTTAGCAACTTGGTGCGAGGAACAGGGGCGAGGAGTAGGGGCTGGGAGGGACTTACTGGTGGGTGAGCATGGCAGCCTTCGGAAGGCCCGTCGTGCCACTGGTGAACTGCAGGTTCACAACCTGGTGCGGCAAGACCTTGCTCATTGCCCGGTACAGCTTCTCAGGACTCTTCCGACACGTCGACTTGATGAGTCCGTCATACGTCGGGTACTCTCCCGTCTCGCCCCTAAGGATGACCACCCTAGGTCCGTCCCCCTCATGCTCAAGCTCCCTGAGGAGCCTCGTATTATCCATGCGCCCAATCGTCATTGTCGTGAAGAACACCTTGCAGTCCGAGAACTTGAGCCCGTACATGGCCTCGGTGGGCGTGTAAGTGTTGTTCAATATGACGAGGATGGCGCCAATCTTGGCCACCGCGAAGAAGACGGCGGCATACTGCTCGCAGTTGCCTGCCATGATGCCCACCCGGTCCCCGACGCCGATACCCATGTCGAGGAGGGCCTGCGCGAGCACCGAGCTCTGCTGGTTGAGGTCATTGTATGTCCAGCGGGCGCCCGTCCAGGGGATGACTAGGCACTCCTTTGTGCCGTGCTGGTATGTCTGGAGCTCGAGAAGCTCGCCGAGTGTCAAGTCCACGAGGGGGGGATCGCTTGGACCGTGGAGGAGAGACAGTCTCGGTGTCGTGGGAGCCTCTTGGGGTACCACGTTGGAGGGTTCGACAGCCATGGTGAATATAGATCCCAGAATAGACTGTGCTTCGTTACATTGGATTTCTCAAGCGGTTTTGACCTTTTTGATCTAGGTATTATACGCCAATGGGTATATTGGTGGTGTTTTCCATGCCTCGTCCCATCCTGTGGCAGGGTCCCCCATCGTCATAGCCGTTATGCACCGATGCTGGCCCTCTAGGGCTCTCTCTCTCACACCTCAATCGGCATGACGGTTACTTCTTCTGCAGACGTACCTAGACGCTGGCCACTTCCGCCTTCCGATCCTCGCCGATTTCGCAGTGCGTAACTACGTAACTGCGGACCATGGCAGGGGTCTGAGGCGCCGGAGCCGAGGGAGCATCTAATCTGATGATCAGATAAGATTAAACGACCCCACTATAACCTCGTCGTCTCACTACACCAAACTTAGTGCCCTTCGCAAAAGGCCCACCCACACAGGTACGACGGCAAGCCAAGGTCGTAAACCCGGCCTTCGATATTTTATTCTGGCCTCTTCATGGTGGCATCATGGCCCACAATATCCTTGCTCCTGGTACAGCACATGTCGAAGCGTAATAGCGCATGGGTGGATCCATGAACCCATCTACTATACGTACTAGCAGCCGAGGATCGTGTGCGGCATTTGTTGTTCGGACAGGGATCATGTCTTCGCAAAGTGCTTGGTTGGAGTACGTGCTAGAACCCGTGTTTGATCTAGACCAGTCTATTCCAAGAATCAAGAATCTCCTAGGGTCGGCACTCGGCGGCAATTCAGCATCGGAAACGCCACCTCTCAGCCATGTGAACAATCTGTTATTGCCGGCGAGGCGCTGTCCGGTCTCCCAATTTTGACGGCAGGCAGGGAAACCCACAAGCCCCTTTACCCTTGTACGGTGCAGACGGGCCGCAACTCTGTCAAACGCATCAAAAGGGCCGGCCGTAGTCCGTGCCACAAGAAGCGGAACGGTGGCTCGACGGTTCCCGCAAGAGTAATGCCTGGACGTCCAGCTGAACCGAATTCGCTCGGAGAGTCCCATCCCGTGTGTGACAACCGAAAAGGATTATCAGATCCGCGGACCCCTCCTTGCTGTCACATTGGCGTCCCACTTGGGCACAGATGATGGGGTCCACTGTTGTTATCTGATCCGAGGACGAGCATGTTCCTCGAAGTACCTCCAAGTCACAGCTTGGCCGCAGCCGAAGTCGCAACGGCAACCTGACGTATGATGGTGTGCGGTTCTTTGGTCCCCTCGTGGTCGATATGCATGAGAAAGAGTATTGGGTCCCCATTGCCCATTGGGTAAGTGTTTGTCGCTCAGGAGAGAGGCGGCTTCACCATTATTCGAAGACTTGCTTATGCCGCTGAGCTCCTCCACAACTTGAGCTGCGGAATCTCTGTATGTGGAAGTTTCCTGGAACTCATACCGATTCCCCACAGACAAACCTTGAGCTTTCCAACGAGGTGACAACGAGTCACGACTCTCAGTCGCAAGATCGTCACCGGAGAGGCTGGGGCTTCGTCAGTTCCTCAAAAGAAATTATCCTGGATAGTGGCGTCACCATGCGGAACATTGACAACAACGGCGGTGGTGGTGCCCGCGAGAGGGTCTCTGACTGCCCCATCCCCAACGAAGCTGATATCAAAAATTCGCCTGATGGCCAACGAGACGCGGGGCAGATCCAAAACGACCTGAATACCGAGGACCTAGATCAGCTGTGGCAGTGGAATCAAGAAGTCCCGCCATTGCTGCAAACCTGTATACACGACATCATCTCCGAGCGAACTCGAGCGCAACCGGAAGCCATCGCCATCCAGTCCCGGGATGGAACCCTCACATACGCCGAGCTCGAGGAGCTATCCACGCGACTCGCCGGCCACCTCATTTCCAGGGGCGTCACCATCGGCAGTAAAATACCGCTATGCTTCGAAAAGTCCATGTGGGCGGTCGTCGCGCTCCTGGGCGTCATGAAGTCTGGCGCTACCTTTTCGCTCACCGACCCGAGCCAGCCTGAGGCTCGTCTGCGGACGATCGTTGAGCAGACAGGGGCAAGCCTCGTCATCACTTCGGTCGCTCAGAGTAGCCTGGGGCAACGCATTGCGGGAGACGGCCAAGTCATAGCTATCTCACGCGACTGCTTCGACGCCTTACAAGTCACATATTCGGATCCGCTGCCTATAGTGCCCCCTTCGACACCAATGTACATCATCTTCACATCCGGCAGCACCGGCAAGCCGAAGGGCGTTGTCATCTCCCACGAGAACTATACCAGCGGCGCCCTCCCGAGAGCCGAGGCCGTAGGATATAAGGAGAGCTCCCGGTGCTTCGACTTCCCTTCATATGCCTTCGACGTCAGCATCGACTGCATGCTCTGCACTCTAGCCAAGGGCGGGCGTGTCTGCGTGCCGTCCGAGGAGGGCAGGATGAATGACCTGAGCGGTGCCATTCGGAGTAGCAATGCCAACATGGTGCACATGACGCCTTCGGTTGCGAGGGTCTTGGATGCAGACATCATCCCCTCGCTCGACGTGCTTGGGCTGGGAGGTGAGGCAGTGGCTTCTAGTGATGCCGCCACGTGGAGCCGACAGACCAGCCTCGTCATCGCATACGGCCCTTCTGAGTGCACCGTCGGTTGCACAATCAACAATAGGGTAACAACATCGACGGGGATTGGAAAGGGCGTCGGCGGTGTGACTTGGATCGTTGACCCCGAAGATCACAACCACCTAACACCAATTGGCGATGTCGGCGAGCTTCTCATCGAAGGCCCCGTCGTTGGTGTTGGATATCTGGGTGAGCCGGAGAAAACCGCCCAGGTCTTCATCGAGGACCCAGTTTGGCTGACCGCGGGACATGGGAACGTCCCCGGACGTCGTGGCCGACTTTACAAGACCGGAGATCTTGTCCGATACGAGTCGAACGGCTCCGGATCGATCGAATTCGTTGGCAGGAAGGACCAGCAGGTCAAGTTGCGAGGCCAGCGAGTGGAGCTCGGCGAAGTTGAACATCATCTGCAAGCTTGTCTCCCTTTAGGGGTCAAAGTAGCTGCCGAGGTCATCAAGCCTGAACAAGGAGCTCCGGCCTTGGTCGCATTCCTGGCAGAACAAAATAACCCCCTGGGTCTACCCGATGAGGACCTGGTCACCGAGCCTTCGCCAGAGCTGGCCTCTGCAATTAGTGCGGTAGACTCGACGATGGGTTCGCGGGTTCCCAGGTATATGATCCCGGCGGCCTTTGTCACCCTCAGGGAGATGCCTTCGTTGGTATCGCGGAAGATCGATCGGAAGCGGCTGCGCCAAATCGGCGCCTCAATCCCGCGGGACAAGCTGAGTCGCTTGCAATCCACGGAAGCTCTAGACGAGGAGCCGGAAACAGATGCAGAACGGCAGTTGCAGCGAGCATGGAATCGAGTGTTGGGCCAGGAGACCACGGTGTACAAGCAGAGCAACTTCTTCAACCTCGGAGGGGATTCGCTCAGAGCTATGAAGCTCGTAGCTGCAGCACGTGAAGAGGCTCTGAGCTTGACTGTTGCCGACATCTTCACTTGCCCAACTCTTTCCGAAATGGCGGGCAAGGCAACGGCAGCCTCCGCAACGTCGCAAGAGGGTATCCCACCCTTCGCGTTGTTGGAGAAGATGTGGGATCCAGCGCAAGCCTGCAAAGACGTGGCTGACCTCTGCGGAATCGGTCCAGATGCCGTGGAGGATATTTATCCCTGCACGCCCTTGCAAGAGGCCCTCATGGCCCTCTCGGCCAAGGTCAAGGAAGCTTATGTCGCCCAGCGCGTCGTCGAACTCGACAGCAAGGAGACGGGGGAGCGACTTCTCAAGGCATTCGATATTGCGCAGAAGGATTGCACTATTCTCAGGACTAGAATAGTCCAAGTACCCAGCCACGGACTGGTGCAAGTAGTCGTGAAAGGGGAGCTCAAATGGCACTCGGGCACCAAGTTGGAGGAATACCTTGTGGCCGATAGAGACGACCCCATGGACCTGGGCAAGCCACTGGTCCGTTACGCTCTCATTGAGGATTCACCTACCGGGAAAGACAGCTTTGTGCTGACGATGCATCATGCATTGTATGACGGATGGTCGATGCCCTTGGTAGTTGACCGCGTCAACAAGGCGTACCAAGGGCAGGCTATCAGCCGCCCAGCCGAGTTCAAGCACTTCATCCAATACTTGATGGGCCGTGAGAAGACCGAGTCCGAGAATTTCTGGCGCGAGAAGCTACAAGGAGCAGCCGGGCCGCAGTTCCCCCCTCTTCCGTGGGCTGGCTATCAGACACAGGCCGATTCGCTGCTCGAGGTATACGTACCCCTGGAGCAGCAGCCCGCATCAAATGCCACGGTAGCCACCATCATCAGGGCTGCTTGGGCATTAGTCGCCTCGCAGTACATCAACACCAACGACATCATCTTCGGAGAGACTCTAACGGGACGAAACGCGCCCATTGTCGGTGCGGAGGAGATCGAGGGCCCCATGATCACAACGGTTCCGCTCCGGGTACAGATTGACCGCGAGGCAACAGTCTCCGACTTCCTCCAGCAGATCCAAGAGCAAACCGTCGCGCAGATTCCGCACGAGCATTTTGGTCTGCAACATATCCGGCGACTGAGCCCAGATGCTCTCGAAGCTTGCGAGCTTAGAACGGGATTGGTCCTGCACCCGAGCGCAGCGGAGGAGCCTGCCGGGAAAGACTTGCCAGCCAACCGTCTTGTCCCGGCGGGAGATGCTGAGGCTGCGCAAGAGGCGTTGAAGTTCAACACATATGCCCTAATGCTTGTTTGCTCGATAGACCCCAGAGGGTTCTTGGTCATGGCCAGTTTCGACTCCAAGACCGTCGAGATGGCTGTTATGGAGAGGGTGTTGGAGCAGCTGAAGACTGTCTCCCAGCAACTGTGTTGCAAGGTGTCAGAGGCGGTTGATGATGTTGCGCCTCTAACGAGCGCGGACGATGAGCAAATAACAAGCATGGTGAGGCAGCAGGTGCCGGAATCAATCCTCAAGGAGTATCCAGGCACAACGGCCGCGTATATTGCGGACACCCGGGATACCCAACGCCTAATCCCTGTTGGAGGCATTGGTGAGCTTATTCTCGGCTCGTCAAGTGATCTCAGTCTCCCCGAAATCCCTGCACCGAGTTGGGTCAAGGAAGAAGGAATCCGAGTATATAAAACCTGCAGGCTGGCAAAGTACACGGTCGACGGCACGCTTGTTTTCACCGGCGACGCCAGCACCAAAACGGACGCAATCTCAAGCCCATCCAAGTCACAAGCGAAGAGGGTATCGGCAAGCTCCAGGAAACAGAAGAAGTTCAGAAATCTGTGGAGTCGGGTCTTGCGCCTCGCCGAGGACCAGATCGGTCTGAATGACAGCTTCTTCCATCTGGGCGGAGACTCCATCTCGGCCATGAAGCTGGTGTCAGAGGCCCGGTCGGAGGGTATCAGCCTTACTGTCATGCAGATATTCCAGAAGCGATCGCTATACGATCTGGCCAATGCCGTGAAAGAAGAGCAGACACCCCCCAGGTCAGCGGGCCAAGTTGATGCATTCTCTTCGACTGATTTCGAGAATCCTCAAGAGTTCGTCCGCGGCGTATTCCAGCCTCAGCTTGCAAATCCAGAATGGAAGATCTCGAATGCATATCCCGCACGGCCTCTGCAGGAGATTGCGGTAAAGGGCACGACGCAGATCCCAAGGTTCTCGGCGCGTTATGAGATCATGTACTTTGACCAAGAGATCGATCGCCAGAAACTCATCCGCAGCTGCCGTGAGCTTGTTGCGCGCAATGAGATTCTGCGAACAGTTTTCATCGAGCACGAGGGTCGAGGGTACGGCGTTGTCCTGGAGGAGCTGGAGGCTCCGTTTGTCGAGTACGAGACTGATGCGATCCTCGAGGACTTCGCAAAGAAGGCCTGTGAGCTCGACGTACTGACCAAGATGCCGCTTGGCTCGTCATTTGTCAAGTGGTACCTCGTCCGAGGAGCTGACGGGCGATATTGTTTAATCTTCCGCCTGTCGCACGCGCAGTACGATGAGATATGCCTGCCGCTGATCCTTCGCCAACTCTCCGCGTTGTATGAAGGTAAAGAGGTGCAAGAGACGATCCCGTTCTCGTCGTATGTAGGACACGTGCTGCGTCAGAGCATCCCGGAGAGCATCAGCTACTGGAAAGATCTCCTCCAGGGTTCTTCGATAACCGTCCTCAGACCCGACGTCCTCCCCGAGCGGAAAAACCACTTTGCGATTGAGAAGGCCGTCAGCATCTCATCGAGACCGAGGGAGACGACTGCTGCCACGCTTCCCACCGCCGCGTGGGCTTTATGCCTGGCAAAGCGACTGGGGCTCCGAGATGTGACGTTTGGAGAGGTCGTCAGCGGACGCAACATCGACTTTCCCAACGCCGACGCCGTGGCAGGTCCATGCTGGCAGTACATCCCCGTGCGAGTCAAGTTCGACGCGTCGTGGACCGGTCTCGATCTGCTCGACCACGTCCAGTATCAGCACGTAGCCAGCTCGGCCCACGAGTGCATGGGCATCAAGGAGATTGCGCAGGATTGTACCGACTGGCCACCCGAGGTCGACTGGTTCGACACGGTGGTGCACCAGGACGTGGAGCACGTCGAGACGCTGGGGCTGTCGACCACGGGCAGTCGGATGGAGACGATGTACCTCCACGAGGAGCCGCTGCGGGAGTGGAAGATACAGGCCTTCTTCAGCGGGGATAAGATGACGCTGGAAATCGTGACGATCGAGAGCTGGGCCGAGTTTGCCAGGGGCTTGCTGGATGAGCTGGTCGAAGCGGCACGAGTGCTGGTGGAGGAGCCGAGCAGGCAGTTGTTTGCGTAGCCGGCATGGATGCGGTGTCGTGATTGTGGAGATTAATGCTTTTGTATCTTGATCTTGAACAAGTATTCAGAGGGAGTTTTGAAGTATACGGTTCCGTGGTCCTATCTATGTTATTTTGTGAATGACGTTGAAGCAGCGTGCCCACGATTCACGGAGGACCGAAGTGAAGCGACCGAAATCCCACGTGACCAAGATATGAGCATGTTAATCTCGCTGCAGTCGGGAGTCTCGGGTAGGATCCTGGACAAACCCGGTAAACCACAGGTGTCCAGATTCCGCGATGGTACATACATACTAGTAGACAACTCAACAGGCTTCTCTCAGCAAGCGGGTTGTCGACTACCTTTGTACAGGTAGCACCAATGATACTACTAATAAGTAGTGATAGTACTGCACATGTACGTATCTCAGTCCCAGGCTAACAAGTCCCTCTCAACTGCACCAACCATCAAATACTAGGCAACGGCTACCCGCCATGGATATTGCATATGGATGAGCCTCATTTCCCCGCTCTAGTTTATCACCAGCTAATTGGGTTCTTCAGTCTTAAATCAGTGCTGCTACAAGCGTCGCATAGCCCCCGATTCCTCGATACGTCCCCATTCACAAATCGCGCTCTGCAAGAAGCCTCCAACGGCCGCCACATTGTTAACATGTCCACCCTGGAGCCCATGACATCCGAGGTCATGCAGAGAGGTAACCGTCCCGCAGCAAATCTACCCTATTGCACTGCTTCGGATCTGAGACTCTTGGTTACAAAGCGCTGGCGCTCTTGGACGACGACATCGGGACGAGAGAGGTGCTCCTGAGCGTTGCGCCCATCAGGCTCATCTCCATCGGCGGATACCTGTCGGTGTGCCTGCTGCGGAGCCGGGAAGCGTCGTACGACATTGACTGCGTGCTGGATCCGAACCTGGCGGCAGCGGACGACTACGTTTCCGAGCTCAGGGCGGCCATCTCCAGCGTAGCCCTCAAAGAGGGCCTCGGCAAGAAGTGGCTCAACTGGGAGCTGCAGACCTTTGTCTCGCGTGCGCGGCGCAGCGATCTGTTTCTCGAGTCGATCGATCAGGACATCAGCATCTATTCGGGAACCAACCTCGTCGTCTTCGCTGGCCGGCTGGACTGGGCCCTCGAGCGCAAGATGCGCCGCGTCTCACACGCCTTGGAACGCCGCCAGGTCAAGGATGTGGACCTGGAGGACGCCGCCGCGCTGATACGGTACATGGTGGGCCAGACACATCAGCCATTGAGTTTCGGATATGTCCGAGGGCTCAACTACAACGGCTTTGATGTGACGCCTACGGATGCCGCTCTGAGGGCAGTCGCCAGGTACTACACCGAGACGTATGGGGAAGTGGGCCTCGTAGAATAGACTTGTGAATTGGAATCGACGTGCCGATGCAAGTACATGTAGGTCCAGAGTACCAGGGCCGTGAATGGGACACGGAACATTATATTTACTCTTCGGGGTCGTTCGATTCCTAGACCAGGGTACGAGTAGGGCCCGCTGGCGTGCTGCCTTCCTCACATAAAATTCGAGAAGGTGTAGGTCCGGTGCCAACAGCATAAACTGCTGGGGTCGTCTCCGCCGAGTAAACTACGGGGGATCGGCCCATCGTGGGCTTGATCTCTACGAGTATAACATCACTCATCGATGGACCGACAGTTCCCAATCATGCGTGCGTACGCGAGCGTGTGCATTGAATGGAACAACCAGCGCCATCAGTGCCACCATGCTCATCTGAAGGCCCTCCGCGCCCTCATCACCAGCAGAGGCCGAATTCACACTGTGAAGAAGTATCCAGCTGTTGTAATAATATTGCGGTCATGGAACGGGCTTTCAAAGTACTGCTCGTGGTCGGGGTGGATGATGAGCTTCTCCGTTAGAGGCGGGACTTTGGCCGTCCACGAGGGACGGTACTCGAGCTCCCTGGGCGGCGGTCCGTCGACGCCTTCAATGTCTCCGTTACGGCGCAGGCCGATGTCCAGCCGCCACCGGAATGCCTCGACAAGCATCTCAGCTAAGGAAGCCATTATGGCGTACTGCTCCCGGTCCGAGCACCGCGGGTCAGGCAGATTGACGGTGGCCCACTCGGGTGAGGCGTGATCCCAGAAGTACTCTGTCTCGTACATGATCATGTGCCCATCGGCGGCGCAAAACGCCTCGTAGAGGCGGTAGAAGGACCGCTGCGGCGTGTCGCGCGCGCACCAGAGCGGCATGGACCGCAGGTACATGATGTCGCGGCCCCGGCAGGTGACGCTACGCGGGTCGGCCATGATGGCCCGCGGCGGGCGGGGGAGCACAGCTGGCAAGCGCCAGCTTGGGAACGGCCAGAGGAGGCGCAGGACGAAGAGGTACGGGCTCGGCTCCGGGGGGTGCTTCAGCGAGCGGGCGTGCCGCAGCGCGGCGCGCAGGCCTAGGCCGGTCTCGGTGGGAAGCAGCCGCCGCCTCAACTTGATGAGTGGCCATCGGTATTTCATGGGCAGGTAGCGGAAGTTCCAGAAGTAGAGGAATATCTGGCGTAGACGCCCCATCGCGCCGACGTTGGCTGGCAGGCTGGGGCAGGCTGGGGCAGGAGAGTGCCGGGTCTGGAGCAGACGGGGGCGGCCGATCACTGGGCTCTGGCGCCGAGCAGTAGTCGCGCTGGTTTGCCGTTCTGGCGTCACGTAGTCATATGAAAACCCGGGGAGGCAACGACGGTGTCACTACCGTAGGTGGGCACAGACGGCCGGTTGCTGGGCATCACGGAGGTGAGTGAGCATTGGAACACCTGAGGTAGTGTTGTAGGGCTAGCTGGGCTATGACGTACTCTTGGAAAGTCCAAAGACAATGTCAACTACCTGATATTACTCCTTCCGAGAAGGTATATCAAGGATCCCTCAGTGGATCTCTAAACGCGGAAGCGGAATGACCGATATCTTGATGGGAAGCAGGCACGAGTAGAGGCTGATGGTTTTGCGTGAAGTTTGCTGACCGTCACGTACCTGTTTGCGCTGCGAGGTAAACCAAGCACGGCTTCCAATTTCATAGGGCAACACCCCCACAGGGCGTATACATTCGATATATCATTATCCGGTATATAAGAATCCACCCTGCTGCTCCAGAGTACACTACTGCTGCTAGTAGTAGGCAGTACGGATACCCACATAAGTAGGTATTTATTTACGCCGCTGCTCGTACAGCGCTGAGTTACCGGCCAAACAGGGCCCATCAGGCAATAGCACCGTCCCTTGCCGCCCTTCGGTACACCGTACACCCATATCCGTACGGGCGTACAGCTCGCCACATGCAGCCAAACTGGCAGGTCATCGTACCACTGGCAGTACAGTAGTCCGTAACCTCCTCCACATTTCGGCAAGACCCAGACATGCCGGCCTGTCCCCAGGTTGTGGGTGACGGAACCAACCAACCCACAACAAGCCAACACAGGGCCCCTCGCCCCTCCGCCCTCCATTTCCAGCCTTTCAATCCATTTCGCCGCCCACCACCGATGATCGGTCATCCGCTAGCCGCGCCCCAGCCTGAGCTTGCTGGCCCGACGTGAACGACAGGCGCCTACCTAGTGTCGACGAACACCCAGCTCCAGGCTTTTCCCCCTCCTTGCCAAAAATTACTTCTCAACCATCGACCAGTAATCCTGCGCATGCCTCTACCATAACCACCCGGCTGGGACTGAGTCTGAGCGGCCCGTTGCCTTGTTCTGCTCAGGCGTCCTCCACCACCCCGCCGCACCTTCGCCGATCTCGAGTTTGCCTCCAGGCTCTGGCTGGGTTGGGGCTCACCTGGCCACCTGGACCAACAGAACCCCCCTTCCCTCCGGTGCCCTCGAATCGAAAACACCTACCTGTATACGCTCTTGTCAGCTCAGCATGATATTTGCAAACATGTTCTACAAATCCCACCGGACGCCGCTGTCGAAGAAGCTGCGCCCGCACCACTCCCACGAGGTCCATGACACGCCGCCTACGAACGCCGCCCCCAATTGGAGCAGCGACGAGTACGCCGAGCTCGTGAGCCGAGACAAGACCAAGGTCAAAGACGCCGTCCGTCGATACCTGTCGGGCAAGGTTCGCAACGACTGGGTGTTCCACTGGCCGCCCGTCGCTGTCGAGGACCGACCGCCTACCGCCCAAGTCGAGTCGCAGCCCGAGACGCTTGCGCCCCGCGACCCCGCCAACATACAAGACGAGCCGAACGATGAGGCCGGCTACCAGGTGGATGGGGACTCTGACATTGCCGAGGAGGTCGCGATAGACGAGGACGGGGACGGGCATGACACACAGTCTGTCTACAGTGTCATGTCTGCCGATCCAATCCACTACAAGCTTCGAAAGGACTGGGACTCGGACGTACCTACGGACGAGCCTCTGCATAATGGCAGGTCTGATTCCCCTGGCCAAGGCGATGTCGATCCCCAGATCGCACAGCTTGAGCGGCGCGCCGAGAGGCGGCGGCAGGTGAGGGAAGAGATGGAGTGGAACGAGGGCCTGGCCTGCTTCGAGGCGCGCCGCAATGCGTGGACCCAGGCGAGGACTGTCCGTCTCCGTGTGAAGACCGAGACGCCACAAACAGCGTCGTCGCAGCGCCCCACCCGGCGTTTCTTCTTCCGCCGCTCCACCTCGTCTGCTTCATCATCCCAGGGTACCAACAGCCAGTCCGGGGCATCGACTGTGACAGTCGAGGGGTCACCACACGGGGATTCCGAGAAGGATCCCAACAAGAACCACGACAAATCCTCAACTTCCACTGCCTCGCATGCAAGCGACGTCAGCTGTTATCCCGTCGAGACGATTGTCCCCGCGCCTCCCCCGATCCTGCCGCCCAACAATCCACTGCGGGCCACCATTACAAGCAACAACTACCTGCAGCTATACGACAAGCTCATCATCAACAGCCTGCAGCCGTCATGCCCCGTGAACCTATCCGACATGATTGGTGCCTGCGTCGCCGGTTGGATGCGAGACGGGGAGTGGCCTCCGCGGCCTGCCGTACCCATCGATGCCACGTTTGCCTCTGGCGGCATCGCGCGCAAGAAGAGGCGGGCGTCTATTGTGAATAACAACAACAATAACAATCCAACACCCGGGGGACGGCGGCTGAGTCTCACCAAGTTGCTCTCTCGGGACAAAGACACCGAATCGCAGACTGGGAAGGGCGTCAGGCAGAGCCTTCAGCTGGCGTTCGGACTGGGTTCATCAAGGCCTCCCCATGCTTGACGCCGCGGTGGTGGGTGCACAGAAGAGTGCACCATTTGTTAGTTGCTCGTCTTTTGCTGCGCGAGAGAGGACGACATCGCAATCCGGGTGTTCCCGGGGACCCAAAAGAGTGTAATTGACGGAGGCGGACACGGACACGGCGTAAGGGTGACGATGATAACGGACTGTTACGGTTTCGACGGGAATATGACTTTTTGGCGCGAGGCGCGCGGTTGGCTTGAGCACGGCTTTCGTGACACGTATAATCCTCCTTACTTTGCTCTGGACACGGGTGGAAGGCTTTGGAGGGCAGCGTTTCCATAGGGCATCACCGGGCCACTTGATTTTAATACTTGCAAGCGGTGGAGGTTGGGACAGCGTTACGTATACTTTGGGCTGGTTTCTATTTGGGTTCACGGAGGCGTACTGGGCTTTGTTGTGTAAGTACTGGTACTAGTAGATGAGGAATATGAGGAATATGAGGATCACGTATAATGATCGACTTGCGATGGTTACGGCAGACGCCAACTTGACCACTAGTACTAGTATCCGTACTAGTATTAGTACTACGTTCCAGTACTGTACTGCTAAGTACTAAGTAGTAATAGGTATGCAATCACCCATCCTGTAAAATTGTTATCGAAAATACAGGTACCGACGAAACCGGCTTCGAGCCTGCGATGAGTCCAGTACAGTAGTTCTACCTAACTTAGTTAGTACCGGTAGTACCAGTTGTACGAGTAGCCCGTACTCCGTAGTACACGTAGGATTCCATTCCTGCCTGGACCCTTGGCACCACGCCACATTCTCCTCGGGTGCCACAAAGCCATCGAAATGCGATCGATGGGCCTACCCATTGCCGCCCCTTCACCGTTCAGCCACTTGCTGCAGATCCGTCCGCGACTCAGCTGAGATCTCATCGGCGCTGGGTCACAAACACGGGCACGTCTCGATCCCCGCGGAGCATGCCATACCACCGCGGAAACCATACCTTACCTTTACTCATAGATACAAAGCGCCAACCCTCCCCCTGGTCAGAAAGGAGAGGTCCGGACCATTCCAAGTGGCGCTGGGTCAGCCGGCTGCTCTGCGCGGCAAACACAACACACACACACACACACGCACACGCACACACAAATGCCAGGGCCCGGACACGACGCCCCGAGCCAAGTCGTGTGACTCAACGGTGGGGCGGGGGACCATTCGCTGTATGTAGGTAGGCGGGGGCCCTGTCCTGGATTCGCGCATCATGGGGTCCGCCCGACTTGTGCGTCGTCCGTTTCCCCACTCCACACGCCCACTAGGTACACCAGGAATGGTACACGCCCCCTACGTCAGGAATGGTACCTGGGGCACCCAATTCTGGCTTCCTATTGGCGTGCTTTGCCTGTTCCTGTCAGATAGCACGGATAGCACAGATAGCACCGTCGTATAGGTACCGGTATTATTACCATGAGCAGTACTGGAACTGTAGCCCTCGTACTGGATAATTGACCGCGAGATAAAAGTTGACTTTACATATAGTAGATCAGAAGGGGCCTTGTAAGTGTAGAATGAGGGCCCGTGACGTTTAGGTGCGTTCTTGAGAGTGCAACTCAGACACTTTTGACTCCCCCCAGAAACACTCGGCAACCCGTCCTACGACATACGTAAGTACATATCCATAAAAGCATCCACGTGTAAGGTACTAGGTAATAGATAGAAGCAGTAGCCAGGCGGTCGCAATCATCATGACTTCATATACGCGACAAAAACAACTAATACTACCAGCATTGCCCAGGATACACCCCCGGCAAAGTACGCCCACCTACGCTGTTTAGCCCACGCCCACTCACAACATAGCCTGTCGTTACAGCCCTTCCCAGCGATAAAAAAAAAAAAAAGGAAATCTCAGGGTATCAATTCCAAACGAGAAAACCGACCACCCGAGTTCGTATGCCGTGCCCCAACCGGAAAAGGAGAAAGGAAATCCATCGCGACAGCGCAGAAGCCAAGATACCGCATCTGACACTTCGCGGCCCGCCCAAGCTTTCCATCGCAGAGTGAATCATAACTTCATAAACGTTGCCGATAACAGTCGTGACCGAAACGGAAAGACATAGAAGGAAAGCACAAAGAGGCCGTGTAGCAACCGCGAGACGCATCCATCTAAATTGATAGAGGAAGGAGAAGAGGGAAGGAACAAAGAGGAAAGCACGGAACGCTTGCCGACCCAGCATGAGAACACGATAAAAAGAAGAGATTGATGTGCCAGAGGTGTCCGTGTTGGCAGCTGATCCGTTCATCGGCCGTGGCGATGTGAATTAAAAAGAGCCTGTTGGCTAAGCGAGGGGTTTGCATGAATAAACGTCGAGGCAGAAAAGAAAAGTGAAGCCAAGGATATCGTTGAAAGGGAATAGTCATGTGTCATTCCAAATAGGGGAGAGCATTCGTCCGTCGAATGTATACCCCAGTCACGCATAGGCGGCTCGGTGTGTGTTCATCACGGTCGAGCCTGTCTTCGGGTCCTTGGGCGAGGACAGCCTTTCGCCTCACTCACTAGAAGTTCGTTCAGTAGGCGGTGGCGGTCGAGCCTTCGCTGGTGGCTACGGCTACCAAGGCCTCCAGCCGTCGCAGGTGGTCGTTGCCATTGACCGGCCTCTCCTGTTGTTGGTGTTGCTGCTGCTGGTAATGGTCACCGGTATTCACCGGCCTCTCATGCTGCTCGCGCTGGGAGTAGTCTCCGCCAATCCCCGGCCTCTCATGCTGCTGTGGCTGCTGGTGCTGCTGGACCTGGAGCTGGTACTGGTGCTGATAGTGATGCTGCGGCTGGTGTTGAATTTGTTTTTGTTGCAGTTGCTGTTGCTGTTGCTGTTGCTGCTGCGGGGCTTGCTGTTGTTCTCTAACCGGGAACCCGCTGAACGCAGAGACGTTGGGATGAACCATTCGATCAACGTGTGCTGCGCGGGGATCCTGAGGTGACCGCTGAACCTCGTCGTGACGCGAGGTGACGGGCCCGTTGTACCAGCCGCGCCGCTTGCTCTCCCTTGTGCTCGCTAGGGAGGGTGCTGACATGGTCTGCTGGTGAAGGCTCTGGCCTGGAATAGGGCCACCGTGGCTGGGGTACGACGGAGAACCGTGCTGGCCCTCAAAGCGCACCACAGGAGCATTGACCCTGGTGTTCTCCGACTGAGCCTGAACCGCCTGGTTCGCCTCTGAGGCCCAGGCACCAGCACTGTCGCGGGGTGGAGTGTTGGGACCAATGTCAAGGCGATTTAATCCGCGTTGGAGGCTCGCGTCGTACACGTTGAGGTTGCGCCGTTCCTCGGCCGCAGTGGCATCTCCACCATTGCGAACGACGAACGACGGCCGTTGCTGAGTATCAGCCATGATGGGAGAGGGCGGCAGGGGAGGTCTAGGCAGGTCAAAGGATTCGATGCCCGGAAGTCGAAGAGTCGTTTTCGCGTTGGATGGGTTGGCGATCGGAGGGGGTGGGTTCAGACCCATGGAGGATTGGCTGGCAACATCGTTCAGCTGACTCGAGTGGTGATTCTGATGGTAGCTACGGCTGTCGGGATGCCAGGTCCGTCGCTTCCATGCCTCCTCAGTGGCGCTCGACGTCGATTCTCTACGACCAGACCACCCGGAGATGGTAGACGACGTTGGCGATGTCACCAAGCCACCGCTCGACGAAGAGAATAGACCACCGTTGGAGGCGTTTGGCGGCCCGGAACCTTCAAACACTGGCCTGCCGGGAGCCTGGGACTGGAAGGGATCTGCCGCAGATGGAACGCTAAGACGACGACCAGACGTCCGAGACCCAGAGGTGTACATGCTCTGGGAGCGAGAGTGCGAAGTGGTTGGAGAAGCTAGACCAGGACCCCATCGTGGGCTGCCTTGCCCTACCGAGAACGTAGACGAGGTCGGCGTGCTGAACTCGCTGGGCGAAGATGGACGGTACATGTAAGTACCATCAGCATTCGAGCGATACGTGTCCATGGGGCGTGAACGAGGGTCGGCCATGACAAGAGGTGCCGGGCGCCGCCGGGCGTCGGTTGCGGTGCTATAAGTGGAGCCGACGGAGCCGATGCTATTAATGCTAGACGTCGAGAGGGATTTGGAGTGACCCCTCGGGGGACCACCGGCGCTGCCGCTAGTTGACGCCCGCGCCCGGTTGCCAGCCTGCCTCACGCGGTCGTTTGTTCTCATCTGCCGCTGGAATCTTGACCCCGTGGCCGCGAGCGAGTCGATGGGGATGTCCTCGTTGACATGGACGGTCTGGGCATGCTGCCTCAAGTTATCGAGCCTCGAGAATCGCCGGGAGCAGTGGCACTGGAATGGTCGTTCGCCAGTGTGTTTCCTGTGATAGACATCAGAGTTCTCTCCTTCAAGACAGAAGCAGCTGGGACCATGCGAACCTGATGTGGCGGGCAAGATGCTCGCTCCGTGTGAAACTCAGTTTGCAAGGTGGGAACTCGGTGCAGTAGAAGCGCTGTGACTTTTTCTTCTTGTTTGACCCAGAACCGTCAGCGTTGACACTGTCATCGTCCGAAGCGGCGCCATCGTCGGCACCATTCTCGCCGTCCGAGTCGTCCATGTCGACATCCATCGAGTCCCGCTGTTGGGGTTCGTCAGAGTGCTGACGTGCACCGTTCTGGGAACCATCAACAGAGCCTGGAGCTTGAGCGGCTCTAGAGAGAGGACTCGACGGGAGGCGCTGTTGGCCCGCGATACTAGGGCTGAACGTTGCGCGGGTCGGTGTTGTGGCTTCGTCGATGGCTTTAGACATGTTGGGATGGGGGGCGGTGCTGGGTCGAGGGGTCGCTGGTGATGGTGATGAGGTCATGACGTCTCCCTTGGCGCTGATGGCCGCTGCATCATGGGGGACGGACGAGTTCACCGGTCGGAACGTCGCCGCCATGACGACGGAAGCGTAGTGGGAGGGAAAATTATTATGGCGGCGATGGGAGGGAGCTCGGTCGGTTTCGGCACACGGTTGGCAAATGCGCAGGTTCGGCGACAGCGGCGGCGGCGGCAGCGGCGGTGGTGGTGGTGGTGGTGGTGGTTGTGGTTGTGGTTGTGGTGCTGGGCTGGGTGGTGTTCTGCGCTGGGCGTGGCAGGATAATAAGCGCTGCGGTGCACTCACTACCTTACCTCTTGCTGGTGAGGCTGAGTTGCCAGCGGGGATGGGGAGCAAGGTGCCGGCCGGGCAACAGGGAGGATCCGGCAGGTGCGGGGCTCCGACGTTGGCGGCAGGTGCGAACTGCGAAATGGTGCCTGGGGGTGATTCAAGGGTGAGACCGTGAGACTAGAGTCGTCTGAATGTGCGAAACGGCCACGTCGTAAAGTGAATATATGTGGCTGGGCAAGACGACGAGGGAAAGGAGGGAGAGGAGAGGCGAGGCGAGGCGAGGAGGTGGAGGATGAAGGAAAGTTTGGCAGGGTGTGGAGAGAAGGGAAAGAGGCGAAATGCCAGGGAACGATGGCAGTGACAGATGGATGAGGAAGTTGGTGGGGATGGGGGGGGGTGTGGGAAGGCAGGCCGGTTTCAAGTCATCCGACGCAAGGCACCGGTCCCTCGTTCGCTGGCGGACGAATCCAGAGCCAGAGGAAGAAGGCGGTGGTGGCTGCCGCAGTACTCGTACTCGTGCCTTAGCAGTAGCCCGCGGCGTTGGTCTTTAGTTCATGTACTCGAAAACTGGGTGCAGGTACCTGTCGGCAGGTACGGGCCCAGCAGATGTAGGTTTGGCAATGCATACTAGTACTAACAGTATCGGCAGTCTATACTGTATCTCAAACTCTTGACAAAAATGAAAGTCGGCCAGCACTAGTGATGCGTACCTATCCAGCTAGCTTGGGCAAGTTGGCTCGGTGCCAGTGTCTGGTTCCAGCGCCGGGCCGAGTTACTTAGGCTTGCTTGGGCCTGGGTGCTAGTTTAGCTCGGGGATAGGTACGTGAGATACAGTATGATGGGGGGAAAAGTGGTCGAGGGATCGAAGCGGGCGCAAGGGACAGGGTGACGTTGAGTGGACGAAGACGGTCAGATGCGAGGACGGGCCTTGCCTTGGTGCTCGAATCGATGTCGTTGGTGGAGTCCGGATTCGGTTTGGGGTCTTACACGTACAAGTTACCTACGCCTGCGGCCAACCACTTTGACCTGTGCCGTGAGGTACGTACTACCGGCGGCAGGGCGAAGGCAGCCTGTGCATGCGCCCACGCGCTACCGAGCTGCGTGCGTCTTACCTGTATGTAGCACGCATGTACCCCATGTGCTCGTAGTAGTAGTAGTAGTACTCGTATGTATGGGGGTTATGCGTGTACGAGTAGGCCTCGTAGGCTCGCGGCACGAATTTCGATTGGTCTGAATACTACAAACTCGGTACTGGTAGCAGTAGCAAGTATCGTATCTGGTGGCAAGGGGCTCTGCCTTCGTGTTCCAGGGGGAGGGGTTGTATCATTGTACGTGTGCGATAGGCTTCTGAGGGGCTGAGAAGATGGCAGGGAAAGGGTGCGGTGGAAGAAGAGAGATGTAGGGGCGACCCTGGCGAGGAAAGGAGCGAAAATGCGGGCTCGTGAGGAGAAGCTGATGCGCTGTTGGGTGGCTGAACCGGACCTGCCTGGCTCGCCTGGCCGACGGTGTACGGCGTATTGACTTGAAAGGTGGAAGTGTAAGTGTAGGTTTAGGGTACCAAGAGGTGTGTGTGGTGTGGGTGGACGACGGGCTGCGAGATGGATGGATGGATGGGCGGGCAAGGATGAGATGGGTGTGCTGTGCCTACACCAGATCCGGATTTAAGTTCAGGTCAAGGGGCATTGATCCAACAGGAGTCGCCAAGGCTGAGCGACCATGGCGAGCATATGCAAAGGTTGGTAAGTTGTATCTTATGCTTTCGTACGCCGTGACGCACCAGAACCAAGAATGCCGGCCAGTTCTCGCTCTTTTCTAAGTTGTCGGTGTCGAGTCTGTGAACTATCGTTAGTGACCGCCGATGGTCCTTGTCCTCCACGCCGCTCCTACTGCGTACTGTACGCCGAAGGATACGTCATCATATAGTGTACAGTATGTGCTCCCCGTCGCTATATCGACGGCCACCGTGGCGCTTCGGTCGCTGTCTGGGACAGCCCGTCTCAGTGAGTGTTATCCCTCTGTTAATAATTAGGCGCTGCTAATCTCCCCACTCCCGCCGCCTCATCTGCAAGGGATCTGGGGATCCTGCCCGCCATGCCCGCCATGCCCGCCATCCGCCGTCCCGACAGCTGAGAGGCACGAGTAGTTGAGACACGTGCGGGAGAAACGGCGGGTCCAAGCACCGAAGTCAAGGGGTGATGCCGGAAGACACGACATGATGCAAGACAGCGGTCGCGGCCATTCCCCAACCAAGGCCTCATCTAGACTCTCGTTGACGGGAGCGGCCACTGATGGCGGGAGACCTAGGGTCGGGTCACCCGACCACCCTCTTGGGGGGGACGCCGTCGACTGAACTTACACGGGACACCGGGGAGCTGCGGGCTCTAGCCACAGGCCAGGCCCGGCCAGGCCTCAGGGACAAAAAACGGTGGGTTGCGCCTGCTTCCAGATGACGAGGGCATCTCTGAACTTTGCGTGCACCCGTCCCCTGATTGGTGTTTCCTCTCTTTCCAGGGTGTGTATCATTGTGAAGAGTGCGGAGGTACATCGCTGGACGGAGGGCGGAGGGGGCGGGGCATTGATCGCTCCACTGGAAGCTGCCCTGAATGCGAGGGGTTGCGGCGATGCCTGAGCACGCATCGCATCAATACTACTAGTAATTACCTAGTACCCACTACTATACTGCACCGGTACCAGTAGTTCCACGTCAGCTCACGCCATGACGACTGCTTGCTACCTACGCTGTGGACTGCGCTTCCTCGTGAGTTGCGACGAGGAGGACTGCTGACCGCCATTATAACCTATCCTCTCACAACCTGGAGTGGTGACATTTTCAAGGCATTAACCACCAAAGGCCCCACGAATCTGAGGTCGTTCCGGCGGAACCCTCTAAATAAGTACTAAATATTAGTAGCACCACTTGCAAGGTACCAGAGTGGGGGCGGATTCATCGATCCCAATATCGATATTATCGATATTAATAGACCGTATCCTCATTCTACAGTACGAGCACCCGCTTGCAGCGGGAATAACCATTGTTGCCATGTTCGCTTGGTAATGTTGGCGGAGTGCGTACTCGTAGTTGGCTGTATCTATCCTTGCGGTGCCGTGGGCCATGCCGAGTCGAGGATTTAGATCCACTGCGATCCCGCACTTACGTGTATTAACACAGAGAGTGTTCTTGTGAGTTTTTGGTAGCTTTTGCACGCCGGGCGATTTCTTCTTCTTTTCTTTCTTTCTTCTTTTTATGTCCTCCTTTTCACCCTCTTCAAAAAGAAAAGAACGTCGTGCTTTGTCAAAGTCAGTCCATGATGCACGGACACAAGTCGTCTCCCGGGGTCCGAGGTACCTCGGCTTACCGCTTCACACCACCCTGCGTACTATTCGAGCTCAATCTTCTCAAGGTACACCTCCGGAGAGTCGATGGCCCATCACAAAGACCGCGCACCCGCATCAACCCATCCCATGTGCGAACGTCCAGACCTGATCCATGACCTGGGGCCCCCCACACGGGCGGCACATCACCCACGGCCCTTTCCGAGATATAATTAGTCCTCCAGGACCCGGGTCATGCTGGCCGGAGCATCATCCAAAGTCAGGAAATACCGCATCTTGAGCTGGAGATCCGTCTCCAGGACCGTCGTGAGGTACAGCATTACCGTCGTGCTCTCGGAGTCGGTAAACAGGAAGATGTTATGTTCCACCTACGCGCTGTGCGGTGCGTTACCCTGGCGTGCCTCCTGTAGGAGCGGACCGCCAGTGAGCCGGAGTCGCTGCGGCTGCCGAGGTAGGGGATCTTTTCGAAGTGCATGGCCTTGTTGCCTCCGGAGATGCGCTGGAAGTGTGGGTTCCCGATAGCGATGAAGCCAGCACTTTCGGGGGAACCCTCGAACTCGTCGGGGACTCTCGGATCAGGTCAAAGTATGGCAACTCCGCAGGAGTCCCCTTTATACCAATCTCAATCGTCTAGTTAAAGGCGCCTGGAACATTGTCCCAGTCAATGGCGATGTTCAACCGCTCCACCTTAGAATCGTCGCTGAGTGTTCCTGAGGCCGGTTGGACGAGTCGATGGACTTGGCCCAGCGCGCCTGGCCCGCTGTTTGGGGCTGTCTGACCCTTGGGCCCAGAGACTGAAATTTCCCTCGGGAGGATTGCATGTTCTGGCGCAGTTGGACGAAAGAGATGTTACTGAGCATATTGCGACGTGGATTCGCCCACAAGTTTTGGCTGCTGAGGGACCGCATCGAAGATGACCTGCAACATCATCCTCTCCCACTTCCCACCCGAGCATGGCATTCTACTCCCCGACAAAGTTATACCTTTCGTCAAAAACATCAAAAAGAGCGAGGGCCTCCTGAATGAGCTTGTTGGCACTTTCGACGCTCCTGGGCATACTGGTAGCTCATGCCGACCCCGATGTCCACGGCGTGCAGCTAATTCGTTCCATCGGCCAGCGCCCCCTCTGCTTCGTGATAGTTGACGACCGAGAAGGTGGTCGGTCCGGCCTGGTCAAATCTTCGGGTCCCGGTGAGGTGGCCGAGACTCAAGGAAGATCTCAGCGTTTTCCTTCATGTACAATTCGCCAAAAACCCGTGCCGCGTAGGCTTTCAGGTAAGGGAGAAGCCTGTCAGGAGTGAATCCGTCCATCGGCCGAGCCATATCCGTGGCATGTTCAGTCCACCTCTAGGTATGATATCTCCGACTGTGATGATCCATATGCAGTTAGCGCCTCTCATATAAGCCTAAACGACTTCCTTGTAGACTTTGGCATAGCAGCGAGGACCATGTTGGCTGTAGATCTGTGATGTTGCTTCCTGGAACATGATCTCGATGAACAACATACCAGGTTGGCCCACTTGAAAGACCTGGGGTGCCCACGTACTTGAGGTTATGGTATAACTGGCGTTGCCCCTAATTCGAATCGTAGAGTACAGATTGAATTGGCTCCAGTTTCGGCAGGCTTACACCGCAGCCGCCCGCTCTTTGGCTTTCGTTTCCAATTGGTAGACAGCGCACGTTGCCGAAATTGTCATCGGGGAAGAGTAGTGTGACATCCTCCCGTGGCTCATTCAACCCCAAACTCCGACTTCCGGGGCCCCCGCTCCCGCCGTGGAGGTCCTAAACTTCTAGTTATCCTTCAGGGACAGGATCGCTCGGCACAGATAAATGACGTCTAGGCGATCTGGTGTCTTAATCTGATCAGCGCACCAACCAACTAGGACCGAGCTCGAGCGCTTCGCAGGTATATGCTCAGTGGTGAAGCAGACGCTTGGTCCGCAGTATACCTAGCAGCCAGGTGTAAAGCAGGTTAGCCTTCCAAGGCCACATAACACACCGATTATCTGGTGACGCCCTAAATTGAGTCAGCCACATATTAGCTCCGTTTTCAGGGAAAAGCCACGAGTTACATCGGTACCTGGAATTCGTACAAGTGGCTTGTGGGACCTCAACATGATGGTCAAAACGGTCGAATAGTAATGAGCGGTGGCCTGGTGCTAGGTCCTGGACCTGTGCTATTGAGTTTACGCCATGGAACTCTGCTTGTCCACCACCTCCGCGTATGACGTTCAAGAGTGCATCCGCGAGTCCGTTCGCGATACCTGCTCCGCATGGAATCCGGTACGTTCCAGGGGTTGATAGCGTCACCTTGTATTTTGTCCAAGGTCCTGCAGTCCTAGGAACACACACCATTAAGTTCATAACGAGCCGTGTGCCACGAATAATACCTTTCAGGTTCTGATAGCCGGACTGGGATGGGTGCAATGTCGGGATGTGGTTGCATGGAGCTGGCCCTCGAGCATTCGCCCCCCCTCTTTACTCTCTTCCCTAGCGGCCATCTTCCAGTCACGGAATCTGCTGTCGGTCATGACGTGTTTGACCGCCCTTCAAACCCTCTTGCGAACTGCCGTCGTGCGTCGCGCGTGAACGTTCACGTCAGAACCGGTCAGCCATCGTGCCGGGTGTTCCTGATTCTTTAGCCATTAGCACGGTGCGGCAAATGCCCGGTCATCCCATCGGGAAGGGATGCCCTGAGCGTGCTCCGACAAAAGACCAAGGCCCTGTTCGCGTTAACCCGCTGTCTCACGCCGTGCCCTGGCGTCCTCTTCTCGAGGCCCTCTTGAGTGCATTCCCACAGACCATGTGCCTGATGGCTGTTATGGATGTGCACAACCACAGCTTCGCGGGCGCCTCGTGCAGCCAAGGTTCGAGCAGTACACGACGGGCACGGCCTCAGCAGTGATTTCTCGCCACCTGTGCCGGCGAAACCCTGTTGAGGGGGCATAGAATCAAGCGGACCTGAAGGCCGAATCGGTGTGAGACGCGACCCTCCTTACCAGCATCCAGGGACAAAATGGCTTGTCATTCCCGGTGAGTCCCCTATGGTGCGCGTGCCATGCTAGTGCTGCGCGTGTGTGGTGTTACCAGCGACATGCCGTGCACCACACGGCCAGACAGGGCGAGACTGACGGCAGGCCGGCGGCAAGTGACAAGGTATATCAGGGCGCTGCCTATAATCTCAAAGCCTAAAGTCTCTGGTGATGAACAAGGTGTGTGTTGTTGGGCGATGCGATGATGACGTGAAAGATTCTTTCAACAGTCCCGGGTTCCTACTTCCTACCCTATGGCACTTGCTTTGGCCAGATCTGTCTACGGGTCGTACCTTTCCCAGGTAACTACATATGGATCTAGCTATCGATAACAGTCGACGGTCTGAAGCCGCGATGATGCTACGGCCATCATGCCTCCAAAGTTCCAATGCTCCAGCCTGAAAACTCTCGTCCATCTTTGTTTGGTTCCATCAACGTATTATGTGCCTCTACGTAGTCGGCAATACTAGTCTCCCCTATCGTCGTTCCTAGATGGGTTTCGTCCCCGCTTTCAAGAAATAGCATTGGCTTTCGCCCGTCGTCATGAGGAGCCATTTGAACTCGTACAGTATATCTACCTTAGCCCTCTACCCCTATACATGAGCTATCTGAAGATCAGCGGCGGGGCCGTCGAGTTGGAACCGGCCCCGCTGCTCCGACTCTGCGGACGGGTACTGCTCCGTCCACCTTGAGCCTGGTAGCTTCCTTGCCTACGCACATACGGGCATTAGTACCTACTGATGAAATACCCACAGTACTTTGCTTTGGTTGACGGTTTGCACCTGCCACAACTGGGCTGGACCGACCGACCACCAGCGGCTTTTACGCGGTACTCTATACTAATACTCCGCACTAGTACTCTTCCTGCGTCCTTGGCGTGCCGCCGTTGTCCGGGGGAAGCCAGGATGGTACTGTACGTCGTATTATCTTGGCGTGCGTCCTCCACAAGATGTTGTGCCCTCGGCCAGTCGCCGGCACCGATGTGGATTTGAGCGGGCATAGATGATAGCAGCGTGCCCGTGATTATCCGGGGTCATTATGCGATATTTCTGCCGGAATGGCTTCAATTTAATGTGCCTGGTTGGTTAGTGCGAGAGCGGACTGGTGCTACCGCGGCCACCGTTCAGTGCTACTAATCATTAGCAGTGACCATTTACCAGCTCAGATTGACTGGGTTCTCCGGGTCTTTGGACCCTGAGACCGTCCATCTTCGCCACCCGAGTGGCTGAATCCGCTCCGCTCGGGGTCGTGGCCCTCGTGGGTGGCACCTGCTGTGGATCAATGCCAAGGTGGGTGACCTGGCAAGAACGACGAGGCCTACGGACGTACCTTCCCTCTATCTAGCTCTAGCTCTTCAATAGGTCAGGTACCTACGGTAAGCAGCTTGAAGCTACAAACAACCACCACCTTGACTCGAGTGACCTGGGCGCTGGGCTTTCTCCCTCATTCTGTTTCCACTTTGTTGCCCATCGGACTGTCATCTTCCTCGTCGCTCCCTGGTCCGCCGCTTTTGGTGGCATATTGCCCAGTGCTCACCTCGTTATTTACATTTGCAGAGTGGCGCCTGCTCGCATTTTTTTTGTGGATACCTTCACCTGGAGGAACCCCTGAGTCCAGACCAAATCTCAGCAGATTCCCCCAACGTCGCCCAAGAATTTAAGGATAATCGTTGATCGCACGGTATTTTATCCGTGAAACACACACGAGTACGAGTGCCACGACCCCCTGTCTCGGCGTCGGTCTCGAAAAAAAAAAAAAGCAGTCGAAACAGGGCGAGAGATGCCGCCCAATTAAGAAGTTCCCGAGCACACGACGTTCTCCGCGTATCGTGCGAAACCGAACCCCCCCGGGCGAGGTCAGCCAGCCAGCCCCGCGACGATCCCGTCGACCACCACTGAAGGTCAATTTCCTCCCGCCGCGATGCCGACCCTCATCCGCCGTCAGCGCCTGCTGACGTTCTGCGCCATCCTTATTGTCTTTATGCTGTATCGCGTCGTGCAGAACTCGTGGGATGAGTCCGCCACCTACGCCGACCTGCGCTCCGGGTACCACAAGCCGCCTGGTGCCGGCCAGCCGCCGCCTCCTGAGGACTACTACAATGCTGCCGGGAAGGCCGCGGTCGTCCCGCCTGTGGAACCCCCGCGGCAACAGGTGCCGATACAGGACGATGAAAAGACAGATTCGGGCTACGACGAGGAGGCAGAGCTGGGTGTTAATATACCCGAGTTGAATGATCAGGCGTCGTATCAGGCGGAAGAGAGCCCGGCTGACTCGTTCAAGGGGACGGGCGATTCCGACCCAGAGGGCGACGACGGGAAAGATGAGTCCATGGAAATCCTCGGCGACGACGACGACGATGCGCCCACCAAAACGACCGAGGACGAACTGGACATTGAATTGGGGGAACCACCGAACGACGAGTCCAACAAGGCCATTCAGGATCAGCCCAACATCCACTGGAAAAAGACCCCTGAGCATTTCCCGGTGCCGGAGGAATCCATCATCCCTCTGCCCATCGGCAAGCCCCAGGAAATCCCCCAGATCCAGTTCAACTTCAAGGAGGAGTCGGAAGAAGACAGGGCGCGACGGATCCAGAGGCAGCAGCGGGTCAAGACCGAGATCGACAGGAGCTGGGCCGCATACAGGAAGTTTGCCTGGATGCGTGATGAGCTCGCGCCTGTGTCCGGCAAGTGGCGCGACAAATTCTGTAGCTGGGGTGCCACCTTGGTCGACTCTCTGGACACCCTCTGGATTGCGGGCTTGAAGGATCAGTTCGACGAGGCGGCCAAGGCTGTCGCGGATATCGACTTCACCTACACTCCACGCCAGGACATCCCCGTCTTCGAGACGACCATCCGGTATCTCGGCGGCCTGCTGGGTGCCTATGATGTCAGTGGAGGGCCCGAGGGCGACTACAAGATCCTATTAGATAAGGCGGTCGAGCTGGCCGAGATCTTGATGGGTATCTTCGACACACCCAACCGTATGCCCCTCCTGTACTACAATTGGAGACCAGCCTATGTCTCCCAGCCTCATCGTGCTGGCCGCGTTGGCGTCGCAGAGTTTGCGACGCTATCCTTGGAATTCACTCGGTTGGCTCAGCTCACTGGCGAGGATAAGTACTACGATGCCATCGACCGCATCACGAATGGTCTTGTCGAGTTCCAGGAAGCGGGGTCGAACATCCCCGGGCTCTTCCCGGAAGGGCTTGATGTGTCAGGTTGCAACAAGACGGCGACTACCATCCGGGACAATCTCAGCAAGGCCGCCAAGGAGCAGCTCGACTCGGAAGACGCTCTTGAGGAACCGCGAGGATATGTCCCCCCCAACAAGCCCAGTAAAGGAGGCGCCGGAAGCCAGGACATGATCAGGGATGATGATCGAGTCCTGAAGCGTGGTGTTGACCAAACAGGGGCAAACATTAACGAACTAGAACGACGGGCGGCGGCTGAGACCCAGTCGGCGAATCCGCCTCCATTTGCGGCCGACGGCAGCACCTCGGAGTGGGATTGCGTGCCCCAGGGCATTGTGCCCAGTGGGACCGGATATCAGAGCTTCCACATGGGTGGCGCTCAAGACTCTGCGTACGAGTACTTCCCCAAGGAGTACCTTCTACTTGGTGGTCTCGAGCCTAAGTACCAGAAGCTGTACGAGGATACTGTCGACGCTGTAGAAAAGTGGCTCCTGTTTCGGCCCATGGTCCCCGATGATTGGAAAATCCTGTTCCCAAGAAAGATTTCAACCAATAATCGCATCAACGGCGATCTCTCGCCCCAGTATGAGATCTCGCACTTGACGTGCTTCATCGGAGGCATGTACGGGCTCGGCGGGAAGATCTTCGGGCGTGAAGGGGACGTCGAACTGGCCAAGGAGCTTACGGACGGTTGCGTGTGGGCATATCAACAGATGCCATCTGGAATCATGCCTGAGGCAGCGCACGTCATCCCCTGCCCCGACCTCGAGAAGTGCGAGTTCAACGAGACGCTGTGGCGCGAGCGCCTGGACCCGTCGAGACAGTGGAGAGACAGTGAGATTGCGAAGTGGGAAGAGGCAGAGGCGGCCGAGGCCGCAAAAGAAACAGAGGCAGAGAAGGAGACTTCCCGACTCAGTAAAGCTGCTGGTGTTGAGGATGTGCCGGCCTCAGGACAGGAGGAATATGACGCCGAGAAGGCGGCGGAGGCGGAGCAGCTGGAGCAGAGTGCGAAGGACTCCGACGATGCATCAGAGTCGCTTCGTGACTCTCTTCGCAAACGAGCAGCTGTACCTGTCAAGGGTGGAGACCCGGATGACGATGACGGATCGCAGCTCCCAGACGAGCTAAAAGAGAAGCTGGGAATAGCGAACAAGGAGGGAGATGAGAAGACCGAGCCGTCAACGAGTGATGACAAGCCAAATCCGGACGAGAAGACGAAAGGAAGTGCAGACGAACCATCCAAGACAGTACCCAAGTATATCGCGCCAGAGCGGATGGCGCCCAAACGGCAGAAGCCGCTGTCACACGAAGAGTTTGTGCAGAAGAGGATAAAGGACGAGGGGCTACCCCCAGGGTTCACTGACATTACCTTCCCCAACTACATCCTGCGGTAAGCTTCAACGCCCAGTTTCTTCTATGGGGCCAGAACCTCCGCTGACACCACTCGCAGACCCGAGGCAATCGAGTCAGTGTGGTACATGTACCGCATCACGGGCGACCCCACATGGATGGACAAAGGTTGGTCCATGTTCGAGGCCACGGTGCAGGCCACGCGCACGGAACACGCCAACAGCGCCATCCAGGACGTGACGGCGCCGGTGCCAAAACTCCGGGACGAGATGGAGAGCTTCTGGATCGCAGAGACGCTCAAGTACTACTACCTGCTCTTCTCAGAGCCCGACGTTATTAGTCTTGACGAGTGGGTGCTCAACACCGAGGCGCACCCCTTCCGGCGGCCGACGTGAGCTGCTAGGTGGCAGGGTGGCAGCGAATGTAAAGAGGTGGTTTACCAGCGAACGTATATACACACATGACGTACCTGAAGCATGCTTTAGTACATGACTGGCGAGGGCGCATGAGGACTGTAATCATATTGGGCGCCCGGGAGGGATAGGGTGGGCGTTTTTTTTGAATGGATACATGGTTTTTTATATTGTTCAGATTTGTGATTTGAATCAGATACATCACAGACACCATGGGCTCTTTTTGTTGGTTTCCCGCAAACTGGGAGCAAGTTCTTTATTTAATAGAAGTTGTCAGAAGTTGTCAAGTCTATCTAGTACTAATCTAGGATCTTCATATAACGTTCACAGCTCACTATAGCCCAACGCTCACCCCGTCTGGCCGTACCGCCATTTGTACTTGGACGCCTACGTACTTTCTATCTCCATACCAACAATACATTTGCTATCCCTGTCATCGAACATAAGAATTCTATACCCACCTCCCGTCATCAAAGATCCTCCTAGGTACTATTATTGGAGGAGCAAAGCTGGAAGCTAATACCGCTTACACCCGCCATGTATCGCTAATTCAGTATCATGGGAAGACAACACTTCCCTGCGGAATCTCCCATTATAGCATTTCGCTGATGCGGCAAAGACGTATCCTGTCTTTTCCATACCTGTTCGAGATTCCAGCTGGTTGGACACACAAAGATCGCCGAGAAGAGCGGGGTTTTGGTAGAACCGTACATAGAACGCGCGGTGTGCGGAGCTCCTCTTATGGGCATGCCCGTCATAGGCTAAACACACAAGGTACGAGTACAGACCCGGATATGGCGGATACGAGTACACGTAGTTCCCCTCATACAGTAGAGACAAGATAAGTATATAAACCAGCACCTAGTCGGCACGTCGCTGACACTGTCGGCAACCCGCTTCACCACTACTATCACCTACCACCACGGTACCACCCTTACCCTTTACCAATACACCCAGCAGCTTTGAAGATGGAGAACCTAGCTATCTACCCTAGCCTCCGCGGAAAGGTCGTCCTCATCACCGGCGCAGCAGAAGGTATCGGCGCCGCCGCCGTGAAGCTCTTCTGCCGCCAGGGCTGCACCGTCATCTTCCTCGACTTCAACGACGCCGCTGCCGCCGACCTCTGCAGCGCCGTCGCCGGCATGGAAGATGCCTCCCGCCCAACCTTTATGCACTGCGACGTCACCGACCTGGACCGGCTGAAGGCGTGCGCGCAGAAGACGCTGGAGCAGTTTGGTCGCATCGATGTGCTCGTCAACAACGCCGGTGCTGCGGGGCCCAAGAGTCGTGTGCCCACGTCTGGGGTCACGCCGGAGTCGTTCGAGTACGATGTCAACGTCAACCTGCGCCATCAATTCTTCCTGACGCAGGCTGTCGTCCCGGCTATGCAGAAGCAGGGCGGCGGGAGCATCATCAACATGGGCTCCATCACGTGGAGGATCTCGGCCACCGAGATCCCCATTTACACGACTGTCAAGGCCGGAGTCATGGGACTGACGAGGACGCACGCCAGGGAGTTTGGGAAATTCGGTATCCGGGTTAACAGCGTAATGCCGGGTTCCATCGCCACGCAGCGGCAGATCGACACTGTGCTGACGCCCGAGTACGAGGCTGAGACGATGGCGGCGCAGTGCCTGAAGAGGATCCTGATGCCCGTCGAGGTCGCTAGCCTCATCCTCTTCCTGGCGTCGGATGACTCGAGTGCTATAACTGGGAGCAGTCATGTCGTTGACGGTGGCTGGGTTAGTGATACCTGAAGCTGATGTGATGATTTAACATGGACGACTTTTTGCTGGCATATCCACACAGACGTTTCGACGGCTTTCTAGACCGTGTCGTACGCTGGATTGCACTGCTTAATCTGTGAATGGGATATCGTGCTTCAGTGACATTTGTGTTGTTCGGTGGCGGCTCAGACAGAGATTGGTTATGTCAACGGCTCAGGGCGTCGATGGTCAACCGGATGCACGGATATCCAAATTCAAGGAGAAGAGGAAGCAAGTCTCTCGAGAGCATTAGAACCCATGATACAATCGTTACAGGGCAATTTAAAGCTCCACCGCTCTTCCAGTCACCAGAAATAACGATGTGATACTCTGACCATAGTACAGGGTACGATACCGGCAAGCCCTAAGTTGTGAGTCAAGTCCACCTACTACTCGGCTAGCAAAACGGTATCGAGAGCGGAGAGTTCCATTATGGTTTTATACATCTGAGAGATATTCCTACAAATAAATGACAAGAGACTACCGTATATAATATATCTGTGGTCATGTAAGTGGTGAGCATATATCTACTTCTCCTGCCCCAACCAACACAACTCCCTACTCATATTATTTACCTCCCTCCACTGCTCTGCCCGAATGCGCAGGACGGGTAGTTCACATGGCCGCGAGAAGCTTCTTATTAGCCTTGAGCCTTGCGGCAGCCACGGCGGCGGCTCCCGACAGAAGCGTGGCCCCAGTCCACATCGAGAGACCCAGGTAGCTGGACGCTCCCAGAATGCGGCCTGCAATCGGCGACCCAACAAGTCCTCTGCGGCGGCAAATCAGTCACCAGACTAGACAACGATGGAGTAAAGTAGGGAAGGAAGGAGGACGTACGTGACGGCGCAGGACCCCATCACACAGCCCATGACGGCGCCTTGGTTGCGCTTGTTGCCCAGTTTACCAGCACATGCGAGTTGAAGACTCATGACGCCCTAGAAGACTCTCATGTTAGTCATACAGATGATGAGAAGCTCATGTATAAAATGACGACGTACCCCTGATGCAAAGCCGTAGGCCAAAAAAAGAACAACAAGACCGCCCAGACTCTCTGCCGCAGTCCAGGAGAAGGCCACAACGGAGGAGAGGACAGTCATCGTTATAAGCGTGTTGAAGTGGCCCCATTTGTCGGCGAGTATCCCCGGCAACACCCTGCCGAAGAAGGATGCTGCGTTCAGCCCTGAGAGGAGGTAAAAGGCCGCGTCGGCAGAGGTGCCACGCTCGACGGCGTAGGCTGAGAGGTAGAAAAGGGGTACCACGAGGCCGAGATAGGTTAAGCTTAGGCCTAGACAGAGGAAGAGGAAAGCGCCGTTTTTGAGGATAGAGAAGTCGATCTTGTTCGGGCGATCCTTCTCATCCACGCTGTTACTTTCGCCGCCACGGGGCGCGCCGTCTTTGTTCTCCAACGGGGTGGTCTCGGCTGAGACGGTCGGGGGACTCGTGACGGTGAGGCAAGCAATCGCCAAGGGGACCATCATGACAAACCCAACAGCTCGCATGGTCCAACCGTACCCAATATCACGGCGGTAGAGAAGTTGGAGCAGCATGATGGGCCAGGTAATCCCACCGACCGAGGAGCCGCCAATGGTCAGGCCAAAGGCGGCGCCACGGCGGTGCGGCAGGCGGCGGGATACGACGGCCAGCGAGGGATTGGTGACGAGGGCCATGCTGATCCCAAAGAGGACGCCCTGGGAGAGGAGGATCTGGTAGTATTCCTTGGCTAGGGAAGCTAGGAATATGGCGAGAAGCTGCGTTATGGTGCCGATGCAGATGGGGATCTATACATTGATGCACGCGAGCAGTGTCAGGGAGGTGCAATGGAAGGGGGGGGGGGGGGNGGGGGGGGGGGGGGTAGTAAACAGGCTGAGGACGTCCTCTCACCCTTGGACCGTATTTATCGACAATGACCCCGGCGACCGGAGAAAGCAGTGACATTAAGGCCATGGCGGTAGATCCGATCCATGATATATCAGAGTCTGAACTGCCGTGGAGCAGGGTCCGAAAGCGCTCCTGGAAGACTCCAAAGGCATTCATGAAGCCGACGGTGCTGAACAAAGCTAGGGAAGCACCCAGGACAGCGAGCCATGATTGGAAACTGGACGAAACTTGTTAGCGACTGGTCAGAACCGGGGATGAAGCAGACTACGGACCTGGAGTAGTTCTCGGGGCGGTCGGGTGCAACATGCGCCATGGTTGCTGGCGGTTAATAAACTTTTCGGACGAGAGGATAGAGAGAGAAAAGAATAAACAAGAAAAAAAAAAGAAAATGCTCATGTTTGTAGAAAGCTTCTTTTGCAATACACATGTATTTTGGGAGTTTCCAATCTCTTATAGCCACTCCGACAGGCATCCGGGGAGAGTCCCCGGAGGATCCGCGGACCTGCCGACTTACACAAGAGGGCTTACTCCCACTCCCCTCACCGAGACACGAATCGGATCATCCGTGGATCTCCGGACCCCCGAACCACTCCTGAACCAAAACCACCTTACCGGCGTATTCAAGAATCGTCGCAATTACCGGCAGCAACAATCAAATGAAGCGTAAGCTAAACGAGCCGGAGACCCATCGTCCGTCGGGGCGACGACAGCCCCAAGTATCGTGCGACTTTTGCCGCAAGAAGAAGCTGAAATGCGACCGTGGGCGGCCGTGTACCAATTGCTCCGTCCGGCGACTTCCCTGCGGACATCAAGAGACGAGTACCACATGTACAGACGGCCCGGACAAGGGACCCTGTGGGGCAGTGAGGTATGGTTGGGAATATGGGAGATGCTGAGATCGGGGAGGCGACGGCTGCTGACATTCAGATCATGGGGGGTTCGTATAACAGCCCGGATGAGCCAGGGATTCTGGCGAGACTCCAGAGGCTTGAAGACGTGATATTCGGCGCTGCCGCCGCGGGGGGACCTGCGCCCGTCGACAGCCGACTTGACGATGGAGCTGCTGTCGGTGGTGGCGCGACAGAACCTGGTCGTCGTCGAGGACTGTCGCCGGCCACGGACTCGGAGCGGCAGCGGAAGGCTAGGTCGCTGGACCTGACATTTACCAAACACCTTCATCAGGTACCCATGTCAAGTCTGAATGTAATGTCACTGTCGCGGGGATACTGACCAGCCTCAGATGCCCCTGACAGATAGTCCGATCACATATCGGATCACGGGGACCCCGTCTTCAAGCAACACGGTCACCAATGGCCCGGACTCCCTGGCCGACAACATGTCATGCCACAATGAAGCTAGCCCGCGTCCTCACATCGACATGATGACCCGCGAGGATGCCCTGCTTCTCCTTCATAACTTCGTCCGGAACCCCCTCCACCTCCTACCCGTTCTCCACGAACCGACTGTCCGCCTACTGATCCACAAGGTGTACGACGACATCGACGCCGCCGGGTCCGTACCACAGTCGCCCAAGCCCGCTCACGCCGCTCTCGTGCTTAGCTTGGCTGCCATCGGTGCCTCGTTTTACCATGACGGGTGCGGCATCGCCCGCATGTTCCCCCGGGGCGAGGACGACGCGAGCGAGGCAGCCATGGTGTGGCTCCATTCCGCCATGGATTTGCTGGACCAGTCTCACCGGGCTGGGTCGTATTGTCTCGAGGACCTCCAGGCCAGGGTGATCCTCATGTACGTGTTTTACAACATGGAGGGATGCTCCCCGCGCATCAGGTTCCTGCACCGGACATCCGTCTTTGAGGCCCACGAGCTTGGTCTCCATCTTACGGACAGCCCCAAGGCCAAACCGGAGGGGGAGGATGACAAGATAACAAAGGAGGTCAAGCGCCGGCTATGGTGGTATATTGTCGCGACCGACTGGTGAGTGACGATACCCTCCCGTCTCTCCAGTCTCTCTCTACCTGTGCAAACATACGCGGGAAAAAGGGGAGAGGGGCCGCTGCTGCTCTCGTTCTGAATCGTACTGACAACCCGGACTCATCGCAATATAAAGGATGCTGGGCTTCTTAGGAGGGCCCTTTGACGGCACCTACTCGATACTCCCTCGCCACATGAACGTGCGTGAACCACGAAACATCAACGACTGCGACCTAGACACCCAGGACGACACCTTCACCCATCCCGACCATGTCCCCACCGACATGTCCCTCCTCGTCCAGCGCATCCGCATCGCCGAGGTGTGCCGTCTCGCGCTCGACGCCCGTCCCGCGGGCTCGCCGGACGACGACTCGCTCGACACCGAGGCCGCCTTACAACTCGACGGCCTCTTCCAGGACATGCTCGACACGCTCCCGCCCTTTCTCAAGCCTGGTGGCATGATACCCGCCGGAGCACCCCGCTGCATTGAGCTGCACAGGGATACCATCCTCTTGGCTATCCACGCGAGGCGGGCACGCATGCACAGGCGGCACCTGCTGAGCAGCCGCCACCAGCAGGATGATGACCCGCGTTCCCAGACGCTCCGGGAGAGGTGTCTCGAGTCAACACGGACTGTGGTCTCGGTGGCGACGAGGATGCTGGATACATCGTACCAGACGCCCCTGAGCCAGAACCGCCCTGCCCACGCGCAGCAGCCGACGAGTCTCCTCGCTCGCCGCATGGCCATAGTCGCGGGCCATCTGTTTATGGGCTGCGCTATGCTGGTGTTGCATGTCGGCCGCGGGGACGGCGGGGGCTGCGCAGACGGCCCGGAGACTGGAGACCAGAGGCTCATCAGGCGAGCTTGTCAGGGGCTGACAGAGGCTGGCAGGAGTAGCTCGATTGCGGCGAGTCTGGTCCACGATCTGACGCGTGTTGTGAGGCAGTACAGTCTTCGAGGAGGCGGCTGTCAGGAAGAATCAGAGATCCGCAGTGAAAAGGCTACAATGAACGGTCCTGCCGATGTACCACCAGGCTATTGTCCCGAAGCGACTTCTGGCGCCAACGGAGTGAATACATCTTCCACCGATGGCGCCGATGTGGGAATAGGCAGCGACTTGCTTCTCCCAGGGGAAGTCGCGGGTCCGGAGCACGGCGGAGCTGACCCTTGGGCGGACTTGTTTCTCGGCACCATGGCGTCCGCCGAGATGTCCTGGGACGAGCTCTTTGCTGGGTTGGATTCCTACCGCGACGGCTATAGTGCGTGATGGGCACCATCTAATACTATATAATCAGTAGGGCCTCTTGAGCCCGCGGTTAACAAAGGGAAAAAGGAATTCATAGAAGACTTCCAACTGCTGAAGGTCGAATGGACTGATACATAGATATACAGCAACCACGCGACCAAGGTCATCTATAAATACTATTTACTCTTTACTACCATGGTGGCTGAAGTGGCTGCGGTGCTGTTCAGTACGTAGTTGATGTCCGTTTGTCAGAGGCGCAACCAGCTGCTCGGTCCCACTCCCAACCCGATGCCCCCTCCCACAGCAGCTTGACTCCTGGTGGATGGAGCTGCCTGTACGGTGCAGTAATCTTCAGGAGTTCCTGTGTCGATTGTAGGGCAACTGGGGTTCGGTATAATGATATTGTATTCATACAGAAATAGGCTGCTATACTGTCTTCCCACCCACGGCTCATCCGCATGCCATCTTGTCTTTCATCTCGCCCAGCCCGTCAACCGTCTAGTTGTAATACCTCGGCTCATTGAAAACGTGGTACCTATGCCCACGAACCCCCTGCCCCCTGAACAAAGCAGGGAACCTCCACCCCTCCGGCACCTCACCCTCCTCCACCCTGCGATCGCGCTCCTCCGCCGACAGAGCCCTCTGCTGCGCAATCTCCACCTCGCTCTGGGGGATGACAAATTTGGCCACCTGCAGCTCCGTGTCCGTGATGGTGCTGCGGCTGAGGCGCGCGTAGCCCACGCGCTTTAGGCCCTTGAACAGTATGTACTCGCACCAGCGGTCCCAGTCCGTCGGGTCGACGTCGTGCATGCCTGACCGCTCGCTGACGTAGGTGTTGTAGTTGCCCTTGAGTGGCTTGGTGACGAGGTAGCTGAGGAGGATGGACGGGCGCGGCGTCGAGCCCATCAGGTCCGCAAGGTACTCGGACTGAAGGCGGCGGTCCTCAGGGTCCTCCTCCTGTCCGGAGTGGAAGACGAAGACGTCAATCAGCTGCCCGTAGACATCCAGAGTGGCGTGGATGGCTGGTGCCAGCTCGCCGACAGGACTGGGGAGAAGGTGGTGCTTGGACTCCACGATGGGAAACTTGGAGAGCAGGGCCGCTCCCCATGTGTGCTTGTTGGGACCCGGCCCGTAGTCGACGTACATGCCGAGATCCTCTGCGAGGAACTGGGTGCTGTCGCGGTTACCCATGATGATACGCTGCTGGTCGGACTCGAGCAGACCGACGACGTCCAGTTCCGCCTCCTTGATCAGGTCGCGCATACGGTACTCGGACGACCACATGTCATTGTCCAGAGAGAAGTGGATGGTCCAGATGCCCGCCGTCACGATCCGGTCCTCAGGGTGATAAGGCTTGTAGTCGTTGGTGGGGAAGCGCCTAAACGCAGCGCACAGGAAGACGATGTTGATGAAGAGCGTGGACGCGCCAAAGTACTTCTTGTGCTGGGACGCGGATGGCCGCTTCGCTTGCTGGCGGCGCGGCCGGGAGCTCTGGAAGTTGTACACGCCCAGGCCGATGAACGTCATCATGGTAATCATGACCCAGTCGGTGTGCTCGCGGACAAGTGGTCCGCCTGGGACAAAAGCGTAGGCGACGACCCAAACGTGGAAGAGCACCAGGAAGTTGTAGATGAGGAACCCCAGGCCAAAGCTTACAGCGGGGCTCTTCTTCGCCGCGGCCGACAGCAATGGCACCGAGACAGCGGTCAGATAGGTCGCAAGGGCCAGAGCTCCAAAGTATCCGAGCCAATGGCTGAAAAACGTCAGGACCATGGCGCCCAGGGTTCCCGCAAGATACTGAACCCAGCCGCCGGCGGCGTTGGGCTTGTAAATCCCACCAAAGAGACCAAGCGACATGGCAGCGAGGGTGCACCACCCGTGGGTAGAGAAGTACGGGCCGCGAATCGGGAAGCCCTCCCACACCCACAGAATCATGGTGCTGGTGTCCGAGAGAAGGGAGTGAAGACCAAAAAAGAGGCCACCGATACCAAATGCGGCAAGCATCGCAGACCCTTTCTGGTTCTTGTCGTTGCTTAGCGAGCCGCTCATCAATGGAGACCTGCGCGTGAATCGCAGAGCAGCCAGGACACCGAGCGTGAGACCAACGCCGTTCCAGCCACCATTCTCGGCGTGCATGATGGGCCAGATGGGGTTATTGGTCTTCCACATGAACTTGGCTGTGGAGGACATGATGAGGCCGACCATGAGACCTAGAACCTTGGACTCGAAGCGAACCTCGTGGACAGACTCAGCTGACAACGTTGCCACCCAGCCAAGACACGACATGGCTACACCGAAGCCGAGGACGCAGAGTCGCATAGTCGGGTTGATGACAAGATAGGAAGCGATTCCAGCCAGCGAAAGAAGGTGGACGATGCGCAAGTTTCCCTGAACAAGAGACCGAAGAGGGCCGATACCGAGCAAGAATGGAGATACGCTAGTCATGACGAAGGCTTCAAAGCCCGAGATGCCCATGTACCACAGGGGGAAGACTGGCTGGTTAGTTTCGCCTTCTATAAGAATCTGATAGTATACTTACACCACACAACAAGACCCAGGCTGGTAAGAGTGGTCCAGAATACGAACTTGACGCTGTTAGAAATGGAAATGCGTCCCTTGGGGGGAGGCGGGGGTTATCGAATCCTTACTCCATGGTACACATCGGCGATGGTGTCCAAGGCCTCCGACCAAGTGAAGCGTGCTGGCAATATGCCAGTCGCCTTTGCCTTCCTTGGGATCTGTCAGACCTTGCCCACTCATTCCCGAAGGGTAAAACTTACTCCTTTTCCAGGACGGCCGAAGGAACGGAAGAGCGATTCTCACTGCACAGGTAGTTTTAGAATATGGTCCCAGAGCGCACAAGTATATTTCGGACAGAACTATCTGGGAAGCCATTGCACGTACCCCTTGCTTGAACCCCCGACGTCCCTGACCACGAGCTCAAAAGTTGCAAAGTCGATGGCGGTAACGGCATCGAAGCCGACGTCGAGGATGATGAGCGACCACTCGAAGAATGCATACGTGGTGTATGCTGCAATGCTGTTAGCCGCTTGCTTGAGACGCCCGGGGGTGGATTCTAAGCTCACCTCCCGCAACTCTGTGCACCTTGTGCTGGATGAAGAAGTAGATCAACGGAACAAGTGTCCCAAAGAAGGCACCAGCCAGGTATTTCCGCAGCGTGATGGCGCGTGGGTTGGGCGGACTGAGGGCGATGCAGCCGGTCGTCCACGGTAGGGTTGCGACAATGTAGGAGATCATGAGAATGTCGTGCCAGTCGTGATCGTCAGTCGAGGTGATGTAGGTCCATCCTCCGCAAGTCAAGGTGCGAAAGACGCCCATGAAGGCAACGAAACCGGGGAGCTTGTGGCCGGGCTTCCTGGTAAGAAGATACCACAGACCAACAAGCATAAACCGGGGCCCTGTTCCCCCGTCAGCTGCCAGTATTCCCCATCTCCTCTCCAGGACTTGTCATACCGGATGTAATGGCGATAAAGATCATGAAGAAGGATCGTTCGGGGTATCGATCGCCAATGGTGGCGGACACGGAGGGGAACCATTCATCGGGGTAGCCGTAGTGCTCATTCTGGACGATCTTGTGGTAGTGGAGCGAGATACCGACAATGAGGGCACTGATGAATGCCGCTACGCATCCGAGTCAGTCCATTGATAGCTAAAGAGATGATTCAATTCCGGAACGAGCGTACTGGATGCCGCGACGGTATGTGTCCAACTGACCCATTGGCCGCTCAAGCTGAGGAGGACGCCGCCCTCCTTGTCCTTGAATTTGGACATTGGCGGCGGACCAGAGAGAGCGAAGGAGTGAATGAGCACGTATAATAAACGAACGAACGAACGAATGAAGAGAATTCGAAGATTAGAAACTATAAGGATGAGGCCATCCAGCAAATGTGGATGGGAGGACGTTGGTAGTCCGCGATGTTGGCGCGATGCAGGGAGCAAGCAGGGGGGAGGAGGGATTCGAGGAAGGCCACGACGCGGAGCCTCGGCGGCGCGAGCCTTCCGTTGGAGACCGTCAGGAGGGTACCTACCTGATGCGAAACCCTGTCAGCGATTCAGTTTCGGGGACTTGGGGTTGCACGTGTGGGCTGCCTTCAATTGTGGCACCAGCCATTCTGGCTCCACTAAAATCTCCAGCAGCCTCACAAAAACTTCTATGCTTCCACATCACCATAATCCGCAACAGCTCCAAACACTGTATCAGCACCGACTTGCGAGTTGTCCAAGACGTACATCATGGCTGGTGTTGCCGAAAAAGCGAGGTTCTTCCTCGAAAGATCCGTCCCGCAACTGCGGGAATGGGAGGAGAAGGAGCTGTTCTCCAAGGTTAGAACGCCATGGTCGAGGCTTTGCTTCGCCTTGTCACTAACAACAAGTCGCAGGAGGAGATTCGCACCATTGTACAGAAGCGCAACACTCATGAGCACAGAGTCCTGTCCCCCGGGAACAAGCCGTCAGACTGGTCGGCCTACGCGCAATGGGAGCAGTCCCTCGAGACGCTCCGGAGAAAGCGCTGCAACCGCCTCAGAATCCGTCACCTCAACTCTGCGCACGCAGGCCAGGGCCGCGTCCTCTCCATTTACGACCGGGCCGTCAACCGCCACCCGAACAGCGCGACGCTGTGGCGTGAATATTTGTCCTACACGGCAAACATCAAAGCGGCCAAGCGGTTCCGCCGGACCATGACGGACGCTCTACGGATGATGCCCCACGATACGCAGCTATGGGTCATGGCTGGCAGGCGGTCTGCACGCAGCGGGGATATGGCGGCGGCGAGAGGGTTCTTTATGCGAGGATGCCGGTTCTGCACCCAGGATGGAACGCTGTGGATCGAATACGCCCGGTGCGAGATGGAATGGCTGAAGAAGGTGGACCAACGGAAGAGCAAACCAGGAGCCGATCCCTTACGGCCGGACCGTCCTCAAGGAGACGACGAGATCCGCATCCACGACAGCGATGAGGAAGAGGACGGGGACGAGGAGGGCGACGTCTTACTACCAGAGCCCTCTAAAGATGAGGCCAAGGTCATCGACAAGAAGGCGGCAAAGCAGCTCCAAAATAACCCGGCCATGGACGGGGCGATCCCGATGGCCATCTTTGACATAGCGAGGAAGCAGCGCTTCTTTAACGCTGACTCTGCGGAGCAATTCTTCGTCATGTTTGCATCCTTCAAGGATGTCTCTGTCCAGCCGCAGATATCGCGGCACGTCCTCGATGCCATGGACCAGGTGTATCCGAACCACCCAGCCACATGCAACGTCCATATTCGACAGCCAATACTTGGCGTGAGTCCCAAGACGGCTGATTTCCCGAGGGGTCTGAGGGAGGTTATTCCCAGATTGAGCAAATACCTCGAGGTTACCACGGATCGGGCTGAGCTTGAGAGGAAGACGGCGCGGTGGATCGACGAGTACCTGACAGTGGAGGACCTTGATGGGGGTATCAGGAAGGTTTTGGAGCATACGAAAGGCAAACTGGCGTCGATCTAATTGGGCAGCGTATATAAATGACGACTCATGGCCCAAGCCGGAGATGGCCGTTTCGCTTCGTCTTTCCGTGACGCTAGGCTGTATTGTTTCAGTCCGTACTGCTGTACCGCACAGTAGCACAGGGTTGTGCGGTCGAATATGTATTGCTGTGAAGGTGAGACCTTGAATCGATGGCGACGTGGCATTCCAATGAAGGTAGAATGGGGAAAATAATTCGTAGCAGATCTAGGCTGAGTGAGACAAGTGGCTCCTTGACGGTGCTAACCGTACCACGAATGTGGACTTTCGGGGCCGATGGTGAGCACCAGCCATGACAGTTATGGAGAGGCCCCCAAAAGAGTCGGACGGATATCGCGACTGTTGTCTCGCCGGGCCATTGATTAGTGTCGGAACCGGTAACACGCGGGAAATGGGGCACGGCCGTTGGAATCTGCCGCGGAGATGAGAGGTAATTAACACTCCAGGAGACAAAAACGATTCTTAATGCTACGGGGTACCCAGCAAAAACTGTCGCATGTCAGACAGGCCTGAAGGGGGGGTGGTCTGTGATTTCTTCGTAGAGGGGAAAGCACAGAGGGCATGGGGAAATCTCAATTTCGAGCATTTTCTACATTAATAGAATCCTCAATGGAATGGCTGCCCGTTTCAAGCTCTGCAGAGATGCACGAGTAGTCTTGGTTCTATACCACCTTGGAGAAATGGCGGCTTGGACCTCATCTGGCACATGGGCGCCGGGCCGTGCCAAGTAGGGCCCAAGCGGTGGGAGAGGGATCTGGACGGGCCTTGTGGGTGGCGCCGTCCCACGGGTCTGATGAGCCGTCCATCCAGGCGTCCACTCAATGTTGGATCGACAAGCACCCTGACTGAGCGCCACGAGGCATTGTCGCGGAGTCATCTGCCCGTGGTGAGGAGGAGACAGATGGGTAGTCGGAATCATCTACAAGTTAAAGTACCACTGCGGACACCAGAGCACGTCGGCGAAAACCTCGTCGGTTGAGCGAAATGAGGTCGCGATAACCATGACCGAAGGCGACAAAGGCGGTTGTGTCGGGAGGTGGACTGGCTGGTGGGGCGCTGGCAGTGTGGGACTGTGGGTGCTGCAAACCCTGTGGGGAATTCCCGACCCTGCAGTTCAAAAGTGTAAGGTACCTACAGTACTATGCTAGTGCCTTGCCGGACGGAGTACCACGCCGTTGTTGTGGCCTGACGGGTGGACGGGCGGGAAAGAGCGTTCTGAGGTACCGTACCTACCTCGCCGGTTCACATAAGTAACTGGCCCCCTTTGCTCATCTTTTTCACTTTGCCCATCATCTGCACTCCTCCGTTTTACTCTTTCCATCCTCTTGTTCTTCTCCTCTTCGCTGTCGCTCCATTTCGTCATTTTTGCTCATCGTCGCGGACGGTGCTTTGTGCTGCGACCCGACCGCCACACTTACATGGACGGCGAACCTTGGGACCCGAGGTACCCAGGCGGTTGGGCCAGACACCAAGACGCAGATACTACGACCACCACGCAACAAAACACCAGGAAAACGAGCAGAAAATCAAACGCCCCGGAACCCATCGATAACTGCGTCGCTCCATCGCCAGCACTCGTCGGGGTGACAGGCTACCTGAGCAACATGAGCAAGCACCACTGGGGGGGTGACATGACTGGGCAAGGATTCCCTCCACCCGGCAAAGCCCCAGCCATGGCGCATCAAACGGCGTCACGAGTGTGTGCGTCCACAGGATCGACCACCGCCAACACATCAGCCTGACTATCCTGGGGCCCGGATTGAGGCATTTGGTGTTGACCCGTGCAATGTCATTGCGGAAAGATCCATGAACCGAGAGTTTCCCTCACGAAATTGGGATTCAAGGGGTCGCTTTAGAACGAACCTACAATTCACCAACCGGCCACTACCAAAATTACTGGGTTAGCACTTGACGCCCGTCCTGGACTGGTGGGGCCTGCCTGGCGCCTGACGAGAGTCAATTCTCATGCCAACAATCGTGGCCTACCACGATAAAATCCAGTCTGGATGCAAAGAGCATATTGGAACCAGGAATCTCAACGCCAGTGGATTTTTCTTTTACATCTCATCTTGTCCTCTGTGGTGCAATACCAATTGGCGATGCCAACCACAGAGCTCCGACTGTCCAGGCCCGGCACCACCGGCATACACCACCAAGTCACAAGTTCAGGCGTACCGTTCGACGACGGCTCCCCTCAATGGCCTCATAATCACCATTCCTAGGTTTCCCCACCATGGGCCAAGGCTATGGCCAGACCGATGTCTCAATACGATCCGAGGACCCAATGTATTCTCAACGGGAGCTTGATGTGAGCGCCAGAGGATGCACTGGATGGGAACCTCGTCTGTCTGGCCGAGGGGGTCCGAAACTCGCTACACTTCACTACCGCACACGTTTTGGGCTGTTGGGCAGATAGGCTCATGCACTCATCTGACGACGACGACCTAGGCTCCTACACTGCGAATACGGCTTGTGTATAGGGCAGCCCTTGCCTTGGTTTCCTGGCCGCTCACCTCTAGTTGGTCCTACTTAGACAAGCTCTCGAAGCGACCGGCAGCTGTGCTACTGTGCTGACGCGAATTCGTGGCAATCATTCACCGTCTCCGATCATCGAAAAGATTGGTGAAACTGGCAGTGTACCCGAGTCTCGACCACTGGACGCTGGGTTGTGTGACGGATCGCCCATCACATGTCGTCGTCATAACACACTGCTAACGCATAGGCCTGAGCTGCTAGCAAAAAAGCCTGCATCCACGCCGGTTTCTCTAACTACGGACCACGATGCAATATCTCCGCCTTATCACTCACGCTCATTGGCCATGGACCCACATACCCATGACATTCTTGCGCTGGTCTAGCCCAGGAGTGGCTAGCGATTTCGCAAGGGGTTCCTTGGTCCGAACAAGTCTGCCTGAGCCCTGAGCGAGCCAGCCATTCTGCCCGTCTGCCGCCTGCTCCGCCGACTCCTCCACTCCTCATTCAACCGAAACCGCCCGCGTGTGCTCCTGGCACCAGGTCATAGACGCCGACGCACTCGGTCAAACAACAGGCCCTTCCTCACCCGGCGCAAACGCTGTGGAGCGTGTCAGGCCGACCAGTGAACTGCCGTTCTCTTAGGTAAGACCAGCGCCTCGTTCCATTCCACTTCGCCTTTCCGCTCCGCTCGCAGAGACAACACACCTGAGCCAGACGCGCCTCCTGGCCCCCCTGGCGTTGTTGTCCGTCGACATTTTCCCACCCCAAGTCTCGTGCCGCCTATTATCACCTGTTGCCACACCGGACGGTCTCAGCACCGCACAGCGCAAACTGTCGACTGTGGTAGATGTGGCCCGTCCTGCCGGCCACCCGTTGAAGCGCGCCTGTCGACTGAAATTTCTCACTGTTTCTGTCCATCCCGTCACTCACTGCAGACGACGCCTCCTGTCGCCCTGTTTACTGCCACCCTCGGGCGCGTCGTTGGCTACACCCGCACCCACCCTCGCACTTGCACCTCCGCTCAACGCGCCCGCTAACAACCTCTGGCCACCGTCAGCCTCATCGTCGCCAACCGTTGACTGGCTTGGCCTGGTGACCCCGATTTCTTGGATCCTCTGTGGTCACTGGTGCTTTCTGACCAGACTGCTCTGGGCCGACCCTGGCTGCGACACCACTGAGTGCAGAAAGGCAATTGCGACTGGTAGTTCAAACTCGAGGTAAGTGCTGGCGCCAATTTTTTTCCCTCCTGTTCCAGGCGAGCACAGCGCTGGACGTCCCCCAACGGGCAACCTGCAACTGCCCTGACTGCCCTGCACGGCCTCTCGCCTTCACTCCCCATTCTTGTCCCATTCCATTTCCACGCAACACACCTGCCACCTCGCGACGCGACCCAAGACCGCATCAAACCCTTGGTCTCCATCGCCCGCCACTCGTGCCGTGTGACGGCCCCATCTCGATCCGTCTTGAAACTTTTGCCTCCACCCAATGGAGACCTTTCCGCGTGTCTTCTGATTGCTGACGCCGCAACATCTAATAGCCCAGCTAGCCATCGGCGGCAATCGCCATGAGCACCACCTGGATGAATGACGCCGCCCCGAACCACAATGGAAACGGCTTCCCGCGCATGAACGATCCAGACACCGCAGGTGCCATGATGGATCCCTCCGTCTTCATGGCCAACCCCGGCCAATTCAATCCCGCGCAGCTGCAACAACAACAGCAGCAGGCCCAGCAGCAGATGCAGGCCCTTCAGAATGCCCCCATGCGCAACGCCTCACCATCGACACTCCAGAATGGCCCCTATCAAACGAACCCCGTCATCCCGTCGAAACGACCTCGGCCGCGCGAGGATAGCATTGCTGGCTCCCCGACACAGAACCAGAACACCGGCATGCTGCCGACGTCGCGATCCCAGACGCCCCAGCAACAGCCCAACTTCTCTGGCAACTTTCCACCTGGGGCGATTGGCCAGCAGGGCGCTGGCCAGTTCCCGCATTTTAAAGCTAATGGTTCGGCTACTGCTAGTCCCTCGCCCATCATGGGTAACCAGATGCGCCCCGGTACCGTGCCTCAGCGCGTCGCCACCGCGTCGCCGCATCCTTTCTCTCCGAGCAATCCGCAGTTTGGGCCCCAAACCTCGCCCGTCCCCTCCGAACACGGTACACCTCAGCCGAACCAATTCATGCAGAATATGCCGCAAGGATACAACCCTAGCTTCGCGCAGTCGCCGTCACATTCGCGACCGTCGCCGAATCCTAGCGCAATGGCCGGGGGCCAGATGATGCCTCAAGGGATGGGCCAGATGCCTCAGCAGATGGGTCAAATGCAGAACATGTACGCTCAGATGCAGCAGCAGCAGCAGCAGCATCAGCAGGGACAGCCGCAACCCATGGGCATGCCGCAACAGCAACACCACCGCCCTCAAAATCCCCAGGTTATGACCGACCAGCAGAAGATGGCGGCATATCAGATGCGACTGCAACAACAACTACAGGGAAACATGCAGATGCAGGCTCAGATGCAGGCGCAGAACATGGGTCGCGGCATGATGCCCAAGCAGCAGGTGCATGGGATGCCGAATGGCCAGGGACCTCAGGGCCAAGCAAACATGATGCGACCTCGGATGATGTCGAACATCAACCCGGACCACTTCATGAAGAATCTCACCAACCTGATGAACGCCAGGCGTTTACCGCTAGATACTCAACCCATGATTGGGGATCGCCCGGTGAACCTCCTGATGCTGTTCCAGGTTGTCCAGAACAAGGGAGGCTACAAGGCAGTCATGGGGAACAACGGTTGGCCTTTCATTGCACAAGCGCTGCATCTCCCCGGACAAATGAATGTGGCCATGTCGTTGAAGCAGATCTACGAGCGCAACCTCTTGAAGTTCGAGGAAGTGTGGGTGGCACAGCAAAAGCAGCGGCTGATGCAGCAGCAACAACAGCAGCAGCAGCATCAACAACAACAACAACAACAACAACAGCAGCAGCAACAGCAGCAGCAGCATCAACCGCAACAGCACCAACAGCCACAACACCAAATGCCACAACAGCACCCTCATCCACAACAGGGTGCGCCGCAGAAGCAGATGCAGCCGAACCAACACATGAACCACGTCCAAATACAACATAATCACCCTCAGGCTCTGCAGCAACAGACGCCCATGAAACCTGGTCAGCCTAATGGGCTCTCCACGCCTCAGCAGCAGCACCAGAGCCATCCTAGCTCTGCTCCCGACCATCATAGGAACAGTCTATCGAGGGGCGTGGAAACACCAGGACAACCCGAATTCTCCATGCAATCTCCCGCTCACGCAAAGCCTGTAATTGACGAACGCCAACTGCCGGCTGCCGCGGCCACCGAGCCCCCTGTCCCCAAGAAGCTTCCCAAGTCAGACGAGTACACTCCTTGTGCTCGCGAATTGACGACTGTTGGCGGGCTCGATCTGCAGGTTGTTCGGACGCTTGGCACTGAGCTGCTAAGATGGGCGCCAGACGTCCCACCACTACCGGAGCTGGGCAATATCGACATCCACGCTCTGACAAAGAGCATACAAAGCGGCATCCATGGAGAGGTCCGAGTTGCCCTCGATACCCTGGCAGCCGTCTCGAATTCGCCACATCAACCCCATTTTCTCCGGTTGCCCTACTGCGATGACTTGGTCGACTCCCTGGTGGACTGTGCCGAAGAGCAACTGGAGGTCCTGGCCGAACATACGGTGGAAGTGTCCGACGAAATCCAGCTCACGCCTTACGAAGAGCTTGTAAGGGCGTGTCGCTCTGAGCAGTGGGCCGTAAAAGACACACCCGTGTTTGGGAGCAACGAGTACGAGCTGGACCGCGCTGTGGATAGGTTAATTTGCATCACCACTATCCTGCGGAATGTCTCCTTTCCGGGCGAGGCCAACGAGAATCATCCCGTTTTGGCTGATGAGGCGGTTGTCAAATTCTTATCCGTCGTCATCCGGTATCTCGGTACGCGAACCATGTTGCTGCGCACGTGCGCCAACACTTTGGATTTTATGAAGGATGTGGTCATCCTCCTGTCCAACATATCGGGCGCCATGGAGATTCCCGGCCGTGAGCAAGCGCTATGTCTGCTACAGTTTCTGTTGGCATTTGCTCCCTCCCCAAGTCCGACGAAAGCCGGGGAGGGTTGGAAGTTCACGCCTTATGAACCCAGCTTGCATCCATACCTCCCGCACGCTGTGGACGCTCTCGCGAAACTGTTTGCGCGCGACGAGCCCAACAGGACCCATTTCAAGGCAATATTCACGTTGGACAGTACCAGCAACCCTTCATATGAGCTATTGACGCGCACTTTTGCTCTGGCCGTCTCGCCGATTCCCGACAAGGTGCTCGAGCGGAACCGGTCGCCCCAATTCCCGCCTCTCGTGGAGACGAGGAAGCCTTTCCTCATGCAAGGCCTCCTATGCGCCGAGATTCTGGCTGCTCTGGCTCCTGGATCAGAATCCGGCTTGACCAAATCTTGGTTGCTGTCCGACAACTTCTTGGCACAGAGCCTCGTTAGTCTCATCCAGAGGCTCAGCCGCCAATATGAGCAGCCAGTGCCTGTCAACAGGGGCGCTGCCCGAGCGGCGCCGAGGAAGGACCCTGAGCTCGTGTACATTGTGGTCACTGCAGTTGCGCTGCTCAGGAGGCTGGCAGAGAAGTCTAAGGAACCTACAGGCTCCGTATCCGCCGTGTTGTCCTTCCTGCCATCTTCCCAGTCACTCATGGAGGTTACGAGTTTGACAGCTCCCGAGTGGACAAAAGAAGGTCTTCTCCAGCAGTTCACGGCATGCGTCAATTTGGACCGGTGACGGACGCTCTACCGGGGTAAATGGTCCTTTTTTTTTTGGCATATACATTAACGCCTTTGGCGTTCCCTCCACTGGATATACTGTGCATTCACGGGGCAAGGAGGCCTTTGTATGTTATTGGAGGCGGGGCTCTGGTTTGCAGTACCCCGGACACAAGCGAGCGCGGCTTAGATTTTTTCTGCATCGGTGTCTCATGGGTTCTCCTTTTGCATGGGCTTTACGAGGGGCGCGTGTTTTGTGGATAGGGAATAAGTTAGGATACATCGATACCACGCTTGTTGAGGATATATGCATATTGCACACCTCTCCATCTGATCTTACCCAGCGCCTGGGGTGCTCGATAATATTTTACAAATGTACTGGTCCGCCAGCTCCCGTTTGTATTTGCCCATACTTTTGCACGCTTTTGTACACAATCGTCTCCGATATATTTCTTGCTCTCCCATATCCAGCTAGAACCCACGTTCGAGGAGGTACTGGCGCGTCTTGTCGTAGTAATCACCCTGTACGATTGTCAATTTCTACACTCCAACCAGAGAAATCCCTGGGGCAGTAAACCCACCTTGAGCTCCAGGTGACCCGTCACAGGGTTAAGACGCAGATTATCCTCCGGAATGTCAAACTTCTCCGTGAGCTCCCTCCCCAGCGCCCTCGTATCGCCGCTGATCTTCTTGATCGTGACGACCTGCTTCGTCCCACCGGCCATCCACTTCCTGTACACGGGCAGCTGGGCGAATGCAGTACGGCGCACGATGTACGGCATCGACTGGAGGGCCTCGCCGGTGAGTGTCGGCGGGGGCGTGGGCTCGCGATGGAGGGGGCGCGCGGAGGGCGGGATCTTGGGGGGTGGATTCTTGCTGCTTGGGGCGAGGGGGTCGGCTTTGTAGGATACGGGGGCGGTTTGGCAGATTGGTGATAGGATTATGCGTGGCGAGGAGGAGCGTTGTGTGAGGAGGGCGTGCGTTCGTGCGCGCGATAGCGCTCGGGAGAGGAGGTGAGGCATCGTGTCGTGATGTTGGGAGTCGCAAGGACCCGGGAGGAACGTGGTGGTAGGACGGTAGCTTCAAATCGAATGCGTGCTTCGCGGCGGGGTTCAAGCACACGAGTAATTGACAAAGAAGAACAGAATCCAGATAGGCGACGCAGCTATGGCTCCAACCGGTGGCTGATCGCGTCGAGGAGCCTCCAATGTGTAGGTACTAATTACTAGAACGTCCCGTATGTAGAGATGTAGAGCTCGATTGTCAGGGTCCACCAGAAAATCTCGAGATCACATGACATCGAGTTGCGTGTACCTCTGTACCTCTTAATAGTGGCACGGCAAATCCGCGGATCAGCAAACGTTACCCGCCTCCTTTACCAAAACCCCACACCACTTTGCAGTTGGGCGAAATTTCGGCCAAAATTGCCCCTCCATTCTCCAGACCACTCACTCCCTCCGCCTCCCCCTTCGCCCCGAAATTCGACCTCATCGACGAAAGGCAATTCGACGGGAATCAACGATAAAAAAGACAAGCAACCCCCGTTTCGTCACCAGAGTCGACAACAGTCTAACCCCACCATGGAGGAGCTCAAATCCCTGTCGACCAACGGGTCGTCCATCCTGCCCAAGCTGGCGCCGAACCTGAGCAGGCACATGCTCTTCCAGCTGATCCAGTTCGAGAGCGAGCTGGCGGACGAGCGGGGCGACGAGGAGGCGATCAAGGCCATCGACAGCGCCAAGGCCAAGCTGCTCGAGGATACCAACATGAACAAGAAGGAGCAGGAGGTCCAGGCGCAGCGCGAGAAGCACGACCAGGCCACCGAGAAGATCAGGCACCTGCTCACCCAGGATGAGGTCGTCAACGGGCTGAGGAGCGACAAGGTGGCCAACTTGGAGTTTCTCAAGAATCAGCACGGGGTGAGTAATATCTCTTTCCGCGCAGAAGCAGGGATTCACAAAGAGTATGAGAGGATTTTTTTTTTTTTTTTTTTTTTTTTGCTGATAAAGGGACAACGTGAATAGGTCACCATGGAGATGGTCGACGCGCTGTTCGACCTTGGCCAGTTCCAGTTCCGATGCTTTCAGTATGGCGATGCCGCCGACACGCTCTACCAGTTCCGCGTTCTCTCCACCGATAACGACAAGGTGTCCGCGGCAACGTGGGGCCGTTTGGCGTCCGAAATCCTCTCCATGACGTGGGACTCGGCCGTCGACGAGATCAAGAAGGTGCGCGAGGACATCGACACCCGGCTGTTCAACAACCCGCGCGCCCAGCTTGACCACCGCACCATGCTCATCCACTGGTCGCTCTTCCCCCTCTTCAACTTCGAGGCCGCCCGCGAGCCCATCCTCGACATGTTTTTCTCCGCCGCCTACATCAACACCATCCAGACGTCGTGCCCGTGGATCCTGCGCTACCTCGTCGCCGCCGTCATCACCGGCCGGGGCCGCGCGCGCAACTCGTCCCTGCAGCAGAAGCAGCTCAAGGACGTGATCCGCTATGTCCGCCAGGAGTCTTACGAGTACAACGACCCGCTGACGCAGTTCGTCATGGCACTGTACGTGGCCTACGACTTCAACGCCGCGCGCGAGGCCCTCGCCATGGCCGAGCAGGTGTGCCGGTCGGACGCCTTCCTCGCCGAGTGCGCCGACGCCTTCGTCGAGTGCGCGCGCCACCTCATCTGCGAGAGCTACTGCAAGATCTACAGCCGCATGAACATGCGCGACCTGAGCGAGAAGCTCGGTCTCAACCCGGACGAGGGCGAGAAGTGGATCGTCAACCTCATCCGCGAGACGCGTCTGGATGCCAAGATTGACAGCCAGGCCGGCACCGTCGTCATGAACCACCCCCCCAACAACGTCTACCAGCAGGTCATCGAGAAGACCAAGGGCGGCTTCTTCCGGACGCAGGTCATGAATTCTGCCGTGTCCAAACCGTGATGACTGGGAAACCTGGGACAGGAGCGGTATTTTATCGTTGATCTCTCCTTTGAGGGCGGTTTGGGGGCAAAGCGGCAGCCAAGGCAAGGTCGTTGGTGAGAGCTTACGCGGCGGCGGCAGTAGCGGACAAGGGCTACAAGGACATGTTAGAATTGTGGCAGCCCCTGTATATCCCCGGTGATGCGGTTTGGCATTGCATGGCGTTTTTCGGGAACAAAATACTAAAGGGATGTGGGTAGGTACTTTTCCGACGGGGCGGAAAGGGACAAATTTGGCTGCTTTTATTTACTAGTATGAAGCAAATGATCTTTTCTAACAACTCATCCTACGTAATGTGTCTTTACAACTCAAGCTGTATCGTGCCCAGGAGGGTGTGATGCGACCAGAGGGATAGTCTAAAAAGCCCCTGGCAGTACGTACTTCTAGTAATTAGTACTCATGTCGTAACTCGTATCTTTGAACTCTTTTCGCTGTCTTAACTCCCAGACGACCACACCCGCTTGCCAACACCTCAATAACTTACTAGTCTGCATCTCGTCCGGCAAGCAATACCTTACCCTTGAGGGTTTCAATAGCACTATCCCTCATCCACCAAGCCCCCTGCTCTGAAACCCCTCTCCCCTCGTCCTCCCCAACCCGCTGCTCCCTCTCCGTCGCCATGCTATCATAAACATCTACACCCTCCCTCCTAAGCAGCACATCCCTCGTCCTCCCCCATTCAAACAGCAGCCGCGCACCCTCAAGCCGCTCTCTGTCCCCACCGTCAGCGATACCCCTCTCCATCTCCATCCTCGCGTCCACAGCACGGCCCGTCTCGTGCTCCTCGTCGCCGCCGTTCTCCAGTATGGCCGCGCGCTCCGCGTAGCTCACATCCCGCAGACCATCGAGGTGGAACACCCATCCTAGCGGGCTGTTGCTGCTGCTGCTGCTGCTGTCCTTGCCGGATTTACCCAGGGCGCGAAGGGTGGAGGTGAAGACCCCTTCGCCGGGAGGTCTGCGGCGGAGGAATATGCTCTGGTTTTTGGCGAATGCGTCCCTTGCGCCGGGTTTGTCGAAGTCAAGCTGTATGTCCCAGAAATGCGGTCCGCAGTCGGTGGACAGACGGGAGACCTGGTCGAGGGGAGGTAGAAGGCAGGGTGTTGTCCGGTACAGCGTGGGCTCCGCAGAGTAGCTACCCTTCATCTTTATGAGGACCGGTACGGAAACGGGTTGGCCGGTCAGGACGTCCTTGGTCACGAGACACCTCTGCTCTGTGGCAAGCACCCAGAAGTGACGGAAGGCTTGGAGGTGCGAACGGCTGTCCATGACGTCGTTCGGGAAGATAGGGTAAAATGCTACGAGCAGGGAGGCAATGGCCTGGTTGCTGGTACCGAATGTTGCCGTTCCGCAGCCTAGGAACAGGGCGCCTATGGCAAGATGCGCGGCTAGGTGAGATCCGTAAGGGGTATCAGGATCGTCACGCCCATGAAGGGAGCGGAGGCGACGAAGGACCGGGATATCACCCGTGCCGGACATGACGATGGATGCGGATATAGCCAGTATATCCTGACACATGCGGGCATTCGTCCTAGCCAACTCCTCGTCGTATGGCGGCGTGGCGTCAGGCTCCGCGAGGCTCGGCGGTATCCGCGTAATGCGGATGAATTGGTCGAGATAATGGAGCAAGAGATCCCTCACCTTGAGCGAAGCACTCCCGGAGAATCGCAGCGCAATAGACAGACATATGCCAGCCAAGATGCTGAAGAACGGAAGATCTGTCGAGCGCAGCTTAGTAGTACTCTGCAGTCTATGCCGAGAGCGGTAGAGTTTTGGAAGACTGCTGTGGACCCACGCAAACGTAGGCTGGATCTTGGACCACATGATAATGTTCTTTGCCACTGTGCGCAAGAGGAGGATGTCCGGGCGGACATAGTCAAACTGCACCGCTGATTGTGGGACGTCAATCTTGCGTGCAACGATAGAGTCCTCCGACTTCATGAATATGAGAGCGATGGCCATGACTGCGCCGGCCGCGGCTCTATCCAGGATGTGGACGATCTCCACATTCTTCGTAGCCGTGGCATGCATTATGAGCTTCTCCGTGAGGCTCAGATCGTGCAAACCTTTGAGGTCATTGCCCTTGCCGAGATTGATGAAGCCCAGTGCAAAGCCTGCAGCCAGACGGTAGCACTCGCTCCGTAGAGGCTCTTCCTCATCTTCCTGGTCAATATGCTCAATCTCCGAGAGCATAATTTCGCTCATGCGCCGATGTTGACTATTGCAATACAGCAGACCGATTCCCATGATGCCAGCAGTCTGCGTCAGGTGCGATAGGTTCAGTTCAGCCGCTCCTCGGGGTAGCATCCGCGTAGCATGAACCGAGAGGAGGCGGGTGATGAGCGAGTCCATGGTGCCCATGTATGAGGCCGCGAGGCCGAGGAGCAGGCCCACGGACGTCATGGTGTGCTTAGGGGTGAGATACTTGAACGCAACCCACTTCGCGACACCTTTCAGATGTCCGTTCAGACCTAACGCCAGAAGGAACCCAGCATGCCGGTTGCTGAGTTCTTGCCCGGGCTTGTTGTAGAGGATCCATGAGGAATCGATTCCTTTAGCCTGGGACGAAATGGCCAAACCGGCAGCGACGCCTTGGTGGAAGAACCCCCAGCAGACTTTCTCCTCCGTGAAGATTGACTTGTCCACACCAACGGTTACGTTGGCAGGCTTGACGACGCAGTTCAAGTTGAAGCCGCCTATGTGTAACTTTTGTGTGATGAGCGGGTACCGAAGGCTGTAGTAGAGCAGCGCTCGTCCTGCCGGGATTGCCAGCGTTCCTGTAGCAATTCTCGAGACGAATTCCTTCTGCTTCTCCAGATATACGCTCTCTGGGCAGTCGGGCTCGGCCTGGAAGCGCACAACACGTGCTTTGTGAGTGGACAGCAAGTCTTGCACCTCATTCAAGCGCCGATCCTCTTTGAATAACGCACGAATGACGGCCTGACGCTCTGTGCCCTCGCCTTCATCGTATCCAAGGCTGTTCGACTCTTCAACGCTCTGGCAAAGCAGCTTGTAGTCCCAACTGGCTGCGTGGGTAGGGGCCTAAGTCTGTTAATCCTGCAGCCCTCAGCGGTAGTAAAGAGCGTACTCACGAGAATGTTGGACATGGCTGGCCGTGACCGCTTTCCCGGCGCAAGAACAAGACTGATATCACTCCGCTTCACAAGCTCCAAAAGGTCATCGGGCCATGACGATGGTGGGTGCGGTTGGCAGAGCGATATCGCATCTTGCAGTGGCACTAGAACGGCTTCGGGCAGCGTTTCGAGGAAATGAGGCGTCATGCCGCACTCATGCATAGCTTCGACCATTTCCACAGCCGAAGCATCTCTCTTGAGCGCCTTGAAGAAACGTTTAAAGATGAGCGTACGGGGTATTATTCCGTCCCACCTGCTATCGGACCTGGCTTCAGACTCCGGGAGCTGGGAGCTCACGTAGAACATATCCCCTGGCGTCGGGTACGCTTGTCTCCCATCCCTGGTAAGTCGAGACTGAATCCACTCAAATACATCCGGCCGGGCAGTGGGTTGAGCGATTGGGGGTTTGATATGTAGTTCTGGTACCGGTTAGAATGCGAAACTATATCACGTCAGGCGAACGTACCGGCATCATGGCGATGGTCAATGTCTTCTTGAATCCCCAGCTCGTATATCGACCAAAAATCATGCCATCCCAGCCATCGCCCAAGCTGACACAGCACCACCCGCAGGTCAGTCCTGCCCGGGGACTTGTATTCCGGCATCATGATGTCCAGTTTTTCTTCTTCTAGCAAGAGGTGAAGCGCCAAAAAGATGTCCATGGCATTCTTCCGTCTCGCTTCGAGGCTCTTGCTTAATGCCGTGGGCAAGTATCCCGAGCTACCAATCGCCGCGTCACCAACTGGGGATGACATGAACTCCTTTGCGAGAGCGATATGTCTCGATATGAACCCGGGCGCTGAACGTTGGTCTCCGTAAGGCGAAAGGTGGTCATCCACATCCTCCTCGAGAGCCCATTCCCAACCTCGATTCAGCATCCATGGGGGGCAACCCAAGGAGTTGGCCGTCTCACCCACTTCGAGGGCCTTCCAGTCATCGGACTCTCGTATCGAACCGAATGACCCCGACGCCGGCCGTCTCTTCCTCACGGGCAAGCGAGTCGTCTGGAATGTCATGGCATCGGTACGGCCAAGGTTGAGAAATATGGTGAGAAACAAAATGGTCACAGCGGACCACTCCAAGCTAGCAATGATATCCTCGCGCGCCTGTGCCCATTGCATAACATGGAACCAGCCAGCATGTATGCGCTCGCCAACGCAGTCTGGGAGCGCGCTCTTGCAGACGGCAAGAACTTTTCCAACTTGGGGGCATAGGGGCTGGAGCTGGATCCGTAGCTGGTGCAATCTGCCCTCGGTATCCACGACATCGACAACTCCACGTGCCCTGGGATGGCGGACCCCAACGATACTCCCTCTGCTCATGTCAAACACCTCGGACTTCCGCTGCTTGACGTCTCGGTCGACGCTCCTTCCTGTGTATAAGAGGCTCCTTGTGTTTTCGACAAATAGCATGGATAAGGAGATCTTGGTGAGCTCTCTCCATGGGGCTTGTATGCTTAGCTCGTGCCGGCCGTCCATAGACTCGGATAGCACGAGTACAACTGACTGGTCACCGTCGACAAGTTTGCAGGAATCCACTACATTTTGTGCGACTCGCAGCTCTCCAGGTGTGACCGACACGGTGGCGGTGCCAGAAGCATCCCTTGATGATTTTGAGGCCTTGTCGGATTTTTGCTGCAGTCTGAGGTGTAAAATTATGAGCTGGAGGCGCTTGTCCAGCGGATCTTGAATACCAACAAGGAGCTGGCTACGAGACCGCTCATTATTTGCAAAAGGAGGCGCGGTCAGGATAAACACCTTTGGCTGGACCTTGGGCGTCGAGCCAGGGGTGGAGTAACGGAACTTTTGATTCTCCAAGTGAACAGTGTGGACCTTGGTCAACATTATCTCCTGCTGCAGCCCGTCCACCTCGTGGTCATCGAGGCCCATGTTATGGAACCCTTCGTCGAGTCCAAGGTCAAAGGGCGCCTCAAGCAAGCTCCCCAAGCTCGGATGGATCGGGTGATTGTGGCTCGAGCTCATGCGGGCAGCATGGCCGCCGAGGGAGTCGTGTCTTCTGGAGGACGTGTGGCCAGTGCCTGACTGTTGATCAGCAAAGGCAGATCGCTCGTGAGACGCGGACAGGTCGGCTCGAGCAAGCATAGAGCTCACCCGCCGGGAACTTCGTCGTGTCACACCAGCAGCCTCTTTATCTTGCCGCTCGAGTGAGAAGACTAGGTCCAGTGGCTTTTCAACCTTGTCTACCTTCCTCTGGCGCTTCCCTGGGAGTGGGGCTCCGAAGCTCTCGCGGTAGTTCTGGTTGACAGGCGTCGTATTTCCGCTCACGATTCCCGGTTGCATGGAGCTCCGCCTCAAAGAGCTTCTCCTTCTCGACTTCTTTTTCTGACGGATGAACGGGTCCTTGTGCTTCAGGTACGTCAGTCGCCAGACCGTGTATGTATTCGCCTCGCGATGAACTGTGACGGCCAAGGTCAACGGCTCCGCGCCAGCGAGGACAATTTTTTCTATATGGAGAATTTCCTCTGAGGCATTGAGAAAAGACGGGTTCTTTGAAGCCATCTTCCTCGTCCCCTTTGCGGCCTCGGAGTCCGTCACGACCAGACCAAGGTCCATGAGCGGATCGGTAAGGCTAACCAGCCGGGGCCACCGAGACTCTGCATCCTTTGTCTGCGCTTCCCACGCATTTCCAAAGGTAGATCCAAGTCCAAGTCTGAGGGGCTTCGGGTTTCCCAGGTTCTCAATGGAAAAAGTCGAGGCTTGCGAGCTGTTGAAGGCCGTCAGTTGAGATGAAACGACGGAGTTCGGTGGGACTCGTGGGAACTTGAGCGAGTGTGTAGCGGGGTTCTCGGACTTGAGTTTGCGCTGGATGATGACGCCGACGGGAGCTGGGCAGGCGGACTCGGCTTCGAAAGGCATGTGGACAATGTGGTCGGTCCCCGCGAGGAAGTAGATGTGTGCCTGGGTCTTGAGAAAGACGACCAGTGCCTTGTCGAGGGCCACACCACCATCCGCCCCCTTGTCTGTCCCGCCATGTTTCTTTTGCTCGTCTTCGGAGGTGGGGAAGTAGGCGAACAGGGCCTGGATGATGGGCTCATCCTCGAGGTTGAACCGGAACGTCTTTCGAAGAATGCCACCGCGAGACCAGATGACGGAGTCCTTGGTCACCAGAAGCTCGTCCTCGTGTTCGTCTCCCGACGTGTCGTCGGACAGGACTTCCCATCTGTAGGAATCGGGCGGTGGGTTCGGGGGGAGGAGCTGTTCGCTGACGGCGTATCGAAGGCCAGACGGTTGATGCAGGCCCAAGGACTTGACCGACGCCATGTTGTGTGTGGGGCCATAGGCCGCACGGGGCCAAGCCGAGGTCAGGCGTCACCAGCTACAGTCGTCGGCAGCCGTGATTTTATGTTGAATTGGCATCTGGAATCTGCGATTTCACCGTGTGCTGTCGAAGAGCGGTGGTGGTGTTGGGATCGCGTGTCCCACGCGCCCTAGTTGAAGCGGGACGAGAATAGATGGGGGAGTGGTGGGGTTCGGGTGGCAGCTCCAGGCTCCAGAAGCACTTGGAGGCAGCTTCAGTGGGGGGACTTGGCCGTTTCAGGGCGGATCGCTGCTCAGCTCCTTTGGGCAACATGCAGGTCCGCACCGAGGCTCGTGACGTATGAGCTCCTCCTTCCTGCCAGGCACCATCCCCCAAGCTCTCCCAGTCCCAAAACTCCCAATGCGACCGGAGCTCCTTGTCTGTATCCCTAACTCCACGACTCCTCGTCCTTTCAACACCCGTCTCTCGGCCCACGCGAACCCCATCTCGCCGCAGCACCACCTCCACACCGGCCTGATGAACGTCGCAGCATGACCACAGCCCCCAAACTGTCGCTATGACAGAACAGGAGCCTAGCTCGGCTACCGAGCAGAGTACCGAACCCGCGTCCCCGCTGCCGCCCACCGATGCGCTGAAGAGCAAGGAGGGGACCGCCGGAGTAGACGACTCTACATCTCTAGAGGCTCCAGCACCAGCTGCTCCCAAGAGTGACAGTGACCCTGCCGACGACGACGACGACGACGACGACGACGACGACGACGACGACGACGACGATGACGAGGGAGAGGATGACGACGATGAAGATGAGGACGAAGACGGCGATGAGGAAGAGGATGATGAGGATGACGACGAGGAAGACGAGGACGAAGAGCCACAACTCAAGTACGCTCCTCTCACACCACATCTGCGCGCGGTTTACCGAAACGGAGATGCGACGAGCGCCTTCCTGGTAGCTGGAGACAAGATGATCGTCGGGACGCACAATGGCAACATCCACATCATCCAGCTCCCAATGTTCCAGTCCATACGTGTCTACCATGCGCACTCCGCCTCAGTTACAGGCATCTCGATATCGCCATTCCCGCCTCCCCTCCCGAGTGACAAACCTGACGCGCATCAACGACAGGGTGTGTCGCAAGCCAGGCCGGATTCGCGGCAGTCCGACTCCCCAGCTGCCTCGTCGCGGAAACCTCGAGAGCCTCAGCAGGTGCCGAAGACACCGTCCAACGACATATACATTGCCACTGCCTCGATGGATGGCAACGTGTGCGTCCAGTCGCTGGTAGACCTCAGAGACGTGCAGCTGCGCAACTTTGCACGCCCTGTCCAAGCCGTTGCGCTATCCCCTGACTACAAGAATGATCGCACGTATTTATCAGGAGGTCTGGCGGGCCAGCTCATCCTGACAGTCGGCGGAGGCATCGGCCGCAGTACCTCGACCACCACCGGTGCAGCTGCGGCGGCAACGGGCTGGCTTGGCAGCGTGGTCGGCTCCAACACGGGCAAAGACACCATCCTCCATTCGGGTGAAGGCACCATCAACACGATACAGTGGTCTTTGTCGGGGAAATACGTCGTCTGGTTCAATGAGTACGGTTTCAAGATCATGCGGACGCATTTGCACCACGACACCAACCACCCCGAGGATGCATGGAAGCGGATAGGTCACTTTGACCGACATGACACCCCCGAATGGGAGACCATGGCCAGTGTGTGGAAAGGCCGTGCCGAGTGGATCGATGAAACGGCCTTCGAGAACCTTGGCAAACAGTCAGAGACACAGACCGGCGCCCTGTCACCGGCTGCAGAGAGACTGAGAAACCACGCCGCCTTGGGAAAAAAGAACTTGGAGCGGCTCATGGTTGGCTGGGGCGACACCATCTGGCTTATCCACGTCGATCCTACCGGCTCAGGCCCTGGTAGAAGGGCAGGGGACAGAACCCCCGGCGCAGCTCATATCATCAAAGTGTGAGTGTCCCGAAATGAGCGCTTCGTATGCAATACTAACAATACCCAAGGCTCCATCTGGGCTGCATTATTTCAGGCATTTCTCTCTATACCGAAAGACTTCTACTCGTCCTTGCTACAAGCACGGATGATGAGGACGAAGAGGAAGAGGAAGCCCAACCTGCTGTGACCTCGAAGGGTCACAAGTCGAATCCTTCGACATCATCCACGGGTAGTCAGCCGTCTGGAGGTATCCGGCGGAGTCAGAATAAACAGCGTCCGGAGCTGCGGCTGCTCGACTTCGAGTCCGAAGAGGAGATCAGCACCGATAGTCTGACCATCAGCCGCTACGAGAGGCTTTCCGCGAGGGACTATCATCTTGGTGTTCTCGCGCCTCGAAATGCTGCCGCTGTAGTTTCTTCACGTGGTGTTCTGGAGGCTCTAGGGGGGATCGGAAGTGAAATGTGGAACGCCGCAGTCAACCCGAGAGCCTTATTCAGCTCCGGCGCCAGCATTCGAAGCCGAGGAAGCGGTGATGACGGTGCTTCCAGCGGCAAGACAAGCAGCACGTCCGGCACCATCCGTCCCAGCTCCAGCCGGGGACCCTCGGTTCACCCCAACCTCACCCAGCCTGGAGCGAAGATCTTCATTCACAGCCCGTACGACTGTATCCTAGCGACCAAGAGAGATCTCGCTGACCACCTGTCATGGTTGCTGGATCACGAGGAATACCAAAAGTCTTGGGAGCTCTTGAACGAGCACCCGGAGATCTTGACAAACTCATCAGAGAGATCAGTTGATGCCACGCCACCAACACCAACTAGGCATCAGGGAGGAGCAACCGACTTTGAAGACGATGAGTCCGTCGCTGATTCCAGCTACAAGAAGATGTACTCGTCCGTGGAGAGGGAGAAGCGGCGGATCGGAGAGCTCTGGATCCAAGAGCTTGTCGAGGAAGGGAAGTGGCTCGATGCTGCCCGGGTCTGCAGCAAGGTCCTTACCACGCCGGACCGCTGGGAGAAGTGGGTGTGGACGTTTGCCGGTGCGAAGCGATTCGACGAGATTGCCAACTTTATGCCGACCAGCCCAATGACACCACCACTGCCGACAACGATATACGAGGTGGTCCTGGGGCATTACCTCAAAACTGACAAGCCTCGGTTTAGAGAGCTTCTGGACAGTTGGCCAACCGACTTATTCGACATCAGAACTATCACAACCGCTCTGGAAAACCAACTCAAGTTTCGTGATGTGCGCGAAGACAGCGTGGAAGACGGGGAGAAGGGGCGTGACTGGCGCATCGTCATGGAGAGCCTCGCGCGTCTTCACGAGGCGAATGGTCGCCACCGTGAGGCACTCAAGTGCTACATCAAGCTCCAGGATGCAGACTCCACCTTCCGGCTCATTAGAGATAGCCACTTGACAGATGCCGTGGTCGACGACATCCCAGGCTTCATAGGGCTGAGAGTCTCGTCCGACGAACTTCCCACCATGACCGAGAAGACGCTCGAGGAAGCGACCTTTGAGGCCATCCATCTTCTTGTCGACGAGGCGCAGCATGGACTCGTCAGGCCCGAGGTTGTGGTTGAGCAGCTCCAAGCGCAGGAGCTGCATCTGTACCTGTACTTTTACCTCCGTGGCCTGTGGAGGGGGGAGGGGCTCAAGGAGCATCCCACAGAGAATATGGATCGCCTCGTTTCCGACAGTCAGTCCCTGGTGGATGGGTTTGCTGATCTTGCCGTCCATCTGTTTGCCACATACAACCGTGATCTACTCATGGAGTACCTGAAGGCGTCTACGTCCTATGCTCTGGAACAGGTGAGTTGAAGTAACACGGCGTGTTGAAGCATCACACACTGACCAGCCCCAGGCCGTCCAAGAGTGCGAGCTTTTCTCATACTACGACGAACTGGTGTACCTCTACTCCAAGACCGGCCAAATGAAGCGGGCGCTCTACCTCATCATCGACCGGCTCAAAGACGTCCACAAGGCAATCGAGTTCGCCAAACAGCAGGACGACGCAGATTTGTGGGATGACCTTCTCAATTACAGCATGGACAAGCCGAGCTTCATTCGCGGTCTGCTGGAGCAAGCCGGGACGGCCATCGACCCCATCAAACTCGTGCGACGCATCCCCGAGGGTCTCGAGATTCAGGGCCTGAGAGAGGGTCTGACACACATGATGAAGGAGCACGAGATTCAGTACAGCATCAGCTCCGGCGCTGCGCGGGTGCTGAGGAGCGAGGTCGCTGCCGCGCAGAAGGATCTCCGCACACGGCAGAGAAAAGGCGTCAAGTTCGAAGTCGTCGTAAAGTCCCACGAGCACGTCGATGTCGAGACGAGGACGACAGACTCGGAAAAGGCAGCAGCCGGCCACACGCACATCGCCCCCAAGCCCGGCCACTGCGCAAAATGCCACGAGCCCTTCACCGAGAATGAGATGGAGACCCTCCTCGGGTATGCCTGCGGGCACGTCTATCACGTCACCCATCTGATGGAGCTGCTCCACAGTGGTGGGAGCGGGGTTGATGTTGATATCGGGGGGACTGGTGGGGAGGAGAGTGGGCGGTATAGCGTGGGCATGAAGGTCATGCGGGCGAGGCTTCTGAGGGACAAGGTCAGAAGCGGGTGTCCTCTTTGTCATTTGGGAGGGAGATAGAATGTAGATTGCGTGTTGAATGGGGTGTGGTATATACCTGGGATTTGGAGTTTTATCTCGCGGAGTTGTGTTATTGGAAGTATCAATGTATATCGAAGCTATTAAGTCACAATCAACCGATTATGCAATTTGACCATGGAAAGCCCTTTAAAAAAGATGTGAATAGGCGGGACCCCCGTTTATTTTTCTTAGGACCATTTCTCTTCATTTTCACGCCAGCACCCATCTGACTAGTTTAAATCGCCCCAGGTCACATCCTCCACTTTCTGGTCATTAATGCGCATATATCTTCCAAAGACGCCGTCCATCTGTCTCCCATTCGCAGGCGTTAGGATACCCTCTTTCCGAATTGGAGAAGGCATGCCAGCAGCAAAGGTTCTTGTCCGCCCCTCAGAGGAAGGCCATGGCGATGCCCGCGACGCCGAGGAGGGCTGCCTGGGCAGTATCAACCACAGCAGCGCCACCAGTGGTGGAGTGGGCTGGAGGGGCCTCGTGGCCGTGGGTTTGGGTTGGGTTGCCATCGCCGGCAGTCTCGGTGGCAGGAACGGAGATGGCAGTAGTCACAGTAGTCGTGACACTGCCCAGGCCAGAGCTAGCCTCGTCGCCAGTGGGAACAATAGTAGCGGTAGTCTCGGGAACCGGGCCACCGGTGGTGAGGGAGACGGCGCAGTCGGTGGTCTGGACGATGGTGCAATAGTTCATCGTATAGACGTAGAGTCCTATCCCGTTAGCATTCGTAGTGGCGAGCAGAGGGAAGGTATAGTGGCGTACCATCGACCGTCATGGAGCCGAGTTCCTGGGGAGAGACGGTCTCGGTGCGGGTTTCATCAGCTGGTTGGAGAGGTAGACATCAGTAGGAGTTCATGATCAGGGTGTGTTTGAAGCAAGAGGCGGGGAGGGGCTCACAATAAGGGGCCATGGCATTGACGCCGGCGGTAACGGCCCCCGTGAGGATAAGAGACTGGGCGAGAGTCTTCATCTTTGGGACAAGCATCGTGGTTGCTCTGATCTGCCAAATTGAAGTTAGAGGTTGCAAGATGAGGCTATGATGCAGTCTCGTTCGGCGGGGGATGAGAGGAATGCGCGAGCAATCGTGGTCAACAAAATGAAGAAGCTTTCAGGTGCTTAAGTAGGAATCAATCAGAAGTTTCTAACCCTGAGTAGGAAGTTGGCGGTGATGAGGGTTGTGGGCAGGGTCGTGCAATATGTGAATGGGAGCCTTCCCACGCGTAATGATGCGCCGGCAAAGGAGTCAGATCACGACCAAGAGGCGGATGCCACCAGCGAACAGACCAAGACCCTACCGAAAGGGACTTACCAAGAGAGTAATGCAGGTGTCAAATATCCCCGTGGTACACGCAGCGGTTCTTCGTTTGGCGTGGTAGTGTTTCGTCAGGCGAGGCGTGTAATGCGGCAAGCTGGTGAAGAGACGAAGGACGAGAGTGACGATGTGGAAACGAAAAGAATCAGGTAAGAAGTGTGCGAGATGAAAAGGAGACAAAGATGATTCCAGAGTTTTCCGTGACAGCTGCGAACAGCTGGCAGATGAGTGACGACATGTATATGGCAAGGCGGTGGTGAATCAGGCAAGACCTCATGGTACCTACCTAACCTACTAGTAGTACTATGGGGAAGGAGCACCTGGCCTCACGTCGTCACTGTACGGTATTTCCAAATATGCAGGTACACGTTTGCAAATACTGGTAGGGTACTAGTAGTGGTATGATCCTTGAGGTACGAATATTCTATCCTGGGTATTGCAAGATGGAATGATTTAGATATTACGAGTTTTATGGGCGAGCGACACTCGCGGCTCCTGTCATCAAGGCGAATCCGCGGCCACCATTTGCGCAACGTACTACCTAGGTAAAGTAGTAGTTGGTGACATTGCTTCAGTATCTGATGTAGAAATGTTGCTCTAATCACGATCCATCTTCACAAGCTCTCAATGATTCCCGACACTGAGACACATCAAATATCCAAAACGAAGCCCATTCTTCGAAATGAATACGCTTCCCTCCACTACCAAGAGTACGCATCCACATGAAGCTCAAAGATGGTCTTGCGCGTCCGTCGTCCCGCCCTCGCCACAGCCGCCCTCACATCGTCGCAAAGCCCCCCCGGGCCACATGCGACAACCCCAATCCTGGTCCAGCCCGCCTCCGCCTCGCTCCTCAAGAGCCCCTCAATGTCGGTCCTCGACCCGACCTTGACGTCCTTGTCTGCCACGCCCTCCAGCGCGCCCTGCAGGGCGTCAAGCAGGCACTCGGCGCTCTGCTTCAAGCTCCAGCACAGCTTCACGTTGGGGTGATGGGCTCCCCGTGCCATGGGCAGGAGGCTCGTGATGCCGATCCCTCCGCCAATGAGCAGGACCCGGTCGCACTTGAAGATTCCCGCGAGCGAACCGTCACGGTAAGGTCCTTCAAGAAGCGTGAGGAGAGAATCGCTGCTGCTGCTGCTGCTGCTGCTTCGGAGACGCTTGGTCATGCCGTTCGATTTGCGGACGAGGAGAGTCAAGCCAGACACTGCCTGACTTGCTCTTGCTGCATTGCCTTCCGGCGATGGCGGGGCCTCCCGGAGCCGGGGTTTCTCAACATCAACCTGCTTGATGCCTTCTTCGTCCGAGCCACCGCTGTGTGCGACATTCGGAGCGGAAGGATGGGGAGTGGACAGGAGGGATGTTGGGATGACCGAGAAGGGGTGGTTCTCCCACGGGCGCAAGGGGTTCAGAGAGGGAAGGTACACATAGACCTTTTTTCCCGAGAGCATGCCCCAGTGGACATCCGGAATGTCGATACGGACGTAGCCATCGCCGATGTCTGTGACTCTGGAGCGACGGGGACCGACTTTGAGGATGCGCAGCACACGCCCGAGGCGATCGAAGACCCATACGGCGCTGGCCGTCCACAGCCACATGGTGAAGCCGCTGAGGATTTCAAAACGCTCTACGATGTGATACCAGCTGCCGACAATGACCAGGATCGCCATGACGATGTGTGAAAACAAGAATACCTCGTACGACATGCGGCGGAAGAACAGGCTCGACGCCACCACCATGATACAGGCAAACAGCGTGCCGACAACGCCCCAGGCCCAGTACGGGAGCACCGCCTCCGCCTCGTATATGCCCATCTCGCTGTATACAGCGACGGCGAGGACGGTGTGCAGCAGAGCCTGGAGGGCGAAGAGGCGGGCTATCCAGCGATGCAGCAGGACGAAGGTGGAGTGCGGCCAGTCGGTGATCCACTGGAGGAGGTTGTTTCGGCCGGAGAACAGGATCAGGAGCGGCGCCATGGCGAAAGACAGCACGCCGGTGCGGTACATGAGGTAGCCGGTGATCTGCTGGCTCTTGCTCTGGAACCACAGATGCGCCTCTGTTGTCTTGAAGTTGATGGCGCTCAGGACAACGTTCAGGACGACCATCAGCGCGATGTAGAGGGCCTGGCCCATGGTGGGCGCATTGCCCAGCAGAAACGGCAGCGGGCGGATGTGGTAAGTCCCGATCAGACTAGGGTATACTATGTAAGGCCTCAGACGGTCGTAGAGGCCATCAAGGAAGGGCAGCTTTCCCAGCCAGGTAAGTAGGATGGGGAGGCCGAAGCCAACATTGAGGATGATAAGGCTAGGTAGTGGGGGGGGGAAGGGGTCAGCGTTAGCGATTTCTCAAACCGAACTATTGGTAAGGAATGGTTCCGTATTCACCCAAAGACGTTCATATTCCAGCCCTCCTGGTAGAGGGTCGTGTATGTGCCGTAGAGGACATTCCAGAACTCGGGGGTGACAACGGTCTCATTGATGGTGCCGCCGTGGGTCAGCTCCATGGTCGGGGCGTCAGAGACGTTTGCGAGGGCCTGACGGTAACTCCAAATTGGCTGGACAGCAGGATCACCGGTGACTGTGCGCTCCCAGAACTGCTCGATCGCCGAGGTGGTGAGGTGCTCGCCAACTTCATCGCACTTGGACCGGATGCACCAGGCAAGCGACGTGAGGAAGGGCAGGTTGTCCGCGCGGCACTCCGGCGAGGTCATGACGTGGGCATGGCGGACGTCGCCCTCGTCGCCATGGACGACGGAGCAGTCTAGACGATAGGATGAGAGGGATCCATAGCAGGCGGTTGCGCAGAAGGGCTGGTTGTCAAAGGAGTCGATGCCGGTCAGGCCGATGCTGGCGCTGCAGAGGCCGGCAACTGTCAAGAGGGAGAGAAAGGGTTGAAACATGGTGAGAGAGCTTCAGGAACTCGACCGGGCAGCAGTCTGTACGGTGAGTTGGCCTCACCGACAGGGGGATCGTGTGGTACTGCATCCAGCAGAATTGCCTCTGACTTTATATATCGAACTCCGCCTGATTGTCAAGGTCGACGCCCCTTTGGGGGCTCGCCTTTCGTGACACTCCGTGGCCATGGACCAAGCGGATGGTCGACCATAACACACATCCCCCTTCCCAATCAACTGTTTTGGGGCCGGGGGTTTGCGCTGATATGAGCAAATTGTGGCGGCGGGCATGGAAGATGGCTGTAATAGGTATGTGGAGGGTGGTATGGGGATTAGGAGCCTATAGGACGCAGCCAAGGGAGCAAGGGTTTAGATTAGTACTGTCGGGTAAATTGATAGGTACGTGTAGGTGTAATACGACAGTAGTAGCAGAACCTTCTGCGTACCGCCAACCGGTAGCTGTAGAGCTTAATCCCACAGAAAATCCAAGTAACGTTACGAATAGGGTTAATCATATGTATACATGTAGGTTATAGCCCCATCCATTACATGTATAAAGGACTGCCTCCATGCGTTCGGTCTGTACTTACGGGAAAGCCTATTCCACAAACCACAGAGCTCACCTTTCGTCGAAAACCCAACGTTAGGTTCATTATTTATTTATTTAATTATTATTCTTTTTCTAAAAAAAAAAAAAAAAAAAAAAAAAAAAAAAAACCGCTATCATAGGGTCACACCTGGGTACACGACGGACTGGAGGCGCCACCATGTTCACACAAAATCCATACGAGTCAGTAGAAAAAGGAGGAGGGAGGGTAGAGGTAGGTACCTACCTAGGCAGGGAAGTTATCCAAGCGATATACATGTGTACTATACCTCACGTCAAGCGAAGAGCAAACCGGCGTTTGGCGAGTTCGTCTTCCTCCTGTCGTTTGCAAGGTCAAATCTGCCGCATAGGGACTGACCATCAAGAGATCCGTCTCGCCCCGAATCAATAAGATATGGCCAGGTTTCAACCCAGAATGGAAGTGATCGGCGGCATGACTGATTGTGGGTTGCCCTGTCAACCGCTGCTGCGCACCGGCTGCACTATACATAATTACGACTCCACGCGCGGCACTAAATATCTCTCCGAAAACGAGACAGGCAGGTCCGGTACCAGGAAGTTCTTAGAGCGCTAAAGACGACTACCCGGTATCATTATACCAAGACCAGAGAAGCCCGCGCTCTATTACTACGTACTTATATAACACAATGCCACCTGTACCTCGCAACAGCGCACAACAAAGCCTCCATCACAATGAACCACTCTCCACAATGCCCACCCCATCCCACCATCTAAACGACGGTACCACCCAGCTCGTCAAGGAACTCTGGAAAGTTCTCGGCCGCACCACTACTCCCTATGTCGACAACGAAACCCTTGGCAACGCTTGGAGTTAGCGTCGGTGATCTCAGCTTCACCACGGGCCAGACCCACGATGGCAGCGATCAATTCATCCAACCCATCCTCCTTGAGGAGATAGACCAGGCTTTGACCCAGATCCGGCCCTTGGAGGCTGAAAATGCCCACTACAAGACCATGTCCATCCTTGGCCATGGGACCAACCTGTGGCAGGCGAGATACATCTGTAGTTTCTTCGATGACCTTCTGGGGAAAAGAGTGAAGATGGGCAGAAGCCTAGCATCATTCGCCAATACGGCTGGCAGGGGAGAGGGTGAGTCCGCCTCTTTGCTTTGCGTCCATTCCCCCGTCCCGCTGACAATTTCATATATCCAGGATATACGATTTCGACATGTTAAGTCGAGTGGATTTTAGAGCCAACATCCATTGGCAAGGGGAGACTATATCGGACAAATGCGATCCCTCTATACCACACAAGAAATGCTATCTTCTTTACGAGGCTCGGCTCCGAGACGGGGTCCTGTCGGCCAGCGAGCTCATGGCCATCCTATCAATTCCTGCTAGTCGTTTACTGGCAGAGAAATACCGACACCACCGGGTGTTCCCTGTACGCCCTCCCCACCGTTTCGCCTTCTTTGTTTTGCCCACGCTTAGACTAACAACTCTCCAGGTTACTTTGCTGACCGCCTCGGGAACCAAGGTCCGCGTCACCCAGGGGCATGTCGACGGTAAACGACGCTCGGTTAAGGTCTATATGACAAGGACCATCGACTTTGTGGAGGGGCATGAGAAGAACTGGAACGAAGTGCTCACAGTACTCTCGTGGCTCCTTGGGAAGCCGACGGGGATAACGACGTGAGATGTTTCTGTTGTTGAGCATGGAGATGATTTATGATTGATGGGCGTGTGGAAACGTGTTGGTTTTGTTGAATTGATATTTACCTACATGTAGGTAGAAATCGTGTCGACGCACTCCAAATGAGTTTGACGGCGGCTTCTCACGCATACAGGCTATGACATATCTTTCTATTGTCCAAGTAATGGATTGATCCCGGAAGTGTTGTCGTGTGATGCGTGCCATACGTAGGGTAAGCGAACGGCAAGCCGACTGCATTTACTGCGCGCGTCTTCCTTGTTTGCAAGTTCAAATCTGCCACACAGGGGCCAACACTTAGAAGAACCGTCTCCCCGTGTATCATTGAGGTACGGATACAGACATATACAGACACCTCCTAGTTACACATAATTCCTTGGGAGTATGAGTGGTTAGTTGACCATCCGACTGCGCCTTGACTCCAGTCCACTCAGGGGTCGTCACATGACCACTTGCCCGATCAGGAAATTCTGGCAAGATCCACCCGCAAACCCTAACATGCCCCCCACCCACCACCATATTTGCGCGCCATATATATACCTCAACTCCGCAACTTTGATCATCAATTCGCGGGGCGAATGGTTTAGTGGTATAATACTCCCTTAGCATCCGATCCTCTAGATCTGGCTAAATCTGGGAGTGGTCCGGGGTTCGATTCCCCGTTCGTCCAATCGACGGTGGTTAAACACCACCATTATACCCGATCTTTTTGCTTTCTCGTCCTTTTTTTCATCTGGACCCCTCTTGCGAGTTATTCATGGGTCTTTTATTTTTTTTGCGCCTTCGTAGTTATAGTGTCGTTGAAGTCTTGTTTTTGTTCTCAGTGCTCGCAAGGAGAAGTGCACAGTATGTGTACTCCTGACATTCGAATTTCAACAAGCATATAAAAATACTGGGACATCCTAAAAATCGCCCGCTTACCTACAATCGCAAGCAAAAAGTTGACCTCACGCAAAAGTCGTAGCCACAACAGTCATCAGAACCCCATACAGCCCGGCGCAAAGGACACAGTCGACGAGAAATCGCCGGTCAGCCAAGCCGCCCAACAGGCCAGACTGCACCACCGCCGTGGCCACGCCAGAGAAGACGAGCACCACTATGATCATGCGCTCGAGAACGCCCGGTATGACGAGGAAGGTGAGGATTGGGACGAGTATCGATACCATGGCTGCGTAGGCGAAGTGGATCGGTGAGCGTGGATTTGTGGATGGTGCAGCCGGCCGCGGTTGCGCCAGCTTACTGGACTCATCGGCCAGTTTGTTGACGGGCGGGCAGCCGAACACGGTCGAGGACTGCGGCGTAGGCGTCGACTCCCCTGCTTGTGGACCCGGGGGCTGCGCTTCCCGGTGTGCCTCCTCCCAGTCTATTGCCGCGAGGGACACGAGATCGTTCGGGTCGTCGAGGAACTTTGTCTCTGGTTCTGCGATGACCCCTCCCCGCACGAGGAAGCCACGGTAGTCGTCAATCTCCTGGGAACTAGGCGTCGGAAGGTACTGCGTTTCCCTAAAGGACGATATGATTTTGTCTAGACCGAATAATGTTAGGCGACTCCACAGATATGAGCCGGGGCGATCTCGATAACGTACTGTACTGCCCAAGTTTCCAGCCAATCTTCCCGAGAATTTCCTGCTTCTGCCACCCAAGCTCGCCCTGTGCCATACTCTCAGCCCGCCGCGACGCTGGCAGGAAACCCATGGGCATGGTCCTAGCGTTCGTGTCGGCCGCATCGATGCCGTCCAGCTGCTGCTCGAGCTCCGCAATCTCATCCTGAAGTTGGAGCAGGAGTCGGTGGTTCAGCGCCTCAAAACGCCGGTAGACGGGCGTCACTGTCGGGAAGCTGGGCAAGGCGCCGGTGAGCTTCAAGGCTAGATGCTGGTAGCCTGTGAGCGGGGGCTTCTGAGGATGCAGCGGAGGCGGCGGCTGGGGCATGACCGGCACTGCATGACTGGAGTATGGCGTGGCGTCGAGATTGCTGTACGTCGTCCCGGGTGAGTTGTGCCACGGCGGGGCCCTGTGGGAAAAGCCTGGTGGTGGCATGCCTGGCGGTGGCATGCCATGCGCTGGTATACCTTGTGGTTCATGAAGCCCAGCGTGTAATGGAAGCCCGTGGCGTGGTTGGGGCGCGAATGGGCTGATGTGCCCCTTTCGTGGCGAGGCGACGTGCTGGGGACTCCGCCTATGATCCCACTCACTGGTCCTTGTACTTTGTGAAAAAACTTCGCTGACACGGCTGCTGGGAACAGACAAGTGACTGAAGAGAGAGCCGGAGGGTGATATTGGATGAAGAGGGATACTAGTGCTGCTACCGCCGCTGCTACTGTCGACGGTGCGTTGAATGGCCTCGGGGGTGATGGCGGGGGAGTCGGCGTCGAGGTACTGGAGGATCCCGGGCGGAGGCTGCTCTTGTGGTAGCGGCTGTTGGAGTTGTATGTGTGGAGGCAGTGGAGAGTCTTGTATGCCTGGTCTGTGGTTCTCTTTGGGTTCTCTCACGTCGGGCTGGTTGTTCTCCGGCACGGGCGAATGGACATCAGTTGCAGCAGTGGTGTCGGCTGCGTCTGCGCGGGGAGATGGACGTGATATCAGCACTCCATCTTCCTCGGGAACGTCCTCCACGGTGGCGGGCGCAGGAAACTTCCCCTTGGGCCGAGGCGACGACTGTACTTCTTCGAGCTCGGGCCGTGGGCCTTCAGGTTGTAACCCGGATTCAATGCTGAGATCATTCGGCAGAGGCTGCACATCAGCCCCTGGGCTTATCAAGACGTCCGGGTCCGGCATTGTGAGTGTACGCTTTGAAGAATGTGTGATTGAGGCCTTGGTGGGATTTGAAAGGTCAGGTCTATGGCTCTGACGGAGAGGGCTAGCTGATATCTAGGTGGGTGAGCTCGAGACGGGAGGTTGGGCGATGATCGGGCTTCGACGGATAGGTGGCTCACCCAAAGTCACTTGACTATACGTCAGTCCGAAATGACCTCTGAATGGCTCGTACTAGGTAAAGCACTAGTAGTACTGTATCTGTCTGTATGGTGCTACATTGAAACTACTAGTAGTAGTATGGGAGGTCCTGTACTCACCCGTTGTATGTGGCCCGTAAGGAAGAGATTGCGCTTGGGATGATAGCCCATGCAGGGCGGGACACATGCCGCCAGACGTTCAGGTCATCATACCATGCCTGACTATAGGGCAATGAATCGGGCTCCGGTTCTCAACCGGCGACGGATAGCAACAGCGATATCCATGGCAAGTCCTGGGGATTGAGCAAACAACAGGTGGGCATCAGGAGGGGGGGAGAAGGACAGAGCCGAAATAAGCGGACAGAAGGCAGAAATCATGATGGCCATCTATTACTAGTACGTTCCCCTCGTGGGAATGTATGCGTGGTACGTCACCTCGGATGCAACCACATTCTAGGGATGAGGTGAGGCGATCGGATGATGGTGGTAAGGGAATGGGGTGAGATGTGAGGCTCGGGGAGAGAAGATAACTCAGTGACGCGATACGTGATTCGCACTGTGTGGCAGCCTGCAGCATCTCTCGACGGAAGCTGCCAATGACCGGTGGTCTAAAGCACAAACGGCGCCCAAAGGATGCCTTCTCGGCGCCGACTGGTGTTTCTGATTTAATATCTGCATCAATTAACCGGTCCACGAGTCAAGAAATCTCATTATGCACTACATTGAACAATCTAGCTTTTTTTTATGGGAGGCTGTCCTCTCCAGCCCATCCACACTGTATGCACACGGTACGTGTCAATATCCGGGAGCTCCTCGGCAGCTCCACCAGAAGCTTCAACTTCAGAACATCCAGAAATTTCCTCGACTTCGACTCTCGCCATCGGCTCCGAACATCCTACCCGTGGCCGCGACCCGAAACGAGGCACAATCGGCGTGACAGTCTCACGCCACGGATCATGCAGCTTCCGCGGCTCGATCCATCCTCTTGCAGCGTGCATCCCTAGCGCCCGTGCAGCAGCATTCGACCGCCGCCTCCCGATAATTACCTGCTGCCGTCGCGCCCGATAATTTTCAGACGCGTGCGACTCTGTCCACCCACCACGAGTGCGAGTTCGGGAGCAAACCGGTTCCTTCTTTGGTCAGGGCACCGGCGCCTCCACGTGAAGCGCGTGGAACCCATCATCTGCGCGTACAGATCTCAATTCCCATCGCGACTCACTCCGGCCGCCCAGTCGGCACCGCACAACACTTCACGTGGCGATGGCGCGAATACCGGTCAACGTGCTGGGGAGATACCTCATCCATGGCCATCTTTCCCATTGGGGCTGTCTGGGAGCATGCAGGTATGCGCCTCGGCGTGCCCTGGTTGGGCCAGCGCTCTCTGCAGCTCGCCCATTCCGGTCTCTCCACGCCGCTCAGGAGCCCAACCCCAAGGCCCAGCTCCCACCCTCAGTGCCCCTCCGGAAGCAGTGGAAAGATGAGGCGAAGCAGGCCCGGAAGCAGGGCAAGAAGAAGGCCAACAAGGACTCGCAGACAGTGGACGGCTGGGAACTGACCGTCGGTATCGAGATCCACGCTCAGCTCAACACATCGCGCAAGCTATTCTCGCCGGCTCTGACGTCGTTCAATGACTCGCCCAATAGTCATGTCGCGCTGTTCGATGTCGCTATGCCGGGGAGTCAACCACTCTTTCAGGCCGAGACGCTGATCCCCGCGCTTCGGGCAGCCCTCTCCCTGAATTGCGATATTCAGCCCGTCAGCCGATTCGACAGGAAGCACTACTTTTGGTGGGATCAGCCCTCGGGCTATCAGATCACCCAGTATTACCAGCCTTTTGCCCGGAACGGCCACATTACCCTCCTAGCTCGCGATGGTATATCGCCAGAAGATGGGGAGAGTGTCACTGTCGGCATCAAACAGGTCCAATTGGAGCAGGATACGGCCAAAACGTTGGCTCAGACGGACAACACGCAATGGCTCGACTTCAATCGCGTCGGCGTCCCCCTTATTGAGATCATCACCGAGCCGCAAATTCACCACCCAAGGACAGCAGCTGTTGCCGTGCGAAAGATCCAGCTGCTCCTCAGCACCGTCGATGCCTGTGTTTCGGGCATGGAGGCTGGCGGTTTACGCGCCGATATCAATGTCTCCGTGCGGAGGACGGGAGACCCCAACGCGCCGCTGGGGACAAGGACCGAGATCAAGAACCTGAGCACTATCAAAGCTGTCGAGGATGCCATCATTGCGGAGAGGGATCGGCAGATCAGGGAGATCGAGGCGGGCGGCAAGATTGCTAGTGAGACTCGAGGGTGGACAATTGGCTCCAAAGAGACACGGAGGCTGCGTGGCAAAGAGGGCGAAGTTGATTACCGATACATGCCGGACCCTGATATCGCGCCGCTTATCATCGAAAAAGATCTCGTCGACCATTTGCGACAGACTCTTGCCGCCTCGCCAGACACAGAGCTCGACCGGCTCATCACACACTTTGGCCTGACTGCAAAAGACGCCATGTCGCTTATCAACCTCGAGAATGGCGCTCGCGTGCAATACTTCTACAAAGTTCTTGCGCATTTCGAGCGTATGATTGAGGAGGCCGTTGCGGATGATGCCATGCCTGATGTGAAAAGCTACGCCGGCCTGATCGGCAACTGGACCATCCATGAGCTCGGCCGCTTGACTACATCCAGGGCTGGACCCCTCGGCCAAGTAGATCTTGATTTCACGCCCGAAGGCGATTGTATCCAGGTTCCAGACTCCGAGCTAGCCCAGATTCTCTTCCACCTCTACCGCAAGCACATCACCGGCAAGGTCGCCAAGGAGCTGATAATGGCCTTGTACCTTGGCGAGCTTGAGGGCGGTGTGCTCGAGAGCATCGAGGCACACGATCTGTGGTTCAAGGAGCTATCGCCGGAGGAGTACGAGGCGCTCGTGGATGAAGTGGTCGACGGCGAGAACAAGGTCCTGCAAGAACTTGTCAGCAGCGAGACCTTCCCCCAAGGCAAGCTCATGTTCCTCGTTGGGAAGATGATGCGCGCTGGTCAGACTGAGAGGATTGACCCTGCTACGGCAGAGAGGCTCTTGAGAGACCGCGTGCAAAAGCTACGCGCGCCGTGACACCGCTACAAGAACCAGGGCCACGACTTGGTAGTAGCTCGCTTCTTATCACGACTTGTGTGTCCTCTAGATAGGGGCTGTCCTAGTCTGAACCACTCTGGTGGCGCAGGCGACTTGGACATGCGGTATCCTGGGCGCAGTTGACACACGAGTGAGTGCTCCCATGGTAGACGGCCGCAACCTCATCCGCGACATGGAACGCTTTTACCGCCGGCCGGCCACCGTGTCTCGCGAGTTTACAACGCTAGCTTCGTCGAGGCGGCCCTTTCGAAGACGAGACGCCGTTTTGGGTCTATGTGTAAAGTCCTCGCCGTCGCAGTGCTGCTAGCAGGCGCCTTACGCTCCATTCGCTACATTCTACGAAAGGCAAGGTTTCCCGGCAGAACACCCGATCTGTGAGCCACTGAAGGTCACCGTGCTATTTGTGGGCCGAAAGCGAACAGCTTCATCATTTCCTCTGGGACTGGTAAGCTAGGATCGGCCAGTCGGAATGGCGGGAAGCCTCCACCGAGCTAGACGCGCACTCTTCCACAAGCCTTGAATCTGTCGGGTTGCAGTGCTTTGCTCGGACGTCACCTTGGCAGAAGTCGTGTCGCAGTTGAGTATTCGGCCAGGAACCAAGTGGACCGTCAAACGTGGGTGGAGACAGTCGCTTCCGGGGCAACCTGGGTTATCACCAGTCACCCTGTGTTGCAATCGGCAGCCGACTGGCGAACCCGGCTGAAGATGGCGCAGTCCCTCGTCGCCTTGGGGATGCCGCATATTCGCATTGCAGGCGGACAGATAGATATAGGGGTAGACCATAGTGAAGCTCGGCCGAAGTTCGAGCGATTCGTACATCTAGGAGGATAATGGAATAGAATATACCCAGCTTCTTTCTGAGCATTAGCTGGAACGAACCCTTGTGGGCGCAATGCAGAAGAGATTATGCAAATCCAGAACCCATTATTTGTGCAGTCGAAATCCTAAATTAACCCAGGTCGATTACTGCATCGGTCTTTCGCTCATTTAGTGGACTTCGATCCCCATGTCGTCACCCAGCCCACTTATGGGGCATTTCAACAACTCCTCGGCCGCAACCAGGAGCTCTGCGTCATTCATTTTTGGAGGATTCACGTGGTTTGACGTTTCGCGGTGCTGGTGCGGGAGCGTCGGCGCGGAGCCTCTTTCCCGGGGTAGGTACACAGCGTACCTCGTAACGTGCCCATGACATCATGATATTGTCACGCTCCAAACCATTCAGTTAAAGACTGCCAATGTCAAGTAGCCAGGTGCATCTTTTTGACTTCTTCTTTCCATCCATTCTTCAATTGACTTGACCAAAACTTCCTCGACCCTTGAATAAAAAAAAAAAGCACGCAAGAGAAATAGAGACACACCAGCATCATGTCGTCCATTACCGGAATCGTTAGCCGCCGTGCGGCCATGGTACCTCGCGCCCTTGTGGCGGCCCAGGTCCACGCACCCGTTGCTACGAGGGCCTTTACCACGACTCCCGTCACGCAGAAGACTCCGACCGAATCGGTGAAGGAGGGACTCAAGAAGGTTGACCGGGCCGTGAGTGACAAGATTGTCACCGGCATCGACGCTGCAAGTACGTTCTTGCCCTATACCCAACACGGACCCTACTAGTACTCTTGCGTGCCGGATACTGACCGTCTGGTGTGTTTAGCCAGCGCCGCACACAAGATAAAGGGTCAAGCCGAACATGTGTCGGGTGAGGCCGGTGGCAAGGCTGAGGAGCTGAAGGGCGCTGCCCAGGGCATGGCGTCCGAGGCAAAGGGCAAGGCCGAGAACATGTCGGGAGACGTCGGTGGCAAGGCTGGAGAGGTGAAGGGTGCTGCTAAGGGCATGGCATCCGAGGCAAAGGGCAAGGCCGAGAGCGTAGCATCTGAGGCGGAGGGCAAGGCCAAGGGGGCCGCATCAGAGGCCGAGGGCAAAGTTAAGAGTGCGGCTGAGAAGGCGAAGCAGAAGCTGTGATCTATGAGAGAGCTGGCTCGTTTTTAGATTACGAGCGAGTAGTGCTATTGTACGATTAGCATGTTTTGGAGTTCCCAATGGAAGCATGATGAATTTCATCGTCTAAAAGGCGTTCTTGTCCAGCGATGCATTGGAAGATCCTCGTTGGACCTGGCGACACTCGTCAAGTCTCAGGGTTACATACCTGTTCAAACAGTCTGCTGAGAGATTCGCTAACATCATCTATGGACTATACTAATCGTAATCGCTCGCTATGCAGCCATGCCATATACCCATGCACCAGTCATAATGATCGTATGCCAGTACGCTGACGTTGATATCGTGACAATACTCGTAGTGGCACCCCTATCACACCCAGCGCAGGCAACAAAGTTGATCCAAAATCCCCAGTAAGGTCTCAACCTTGCTTCCCTTCCTTCCCGTTGGGCCCGTGACGGGGGATCTCGCCAAGGGGAAAGCTAACCCACGTCGTCTCCGGTCTCATGATACCAGCACCACCGGCATAAAACGACAGCAACGCCGTGAGAATAGCAAATGCACCACCAGCCTGGTTGATAGCGATAGCACTGCTCCGGTTGAGCGTAAGCGTGAACTGCGCAATGGAGAGCAGCAGGAACGCGATAGCCAGGCAGACCAGCACGCTGAGGATGGCAATGTTGGTGCGCAGCGCGGCGATGACGAAGAGTATGGTGAGGAAGCACCAGGCGATGAGGAAGATTCCCAGGGCGACGCTGTAGGCGCGCTCGTTGCCCGCGTAGGCGTCCTTGAGGCCGAGGGAGGGCACCATGAACATGGAGAAGGCGAGCCAGAAGGCGCCGTAGCAGCAGTGGACGGTGGTGCCGAAGGTGTTTCCGACGCGGAATTCCATCAGGCCGGCGATGAACTGGGCGCCGCCGCCGAGGAATACGGCGAGGCCGAATACGGCCTGCTCGGGGCCGACGGAGCCGAAGGGGTCGCTGTTGGGGAGGCTGTAGAGTACATGTATGGGTCAGTTCCTTGTTGCACCATTGAGGGTTATAGTCTGTTGCGGAGAGGAGAACGTACCCCACGCCGCACTGGTAGAAACCGAGGACAAAAGTGGTCAAGGCGAAGCTGAAGAGGCCAAGGGGGCCCGGGTTGGCGAACTTGAAGAAAGACGGGTCGTAGACTTGAGAGACGGTGGCCCGTTGCTTGGTGACTAGTCCCGGGATGAGGCCATTGTCGGCAGCCTCCAGGAAGCCGGCATAATCATGGCCATTGAGGTTCCTGTCTGCGCCGTTGGAGAAGTGTTTATGCTCGGAAGACTCGTCGGCCAAGGGAGTCTGGTGAGGAGGCATGGTGACGGCTTGCTTGGTGAAGAGTACAAGTGTACTAGAACTTCGACAACTGTGGCGACGGCAACTGCGAGGATGGAGGTAGGGAAAGACGGTCCCGTGGGGTCAACGACGCCTCGAGGGTTCTGAATTTATAGTCGTCTTCAGTGCTGTGATCGACGGGGTTCAACGGCCCTCCCAACTCCGCGATCCCGTGGCAACTCTCCCCAGGTAATCCGGAGTTCAATACATGCCATCATCGGGTCATGGGGGATTTGGGGGTGGGCGAAAGTCTGGAGCACTAGCTCCTTGCGGGGGTCCTGGCACGGGCCAAGGGAAATTTTGGAGGCGGGGGGCGAGGGTTGAGAAGCAGACGGCGCGCGGTGGGCTGAGGTCGGCTATGGTACACGGCTTATGGGACGGCCGAGTTGACGCCGGACGCTCCGGGCCCGCCTGGGTAGACGGCGATTCAGGGATCCGGTCCACAAGTTCGGGCCTAATGACTGGCGTGGGTGTCGCTGGAATCAGCTGCCATGACAAGATCACAGTCAATTATCCCTCTGAATACATATGGTACGCGAGATATGTATGGGGGGATTCGCATGCATGGTGAAGATGTCCAAGGCCGAAGGCATGACAAAAACGATTCGCATATTCGCATAGAATGGGGTCGTCAGACACCCACCTGGACCTGGAGTCATAAATGCTCCCGCTCCCTCGAAAATTCCGAGACAGGGCTAGAATGGGCACCACTCTTGCTGCACTATCCAGACAAGGGCACACCAAGCGTCCTTGAGTAAGAGGTTGGATGTCCATGTATTCTCCGTGTACCGTATCCAACAATGGGTGAATCCAAGCGTGAAGCACCAAATCAAAATTTATCAATTGATCGATCTCTTCATCACCTACTGTATAATAATCCACACCTATCACGGGCCAGGTCGTTCATAATTGTCAAGTTGTTATGGATTGTGGAAGTCGGCAGTTTGATATGCCCCGACGGTGGGGCCGCAAGAGCCTCATAGACCAGCAAACTCCGAGCCGACTCTGCCGGACCCAACTCAAAAACGTCGCGCCAATGGGCCGCCAATGGGCCGCCCATGGCGCTACCACGGCGAACTACGAGCGGCATCGGAGACCCACTCAAACTCTTTACGCAACGGGACCTTGGCGTGTGTGAATGGCCCGTACGGTATTGTGGAGGAAGTCCCGTTTTTTTGGGGGGCGCGAAACACATTGCCGAGCTCAGGCCGCAGAGGCGAACCATATTGACCGCACTGGCCGAATTGGGGGTCCGGGTGGACGGAGAAGAGTGGGTCTTCGCCGGCCGAGGATCCGGTCATGTGGGGCCGGCCCACAACTCGCTGAGATCTGGATGCTATGCTCGGACCTACCCGCGATTCAATGCTCGGAACAGAGTGGGATTCACATGAATAAGGGACAAGAATGATTTACCCGGTGCGTTTGATGGTTTTTTTTTTCTTCCTTTTTTTCTTTTAATCTCTGGGGTTAAGCGCTCGTGTGTGCAAACCTCCGCTCGGCTCCCCACACCAAGTGCGGACACACAAATGAAACACTTATTATAGGTTCTCGGGTGATTATAAGAGTGGAGTACTTAAATTTCTGAGAGGGCAGAAATGTAGAATTTATCTGTGGGGGGGGGGGGGCTCAGGGCAATGTGAAATTCTTGAAGGAGCTTTGGATTTTATCTTATTCTGGTGAAGCTTCTTCTCAGCAAACCACCTCTCATGACCGGAGAGCACAGACGGTGGCTTCGCAGACCATGCATGCATGCGGTCCGGTTCACGGTCCACACCAGGCAACCCCGATGTAGCCTCCCAACAGAAAGGGGTTTCCGGCCCTAATTATAGTATGTACCTGAACCTGCACAAGGTGAGAACACAACGGGGTGTGGCGGTCCGATGAAGCTGCCGAGACATCGTTGATAGACCCGTTTATCACCATGCCGAGACCTCTAGCCTGTAGGCAGCACATCCCCGGTCGGGTTTCTTTCGGGAAGTATAAACAGGATGGCAGCTTCAATGTGCACATTGTTTCCTCCCTTGAGGCCTAGAATACATTAAATTCGATCACTCGGATGAAAGGCTAGCTTAGTCACAACTTGAAGGGAGATCATACATAGGCACGGGGTATGTTTGAATGAAGTGCTACGACCGACCCGCAGAGCTCGAGGATGAAGGCGTCATCCACCGCAGTCTCTCATATGCCTATATCACGCTAACCGGCATCAGTTTCTGATGCGAAGACGGCTCCATTTCCTGTGCAAATTCACTGTTAAAGTAATACACCCCCACGCCACGTAAGCTCCTGTAGGTCTTGAGATAGAGACGTTCCTCGTTGCGCTCGGTGCTCGAAAAAACCTGTAGACGATAGTGTTTTATTTAGTCGAAGCTCAACTAATTTGCTTCCGATCTTCATTGGCATGCTCGTCATAGCTATGTACATGATCCCTCGCCGCCTCCTCATGGAAGGGGGTTGCAGTTACCGTCGCTCTCAGCACCCCACGAGTTAAGCGTGTGATCCTCGCAGTCCTCAGGCCACACACCAGGGCCGGGCGAGATATACTCCTGCGGAGGCGGCCAGTAGATGCCAATGAGAATACCAGGGTCCTCAGCGGAGTAGGCGCCGGGGAACTTGGCCGTCGGCGCGGGGGATCCGGACCCGGAGCCGGACACGGAGAGCTGCGCGCAGCCCATGTAGAACTGCGCGCCGCCGACCTGCCCCGCGCCGTGGAGGCCGATGTGCTCGCCGCGCATGAGGTACTCCCCCGGCGGCAGGTCCTCGGGCAGTGTGAATGTGAAATTCTGCGCGCCGCCCTGGTTTCCTGGGAACGTAGCCCACTCGAGGCCGGTATCCGGATCGATGGCGGATGTAGTCAGGGCGTACACCTTGAACCAGTCCCCGTCGCCGAGGTAATCCGACGCCGCAACCCCTTCAGGGGCGCGACTCATATAGACATACAGGGGGCCCGGGTGGCCGAGCTCGGAGTTGATGTCGAAGCCCACCTCGTCGCCGGGGGAGACGGGGTGGGTCTTTGTGGCTGCACGGACGTCGGCGTCGTTGCCGCCGACGTTGCAGACTATGGAGGCGGAGGTGACGTCCTCCACCGGGGAGTTGGAGTTTTTGGTGCGGCGGACGTATTCGTAGGGCTGGGTGGCTTCGCCGTTTACGATGAGGGATTCGAAGTTGTAGTGGGCGAGGGCGGTGCCGGGGAGGAGACTCCCGGCGACGGCGAGGGCCAGAGATTGAGTCCGCATAATTGGGCTTATGCTGTACATGTAATATCTACTCGGTCTAGATGAGAAGGACGGCTGAAGGACAGAGATCGTAGCTAGCTGGACAACTAGGCTTCTTTATAGAACTCACCTCGGCTCGAGGCGGATCTCTCGGTATCATTTCATGTTTGGCAGCCACGCGGGAAAAATACGCTTTCTAGGACTCTATGTCTCAATTCCACCAATGATTGTATCCTGTGAAGGTCCCGGCGTCGCAGGTTTTCCTAAGGCGACAGGGCCGTCGTGGCCGATTCAGGCATATGCGGAGATACTCGTTCCGGGCGCGTGTAAGTCGGCCATGTGGTCGCGGGGCATGCCAACGTGAAATAGGAGATGCCACCGCTAGAGAATTCTCTTTGATTCGCCCGCATGGGGTGCGGAGATTGATCCGTGTTGTCAGATTGGCCTTGGCCGCGTGTCTATCGCGATCATTGATGTCTAGCAACTACGTGGAAGGGAGTGACGATGTCCTGCAGGGCAATTCCGGGACCGGCCGACGGGGGGTTTCTTTCCACGGAGTCCATCGATACGAAAATGGGGGTTCTTTTACCTCTTGTTGAGCCCGTTTTCACTTTGTTTCTTCATCGGACGCGAGCGTGTTAGGTGTAATGGGAGTGCTAGGATGAGCGCCTTGGCAGGATTCAACTTGTTTCATGTTCCCTATTCTCTGTCACTTTGTGGTTCGGACCGCGGAGAGTATGCTCGAGGAATTTTTCGGAAGTAGCTGATTCCAGATCGTGATTCGTGATCCCATCGACGCGGGTCTCCCGGCGGACAAGCCGCCGAAGTTGCCCCCGTCCCACCAGGGACCGACCTTACATGTATGTCCGAGGTGCAATTGGGCCAGTCTGCAAGTTGTAGAAATGCGAGACTAACGATAGTCAAATTGCCTATCTCGTCCTTGAACCAAATTGATGCCAATTCTTGCTTTCCCCCCTTCGTCACAAACTAAATATCCGCCCCTGAACACCGGACACACGTCGCTTTTGCAAGAGAAGAATCGACACATGCAGCCCGCGCAAGTCCACAGCTAGGACCTCCTCACATAGCCTCGTGGCAGACAACCTCGATGTTATTTCCGACCGGGTCAATGATGAAGGCACCATAGTAGTTCGCATGGTAATGCGGCCGCGGCCCGGGGGCACCATTGTCCTTGCCTCCGCTCTTAACGCCGGCGGCATGGAACCCATCGACGGCCGCGCGGTCTGTATATCTTCCATTAGACAGGCCAGCCACATCGTCGAGGCGTGAAATGAGCCTTACCATTTACCCTGAGGGCGACATGTGATGTGATATTGGGCGTGGACGCCTCCACGCCGGTGAGCCAGAAGTCGGCCCTGTTGTAGGCTTCGACGTCGGACTTGCTGGGGCCCATGCCGACGACACAGGGGCCGAACTGCATTTTGACCTCGTAGTTGAGGGGTTTCAGGGCTTCCTTGTAGAACTCGAGGATGTCCTGGAATTTGTCCTGGGGGACCTGCAGGCCGACGTGGTCGATGGGCATCTTGATGGTTGAATTGTTTGGGGGGGTTTGCGGGAGTAAGAGTAACAGTGTTCGATTGAATCTGTCCAGGTGTGATGGAAGATGTTGATGAGGAGCTGATGGTGTGAGCATCCTCGACCCGATCGCCTCGAACCCCCTCTTATATACATCCTTTTAGCGATGGGCCACGACTATGAAGCGGCATTTTCGGCTTTGTCCAAGTTTCCGAACTAACAGTACGAAGTAGACGCTAAATGATGAACGGACAATTCAACTTGTCCGTATTCACGATCCCTATCCCTCCCTGTTATTGGTGCCAAAGAGTGAAAGTGTGGGGTACTGGACAGAAATACTCGGACAGTCGTCCACCATGGCGGACAGATGGTGTTGCTGGGTGTCATTGATGCAAGGGGGGTCGGGATTCACGCTCCAGGCGGTGGCGTTGCGGCTGCTGACGGGCGGGTTTGATGCCGAAATAAGCGTACTCGTCGTACTGGCTCACCAGGATCTATTTTACGAGTTTAGGTGTGTGCACTAACGAGTATTTTGTGAGCCTTCAGACTAACGGCGCGTTAGGATGGGTAGGACTACGAGCGGTGGGCACATTTCTGTAGGTGTGAAACTGTGTAAGTGATGGACGGCTGCGAATGCGACTGCGACGCCTCCGTGTAAGCACAAACCCAAGCAGGTTCTGACGATCCGAAGACCCACACAGCACAGTCAAAGATATAAGCCTAAAAATATAGACAACTGTCATAATAGGCTCATGTCTGTATATGTACGCACATTGATATGTACTTGAGGTATGTACACTACTATTCCATATATCCGGCCCCCCTTCTTTCTCGTACAACTCCTCCTCAAACAGTGTTGTAGTACATCTCAATGGACTGAATCTTGAACACAGCGTCCTGCGCCGGAGGCCCAGCAGACCAGCCCTTGTCGCCATTCGACCAGTTGTTGAACACCCAGGGGCCGGGCACGCTCGGGACGTCGTCGGTCGTCTCCCAGACCTGCTGGCCGTCGACGAACCAGCGGACGAGGCCCTCGGTCCAGTCGATGCGGTACTCGTGCTCCGTCGAGGTCGGGTCCGAGGGCGGGTCGATGGCCAGGTAGGTCTTGCCGTTGCCGTCGGTGTCCTGGTTGGTGAGCCAGAGCTTGCGGGTGCCGCCGTTGGATATCGACTCCGGGTCGGAGAGCCACTCGATGTCGGTCTCTTGGTTGTCGCTCTCGAAGAAGAACATGCCTTTAAATATTGGTCAGATTACCTGCTGTCATTGGTGAAAGCTTGAAGAAAGCAGAGAGGTAATACCATTGCAGACGCCGGGCGTCTCGGTCAGGATAGCCACGGTGCGCACGCTGGCGTACAAGATGTTGCGCTCGTCGGTGACGACCTCGCCGCAGCTGATGGGCTGGGACTGACCGCCGGGCACCAGCAGCTCGAGGTATCCGTCCCGGACGACTACGTTCTCCGGCGCGTACCGGTGGGTCTGCCCGACGGGGTACTGGCTCCTGCTGAGGCCATGGGGGAGACTGCCGCTCTGAAAGTCCCAGGAGATGTGGTTGTCAAACTCGGCCTGGCGGTCCTCCAGGATGTACTTGCCGTTCTCGTGAGGGGGCGGAGGGGAGCGCTTGAGGACGGGAGTGCTGGCCACGGGGGTCGCGGTTGCGAAGCCGAGCCCGAAGAGGGCTGCTGCTAGGGTGCGGGCGAGGGTCATTGTGATGATTATTTATCGCGGTGCTTTAGTATCGTCTGGTCCGGTCTGGTCTGGATGTTGAGATATGGTGGGGGAATCGTCTCATCACTTATATACCGTATGCTTGCACGTCCCACACCAGTGAAGCTAGTGGCGATCATCCTCGATCGTGCATGGAATATCTTTGCAAGGGTAAAACTACATAAACAGTAATACGGTAGTAATACCACGTTGCCGCCATCTGGGACTTGGTTTAGTGTCGGCATTCCTTCTTAGTCGACCTTGAAACAAGGAGCTTCCTAATCAGTCTTAGACCTGGGGGGGGGGGGGGGGNGGGGGGGGGGGGGCGGAGTGTCGTCAGGTTCAGAATGCCGGGCGGCACAGCAGCGCCGGATGCTCTGGTATGTTTGTTTAGAAACGGAGCCGGCGATGTAATCCCAGTAATAGATGTACATGCGTCATTCTCACTCGATTAGAAAATTAGAAAAACAGGGGCTCACCGGGAAGGTGGATTGAGATGAGTGTACATCTACTGTACTGCCACCATGGATGGTCTTGCGTCTCTCAAGTGTGCTGGGTCTCAAGTACCCTACAGTTATTCTCCGGTAAAAAAGCGCACATGACTAGATAATATGTTGCAGCCATGAAGCCCCCGGAGCCACTATCCATTACCCTTGTGTATCCGGGCCCTTCGTCCGGTGATGCCCCCTGTAGCCACCTCGAGGTGGAGACTATCGCTCGGACTATAACTTCGGACTATAACTTCGGACTATAAATTCGGACTACTAGGGAGCAGACGCAGATGTGTAGCAGGCACTAGTGCTGGGGCCAAAAAAAAAAAATGAGGTGAAAGATGTCACGCTGTGCCTCTCGATAGTATCCTCAAATGCACATGGGTTCCTAATGGGTGGGTAGGGCAGAAACCTTCGGGCGTGTGTGGATACGCGCATAACACGATGGACCGATTTAGGAATGTTTCAGAATCGAGGAACCGGCTCTACAAACTACATGTACAGACGTACCCACATACAGTTTCATAGTGTCAACACTCTAATTACTGTACAGCAGTTAACGCCGATTCCTTCCTATTCGGGCTCCCTGGATTCAATTCCCGGAACCGGAAACCCTCCTCCTCCCCCTGGGGAATTGACGGCGTCTTGTTGCAGATGCGCGACTCTAAAGCTGGAAGAACACTCCTGCAATGCGATATTACTAATATCACTGTTTGAGGAACAAGTCATCGATCCACATATTGCATACACAACCTCTCTTTATAGGGCCGTGTTCGGGCCGTGCTAGTACATAGGCCGGAGGCAGCCGAGACCAGGTAATACGACTGCCACTTTCATCTCCTTGCTCTTCAGTGATTTTGTTTCGTCGACTCGTTCGAAGAATGAGTGCTCGAATACTCGCATCGAGTCAGGGGTCGGCGTGCCAGGAGGCACATGGGGACCATAGACCGCACGAAGCAGAACCCAGAGCATGATGTACCGTTTCGCGCTTATGCTTTTGTCACCTGTTATGCCCATTGGCATGTATGCACATTCTAGATAACAAATCACGGTTGGAAGATGAAGTCCGAACAAGTAGCCGGCACCCCTTGGAGAGCCATTCAACCCCATCTGGATGCAGCCCAGATAGTACGGTACATCATCTACACCTGGATATAGCAGTAGAGTACATCAAGTATTGCCCCGCGAACGAAGCGACCAATCCACCTGCACCATTCCAGGGCCGCCGGCGGGTCTTCTCTCGTGCCTTGATAGACAGCTGAGGTTGCATGACTGCATTCCAAGCGGACCGAATTCTATGCGACGGGGGTTTCTGAGGCAATCGTGGCCAATTGGGGGATGTAAAGGCGGGCCCCAGGCCCATGAGAGACTCCCGAACGCAACGTTTCTCTTGACAGGCTGGCAGGGGAGCCAACATAAATACCCATCTTGGATACGTCGGGACTGCTACAGAGTCGAATAATACATGTATGTAAGATGGAAGTGGTCGCGGGGCGGGGCTTTCAATGTTCTTTTCTCGACATTTCGGACAACTATTTTTATTTCCTTCACATGATTACAGGAAGGATCGAGTGTCCAAGGGGGGTTATAGCATGCGGTAATGCGGCGGTGTTCTTTGGCGTTCAACTGGACGAGAAGCTCTGAATACGCCGCAGTACGCCCATACCTCATGACCCAAGTGTGCAACACGAAGACCTCGAGTCCGGGGCCTTGGAGAAGAAACAGGTCTTCGGGGAGGCCGACATACAAGACTGCAAGTAGTAGTATACGCCGAGTGCTCTAGTTCTACATCATTCTGGCGCTGGTGCATCGGACGAGAATGAGATCTTTATCGCACGAAGCCTGCGTGACTTTGACATGGATTTGCTAATGCAGCTCAGGATTGACGGCTTATACACACATTTCTATGTGCCAATTCCTCTTTGACAGAAAGACCGCACATATCAGTCCGGTGCTAAAGAAATGCGACTCGCTCGTTCGTGACCCTGCCTGTTGCGCCTGTGACCATGAACAGACAGGAGCCCTTCCACACGACTATATCAGTGGAACAACAAGCCCTCCGGTTCGTCATCTTGGACGTCGCGGCGGCGGCTGACACCGGCTGCCTCCTGAAGCAGCCGGGTGTACTTGACGCGCTCAGAAGAAGGCATCGTGGTAGGACGTCGGGTCCAGCCAATCTCGGTAGGCATGCGCTCGTTGCCTGTTTCCAGGATCAGGAAGAGTTAAACCGGGGCCCGAGGTCCGCCACGGGGACAGGAATGATAATATATACGTATATGTATATAACAAAGAAAGGAAAAAACTTACGGAACCAGTACTCGATAAACTTCTTGGCCACGGTGCCCGTGGTGCCATCAGCCATAATCTCGAAGAAGGAGGCGCACTCTCCCCAGCTGAAGCCGTCGGCCAGGCTGGACAGCTCGTGCTCCGGGTTGGTCGCCTTGGAGGTGGCCAGGCGGCCCATCCGCGCGTCGGCAACCTGCTGGATGGTGATCATGTCGGTGGTAAAGTAGGATGCCGTCTCGGCCCAGACGGTCTCGTTGAAGGGGTTTGGGTCGGCGAAGTAGGCGTCGGAGCGACTGTTGTCATGACATCAAGATTCGTGTCAGCGTATGATACAGTAGAAAAAGAACCTCACGCCAACTTTTCTCGTGGTGATGCGAGGAATGCAAGTGAGCGTCGACAAAGTCTGTCACAACGCACCTGAGGCTGATGTCGTGCTCCAAGATGCCAGGCCGGCCGAGGTGGTCGAGATCGAAGCTGTTGGCGAGGGGATATCGGGGGTTGGTCCTCACGGCCTGCGTGAAGAGGAGGACGGCATCGCTTTCGGCAATGTTGAAGCCATTCAGCATGGCGTCCTTGAGTTTGCTCAAGGTAATTTTCTTGCCATCCCGGGGCAGATACCCATGGTTGGCCAGGGTGTTGAGGCCCGGACACGGTCCACGAGCTATTTGGTCACGGCGGCGGGTCAGCTCTCTGCAATGTGAAGGTCGATGATTATTTCTTTAACAATACTAGTAATACTTACAGTCTCCTTCGCCGGGGGCTATCCATTCTTGGGGGGTCCAGGCCTGGCGCGGCTCCATGAATTGCGGGAACGCTGCCGCCAAGGAGGCCAAGCAGCTAACGATCAAGGAAGTCTTCATCTGGTCTTCGGATCTGTCGTCTTGGCTAATGGGGCGTTTGCAAGTAGGTGATGACTGTTGACGGCACTGGGAAGACGGGCTTAGTAGGCGACCCATGAAGCTTTATATTCTCCTGATACTGCCTATCATCGGCCTATTTCTCTATGCTTTCGAGGAATACCACTTCGGAAACCCCTACATCGCTCTGTTCAGAATGTTTCTATCGGTGATAATAGAATTACGCCCGTGATGGATGACCTACCGCGAGATGACTCTTGCCGAGGTAGAACACGAAACGAATGTCTGATATAAACAGCCATCCACTCGACGCCCACGATCTATACATGATTGGGCCCAAGCCGGGGGGGGAATTCGCTAGAATTTCCCAAAGCAATGACGTTGCAGCCGAGGCTCGTGGCTAACCTCTCCCTCCAATCTGCTAGATATGTAATGTGAGCTGCGTGGTTGGTTCGAATTCGGTGTCTTTTCGTGCAAGCGCGGTGGTTCTCCTGCATGGAATACCTGGGGTGCATGTAGATGCCGTGAGGGCCATGCTAATATCCTCCACATCCCGATCTTGTCCGGGAGGACTATTATGAGCCGGGTCGAGACAGCTTCAGGCCGCGGAGAGTGACAAGTCCTAATTGGCTGGATCTCGTCGACCGAGAATAGGGAGAACATTGGACTCTGGTTCGGGATACAGGTGGCAGTGAGAGAGGCGGCGTTTTAGAAACCAAGGTTGAGGTATAGGTATCTTCTTGGTTGTCTTCTCATTTCGATAATCCAAGGATATAATGCCATAGGTAACGTGCAGCCTTTCATGATGTATACTCGTTTATTTCCCACGGTACTCTTAGGTACGTGCGCTCACTTCAATTTCCTACGACTACGATAGGAAGCAATTCGGCATACATGTACCTTCAACAGTTGTTTCTTTGCCCCTCTACAAAAATACTACTTCCGCGTGCAAACAATGTGACTCCCAGCGTTATAGAACTATAGAAGTAGGTGACATGCTTAATTCACGTAGTGCGGGCAAGATCGGAGACAATGAGCCCATGCCAGCGATCCGCCGATCATCACAGCCTCATGTTAGCAAATGCTGGTACCCTTGGATTTCTCCACCTATTATGGTGCAGAGCTTCTTGTGGTCGAGAGGCATGGGCGCAATCGCAAGTGAATCAGAATCAAGAGCCTGCCGTTCACCGGCGTTAGTTTCAGTCTCGTCCGTCATGGACAAACTTGGAACGCGCCATGGCAGTCCGCCAAGATGTGCGCCCCGTCGGTTGTCAGGCTCATCACTCCACGGAACCCGATTTTATCTGCCGTGCGGTGCGGGTGGGTTATTCGAAGATGAGGCCTCGTCGTCTCCATGTCCTCAGCATGGCGCCAACATCAAACTGCCTTCTGGCAAGAGACCAATCCCGGCACCCAGAAGCCCCCCATTCTGGAGGAAAAGCTTGCGAATTTGGAGAGCCGCAGCCCATCCTCTGGCCCCATTCGCAACTCTGCTACCGAAATGGTTTAGTCCGGCAGCTCGTCCGGGGGTGGCGCTGTGGGGCGGTGCCGGATCTGATACGGAGCCAGGCACTCCCGGGTCTCGCACCAACGTACTGGGTAAGGTTATTATTACCAACTTACTTGGAGCAGGAACTTGCCGGACCTCGATTCGCAATCTCTTCCAAATCGTGACATTGCAGAGCAGATCCCCCGCATCCGCAGCAATCATCCCACACGATGCTCACTCAACCCCAGGAGTACTATAATTCGACCATGCCCATGCCTCGGCACATTGATCAAATCCCGCTCTTGCCAAGGGCGTTGGTCGCAGCCGAGGACATCTTGTTCGGAGAGGTGAACGGTGGGGATGCGGGTTCGGGGGGGCTCCGTATGGAGGTTGCTTCAGGTTTGAGGTGAGACGCTTGAGACGCGTGCGTCTCCCACCGCTGATCCACACACGACAGTCTTTCTTGCATCATCATAGGGCAGACCTCGTTTTAGAGTCCGACCCGACATCCCTCCCCTCCTGAGTCTTGACCCTCCGGAGGCTGGCCCGCACGCGGCGCCGGCTTGGCACAGGAGGTCACGACCAATTCGATGTTATACCCATCGGAGGGGAACCATGTCTACCCCAACCCTATTGTGAGAAAAAAAAAAAGAGAGAGAAAGAACCGACACGAGATTCTAACGTTGCGACTAGTGCCGGGATGGATCGGCATTGATCTATGGCTAAATTCGGCCGTTCTTGCGAGTCTCCCTCTCTCTTGCAGATGTTCTAGTCCGTCCGAGGATATCGGGCGATGTTTTGAAGGGACAACACCACACGATGTTGAAGTATAAGTATTAGCCAAGGGCACATCCCAAATTCAGAATTTCTCAAGACATCAACACCAGCAGCACAAGCAGCAGCAGCAGCATCAGCAGGGACAGTCTCTACCCGATCCCCCAAGCTTAACGTCGTGTTATCACAACAACAACAACAAACATCCACCGCCACCATGAAGATCACCGCCGCCCTCACCCTGCTCGCCACAGCCGGCGTCATGGCCGCCCCGGCCGACCTGGATGAGCGCCAGTTCGGCGGCAGCAGCACCCGAACCGACCTCGAGGACGGCAACAGCTCGGACTGCCCCAGCACCATTCTCATCTTTGCCCGCGCTACCGGCGAGCGCGGCAACATTGTGAGTCTCCAGTTGACGCATGTCGTCGATAATATAACGTAAGCTAATGGTTCTGTCAAAACAAAAGGGTGGCAGCACTGGTCCCGCTCTCACTGGGTCTCTCGAGCGCGAATTCAGGGACATCTGGGTCCAGGGTGTCGGTGGCCCTTACGATGCCTCCACGGCCGATAACCTCCTCCCCAAGGGCACCAGCCAGGCTGCCATCGACGAGGCTGTCCGTCTCTTCAATATGGCCAACCAGAAGTGCCCCCAGGCTTCCGTCGTCACCGGCGGATACAGGTAAGCCAGCATCAAGATCTATCCGGAGGAGTACATAAATTGCAAACTAACGCATCCTCAGCCAAGGTACCGCCGTCATCGCCGGAGCCCTCCCTGAGCTCAGCGCCGCGGCCAAGGAGCAGGTCAAGGGCGCCGTCCTCTTCGGCTATACCAAGAACCAGCAGAACGATGAGCGCATCCCCGACTACCCGACCGAGAGGACCTCCATCTTCTGCAACAGGGGCGACCTCGTCTGCGAGGGTACGCTCATCCTTGCCGCGCCGCACTTCGCCTACACCGGCGTCGCCCGCGGTGATGCGGCCGACTTCCTCATCGACCGCGTCAACGCATAGGGGATCCATGTGTGATATGAACGCCCTAAGCTGCCTCTGAGAGGTTTGATTCCCTGGGGAGACTTGCTGCTGCTGGGTGGTGGAAGGCTTTTCCAGGTGCCGTGTGGTGGGTTGTGACCTGCTACTGCAGGAGGTTCTGTGAACGTCTTGATGTGTATATGATACTTCTGCTTTTTTTTTTTTTCGAGTATATGCCTGAATACAAAAGAGATGAGCCATCAACTTTTCACAAACGCCTGAAGGCCTAGACGTATCCAAAGTCTGCTAATGGTCTCAGTGTACATGTAGTCGTGTAGGTATGTCATTGACAATTGCGGGACCACCAAGTTTACTCCAATGAGAGACCAAGGGCCCGACCCCGAGTCAATCTGATATTGAAAGGCTAGATCGCGGTGGGACGCACTAATCTGAGCTCGATCCCCAGGAACGATGAGACTAGCACGAACGGGAAAACTCTATGACGCGACGATCGCGGGCGAATCGTATTATGACGACATGAACCATGCGTTTGAGACATGGGAAAACTTTGGTAGATGAATGTAAAAAACAAATCCTATACATACATATTGATGCTTCGTTGTAGACAGTAGCACGCTCATCTCCAAAATCGAGTGCATGCACCTCAGCCGCCGTGTCGAAGTCTACATCAAGTTACACCCCTCGCACGCTACACGACATGAAGGACGAGAAGGAGGTAACCCGCGAATTCAACCAGCTCGTCAACATGACGGCGTCGGAGCTCGAAGAATGGCTCAAGTCCAAAGACTCGCGGAGCGCGGGATGGCCGAAAGACGACGGCCAGGACGGCGGCGAGTCGGTCGGGCACGATAGCGGGCGCAAGATTGTCGAGATACTCCGGTCAAACCCAGACAAGACGCCAGAGAAGTACACGGCGGATCAGATTCAGCATATGCGCAAGGTGGTCTCTTACTGGTAAGTTGCAGATGTTTGCTCTTCCGAAAAGTGACACCGTTATTAGTTGCGTGTGTCGGTCGCTGAAACCATTGACTTGCAGTAAGCGACACCTGGCACAGGAGGGGAAGGGGAATAATGAGAAGACTGTCGAGGAGGTAGAAAAGACCAAGTCGTACGCCTCATTGAAGAACTGGGGCCATGATGTCGTCAAGGAGCGACGGGGCAATGTTGCAGACAAAGCTGAAGGCGATAGCGAGGAGGGTGAGGAGGGTGAGCAGACTGGGGCCAAGAGGAAGAAGTCGGCGCAGGCCGGGACGACGGCCAACAAGAGGCGACAAACTCGCCAGAGCAAGACCAGCGGCAAGGACAGTCAAGGCGATGCTGACGAGAAGGACGATGAGGAGCTGGGCAACGAACCCAACAGCAAGCACACCAGCAGTAATACGAGCGACGACGACGATGGCGACGACAACGACGACGACGACCAGGCCGAAATTAACGGTACCTCCAGCCATTCGCCCAAGAACGGCCCAAGCCCTGGCGACAAGGTGAGCTGGAAATGGGGCCGTGGCACCGCAGAGGGCAAGGTCGTCGACGTCAAGGATGAAAAGTAGGTGAAGTACTATATTCCCCATCATCCTTTAATTTTCCAATCTGTGACCCGAGCTGCTGCTTACCCCTGGTCCAAGGACTACCATCACGACGAAGAGAGGCAACAAGGTCTCTCGGCATGGTGACTCGGAGGATCCGGCGGTGGTGCTGGACACAGGCAAATCCAAGGCAGTCAAAGCGACCCACGAGCTGATTTAACTACTAGGCAGGCTGCCTGGCATGGGATGATCTCTGGGAATGAAATAATAAGCCGATGAAAATAAGCCATAGTCAGATTTGTACGAGGATTGGACGATTTGCGAGCACATCCATGGATATGTACTAAATCTCACAAGCGGCAAGCCACATCGGGGGAGGAAATGCCAGCAGAGGAGAGGCCTCGGCTAGTCAATGCCCAGCAATTCAGACTTGGATCAAAGATAGGTGGTGGGGGGGGGCGACAGAGAGAAAACGAAACAGAGACTTGTGGCATGGTGCTCGTATGGTTAGATTTCGATTTCGATGCTGAGGTGAGATTTAATTACCAGGCCACGCACAAATAACCGGGGAATGACCAAGCGAGGAGGATTGAGGAATCAGGACTGCAGGGAATTGGAAATGCTCTAAAAATAACGACAAGTGCAGCCAAGCGGGGTGGGGTCCCGCCCGACCAATGAGTGAGCAAGGTACTAGGGCTGGGTGCCAAGTGCACGTGTGCTTTCGAGATCTCACTACCTTATCAGAGGTGGGCGGTCAGCTCGCGGCATACCTGTTAATGGGGAAAAATAATGACCAGATTCCCGGGTCCACCTATGTACGTACCATCCAGCTGTTCACCGCCCCCCCTCCCTCCGCCTCAAAACCACCAGCCACTCCGAAATAGCAACAGCTCCTCCGCCCGCCTCATTGAGTATGACCGGATGGTCACACTCTCATCATCCTACCTACGGAGGCACATCTGGAGGATCTCTCGCCAGACCAGACATCGATGGGCAGGAGATGGGAAGGCCACTAGAACCAGCCAACCATCCAGCCATCCGGCCAGCCATCCAGCTGGCCTGCAGAGAGCAGCACGGCAAGTTCCTCCGCTGACTGTGTCGGGAGATGAAGCTCATCGCCAGATGGCCAATGGACCACGCCGGTGAGCTAGTCGCCTACGGGCCAAACCGCATGCCAAGCCCACGAGGCAACAATCTGCTGGCACAGCGGAGGCGACGTCTGCAGATACGCTCAGTCTCCAGTATTCGCTTAGCACCAGCAGACTGCCGGCAATACGTGTACGACCCGGGACCCCAGGCGACATGTGTTGACTGTTGGGTCCCAGTGCGCGACGCCAAAATCTCACGCTGGGAATATGATTCGGAGACTCCTGGGCACTAGGCTTGCTCGTCATGTATGCAGTAGCCATCTCCAAGGCCTCCTCCTCATCTCGGTTCTGAAATCACCGGGAGACGAGCCTGTCCGTGACGGAGCACACCACCACACTCGGTAGGGCTGCTGCAATCAATATTATCCGAGTTGTAACCATCAACGATCAGCGTCGGTCGAAAACAAAGTTAGAAACACGGCCGGCCGGACCAGCGTTCAGCCGGATCTGGTGGCGCCCACACGAACCGTGCTTAGACGCGACGCGCGTGGCAGTGTGGCATTGGAATCCCGCCCCTACTCAGCCCCCTCTCCCAGCCCTAACCACGGCATAAGCGCAAGCGCGCTTCCGCCGGGTGTGAGAGGCCAGCAAGTCTGTCCGGCCGCCGCCTCCGCCCCCCGGGAGTTTTCCACCCGCGTGCATAAGCCTCTCTGAAGTAAGCGCGCTCAGAGGTCAGATCCCGCTCTCGAGACCCCTAGTCAGGCAGGGCCTAAGGTTTTTTTTGGTCATTTTTTCTTATTATCCATGCCTTCTTCCGCCAAGTCCCACGGGCCTGATGACTTGGCAGGGCTAGGTGCGTTCCCCATCCACTTGGCCCCGGCAGCGAGGACCGAGCTATGATAGTTGCTATGTTTGGGCGCTGACAGAGATGACGGATTACAGAGATGGAGGCCCCGGTTTTGAGGCCGAGGGGGTGATAGGTCCGCACGGGCAGTGCCTAGCCGAGCACAAGGCCATACGGCCGCAATCTGGGAGAGGAGAGACGATTGTATCGTCGCGACCTGTCTGTGTAAGACAGTCTGCTTCCCTTCCCCAGACCTTGTTCTCCTTCACTTACACCATCACCATCATTAATCAATCCACCCGTCGACAACAACCCCCTTATACCCCACATTCCCATCTCTAGAATAACCCGGCGGCTTAAAACACATCCACATCCACTAATCAGCCCAAACACCAAGCACCATGTACTCCTCCACTCTCGCTCTCCTGGCGGGCGCCGCCCTCGTCTCAGCCGTCCCGACAGCCAAGAACGAGCCCCGTGCCGAGATCGACAGCTTCCTCCCCGCCATCGTCCCCGTAAACACCCGCGCCAACGACGCGGACCTCATCGCCAAGCTCATCACCACCCCGCGGCAGGTCGACCGGGCCAAGCTGCTGAACGAGCCCGGCGACTACGTCTTCGACTTCGCCGACACGGAGCCGCCGGAGGGTTCCGCCCAGGAGGATGGCTTCGGCGGGGCCTCCGTCGCGGCCAACTCCAAGTCCATGCCCGCCCTCATCGGCACCGGGTCCTCCATGACCGTCGCCTTCCTCGGCCCCTGCGGCATGAACACGGCCCACGTGCACCCCCGCGCCACGGAGCTCAACATTATCGTCAAGGGCCGCCTCGTCACCAACTTCATCATCGAGAACGGCCTGCCCCTCATCGCCAACACCATGGACACCTTCCAGATGAGCGTCTTCCCCCAGGGCGCCATCCACCAGGAGTTCAACCCCGACTGCGAGGAGGCCGTCTTCGTAGCCTCCTTCAACAACGAAGACCCCGGTGTGTCGGAGATTGCCCACAACTTCTTCGACCTTAGCAACGATGTCCTCAAGGCTACCCTCGGCGGCGGACCTCTCACCTTCAACGGCGCCGACATCGATACCTTCCGTTCGCAGATTCCCGATAATATTGCCCTGGGTATCGATGCCTGCCTTGACAAGTGTGGCATCCAGCGCAATGCTAAGCGCGACATCCACGAGCTCCTGCCTAAGCGCAAGTAGACGGAGAATCATGGGGAGTAATAGCATGATGATGCCGGTCGTGGGGGGTTTCAGGGTTTAGATTGTTGTGAGGGGCGGGCGTTTCTGGCGTCTTTTTTTTCTCGCGTTCGGATATTCGCGGTAGACTACTAGATCATTATGCTTTTTATACGGTGTTTCACCTTCTTTCTACATAATTTTTATTTTTTTGGAATCTTACTTTATTTACTGTTATACTTTGCTCTGACATTTTGTGTGAATGCTTTCAGCTTACTCTATGGAGGGCTTGAATATCGCAAGGGGACTTTTATCTATGAAGGCTGAGGAAGCGCGGTACGAGATGTGATGCTCCATGTTAGCTGTATGCGCGTTCCAGGAGACAATAAAACTACCCTAGAGCGCCGTCATTCGCATCCTTCATTGGGAACAGCTGCCCTGTCTAGCTTTTCTTTAATGGAGTAAAAACAAAATATGTGTATATGGAATTTGTGCACATCTACCTATCAGTATCAGGTATCATAATCAACTCAGATCCTATTCTTAATGGGTAGTGGTTGAGCGCCTGATCTCGTTGAACATCTTGGTTCTGAGTCCGACAATCTGACCTCCAGCTGGAATTCAGATCCAGTTACCGGAATAGGCAATTACACGCAGGAGCTCGTTGGTGTCAACATGTCCATTTAAAACAAACCTCGTTAGCTCGTCCGGACCATCTCGATTACTTGTCCAGGGCTAGGTTATGTACTCCCGTCCTCCTCGCTCGTTACCATATAAGCGTCGGATGACGGCCTGCCAATTGTCCCATTTCTCCGTTGCATGGGCAATGTTGGCATAATAATTGACGCAATATTTCCATAATAATCTAGGTACTCACCTACTACAGGTACGTAGTAGGTACCCCACAGTTGACGAGCGGCGCACCCCCGCCTGTTTCACATCCCGCTCAGCGCTCGTCTCTCACCTGAGGCAGCACTCCGACGTACCTGCACCTCACATCAACACCCCCCCACCTTCACCATCCATCCTCCTCTCTACATCTCCTCTGCGGGTTCCTCCTCGCAAACGAACACCTCCGCAATGACCCCTCGCCCACCATGTACGTCATCCCCCCCCNCCCCCCCCCCCCCCCCCCCCCCAAGCAAACAAACAATCAATCAAACAAACAAACAAACCAAGCTGACGGCATCACACCACACGCAGGATCGAACCCTCCATCCGCCTCCGCCGCGCCATCCACGTCGGCGACGCCCTCCTCGTCAAGCGCATCCTCAAGTCGCACCCCAACCTCGTGCACAACCCCGACGCCTCACCCGCGGGCCTCTCCAACTCGAACCTGCACCTCGCCGCCTCCCTCGGCCGCACCGACGTCTGCCGCGTCCTCCTCGCCGCTGGCCACGAGCGTCCCTGCCCCGCCCTCAACGAGAACCACCAGACGGCCCTCATGCTCGCCGCGCGCGAGGGGCACACCGATGTCGTACACCTGCTGTGTGAAGCGGACAGCAAGGCCGTCTACGAGGATGACGATGAGAATTACCACGATGATGGTGGTGGTGGTGGTGGTGGAGCGCGCGTCCTCCTGCGACGTGACATCCGCGGCCGCGACGCCATAATGGAAGCCAGCGCCGGCGGCCACGACACCGTCCTGCAGCTTCTCCTGACGTACTTCCCCGGCGGGCCCTACGAGGCGGTGCGCCGCGCCGACGCAGAGGGCAATACGGCGCTGCACTTTGCCAGCGGCAACGGGAACCTGCTCGTGCTGCGGACGCTGCTGGCGGCGGGCGCCGACGTTGAGAGGCGCAACGCGTGGAACTGGACGCCCGCGGCTTACAGCGCTACGGTGCAGGCGGAAGTTTACCTCAAGGGCTTGGTGAGTGAGGTTGGGAGGATGCAGCAGCAGCAGCAGCAGCAGCATAAGCAGCAGCCGGTGCGGAGGGAAGCTGCTGCGAATGGTGCTGCGGCATTAGGGACGGCGAATGTCGACCCGGGAAAGATGGTGGGTGGGGTGAGGGTTGTGGCGGATCACAGTGATGAGGATGAGTGAAGGCGCTTGCGGAGGTTTTGTCACTTGAGCCGGCGTTGGGGTTTGTATTCTTGGTATTCACGTCGTGTTCTCGCGAGCGGGTTTTGGGAAGGGCCATGGGTGGATGTTTGCCTTTGCCTTTCCGAATCACAGCACCGATTGAGTCTTTATGTTTCCGTGGCCGTCGTTGATTCATGAATCGCAGGTACGCTGGTGGAGGTTGTTTGTGCCTGTCAAGTGATGTACGCATCGCCAGCAGGCCAGTCATACCACGAGGGCTACCACGCTCACCTGACCGGTCCTCTTCGAGTCGGCAGTTCCTTGCGGTACCGGGTCAAAGGATGGATGCGCCGTGGGAGCGAAGACCATGCGAATCAGGATTCGCGGCGATATTCAACCAAGTGAGCGGCGGTGTTCCACCAACCAAGGGCCAGCCAGATTTCAGACGGCCGACGGACCATCACCGCCAATTGTCTACCCTTTCAAAAGGGCACTGCCCAGCCAGCTCATGCAACTTTGTCTAGCGATGTGGAGGATCGTGGGATTACACTCTGGGGTCCCAAGAGTGACTTCTCGCAGGTGATTCAGAGCCCGTCGGCAGCCACGAGACACGACGCGTCTACCGGTCTGTTTCTGTGAATGGCTCGTCGACAGCTTCCAAACGTGCTTTGTCACTAACAGAAACCTCGTCTATATATCCCTCCCCCACCGGGCCCTTAAAGCTGATTGTGTTGGCCGGCTGCCTACTGATTATTATCTCACCCAGTACACGACGCTCCTCCCTTCCTCCTTCTTCCCCCCCCTCGGACAACTGCCACTGCCCCTTCCCGATCATATATACATGCCCCCTAACCCCCAGGTCAACACCATCGAAGTCGACGAAGCCTTCCTGCCCTACCCAGCTACCCAGCTGATCATCACCCAGTACCTGGAGGTCGACCCATCGCGACCTTTCTGGGCCTGGATCATAGTCGGGGCCTTCCTGGACGAGCACGGCAGCATCATCTGGAGCACAGAGTTGTTTCTTGCGCAGCTGGACGTGCAGCTCGAGTCGGTCAGCGGGGACACCAGCGACGGGGAAGAGCAGTCGGACTTTGTTGATGCTGGACAGGAATCACGGTTCACATCGCCAGGTCAGTCCGTCACCAATCCATATACAGGGGGAAGTCGGGGATGCAAAGAGCGTCACTCCCCGCCGTCTGCCCCAGTTCGTCCAGCAATTGCTATTTTATTACCCTTTCCCCGCTGATACTACTCCTGTGTTCCCATCAGCGCGTCTAACGTTCTTCTAGCGCCCTCCTTTGAAGTCCGCCCAACGTCGCCGCCCTCAGGAGGATCAACCTTTCCACTGGGCGTCAGCCCACGATTATACCCCCCTCCAGTATACTTACCTCCCCAGATCTCCTCAGCACCAACGGTTGGATTTGGAGTCTCACTCCCTTCGGCATACGGATTCTGGGATCCCGACGCATACGATCCCGTCGTCTCCAGTCCACGGTATCCCGCCTCCAACCACCATACTCGCTTCAGACCGTGGCAATCCACCGCCTCTGGTGCAAGCCAAGGACACTGGGTCACCTCCTTTGACCGTTCTCACGGTCGTTGGGTCAATACTTGGCAGCCTCGTCACTGAGACGGTCTGCCTCATCCTCGTTCTTGCCTTCAAAGCCACCGTAGCTCTGGTCAAATCCGCAATAGCCGTCTTGGAAGCAATGGCCAGCGGCTGGAACCCCGTCGCCGGGCGGGACGTCGCGGGTACTCGCCCGCCCTTTGCCCCCTTTGGAGGTCCCACCCTGGCGCCGGGCGACGCCTTCATCCCCCAGCCGGGAAGCCCTCCGGGATATGGGCTCTACGGTAATTTGTTTCTGTACGGAGACTGCGGCGGTTTAGCTCATGCGTGCAACCTCACAGGAACGACACCCGCCTTCGTGGCGGCAGCGGCGCCGTACGCGTACTACCCGTACACCTACCCCAATGGCGTGTTCGTGCGCCAGCCGCAGCCGGGCCCGGCCGTCGACACGCACATGCCGGCGGCAAACATGACCAACACGTCGGGCGGCGTGGGATGCGAGCCGGGCTACAACTACTTCTTCCCGTCGGAGCACACCAAGTGCCACGTCTTCCACTCCAAGACGCCGCCCTGGCAGCTGCCCGCCGGTGCGCAGGTCCCCTTCAAGGCGGCGCACATACCCTGCACGGTGACGCTGGGGGAGCTTCTCAAGGGCTTCGGGTGCACGAGCAGCTCGCCCAAGCAGAACCGGTGCTACGAGATCGTGCCGGGCGGCAACGGGGCGTGGTACAAAGGGATCAACTTCTCGGGCGGCGATAAGGACATGCTCAAGAAGACCATGAAGGATGTTGGGTGGGATAAGTCACGCTCGGGGAATCCTGGCGAGAAGCCTGTTGTCTGTCTTTGGTTCTGCAAGGGATGAGCTGGGGGTGTTCGGATATATTTAGTTACCTTGGACGAGCTGGCGTTGAGAGAGAGATTGAATGGAGGCTTTGGAATATGTGCTTATTGGGTCTTGCTAACTATATAGCGAACTTCTAATTTAGGTACATGTTACGGTTGAGTTACACGGCGCGGATTTGACTGACCGTGTAGTTCTCTCCATCCCATCTAACACCCTTCACAGCGGTAGGGATACAGTATTAGTATTACTGAGTTGCAATCGCCAATCCGGACCAGCCGAATCGACATTTGTCTTCCTTCACGGGAGCCTAACGGGCATCCCGTCAAGACGTGGAGGCACAGCGAGTGCAATTTTCTTCTGGGCATGGGAGGAGCTCTCCGCAAACGTGTCCAAGACGCCCGGACCATCATGGTGTTTCGGGTACGATGGTTGACATGATATCCCCGGATTCCGGGACCGAGGTTTCAAGGTTCTCGCCGAGATGCTGCTAAGCACCTCAGCCTTCAATGTTCCAATATGGGGCAAGACGGCCAGGCACAACACAACATCTAATCGGGTAACCCCTAATTAGCCCAAGGATCATCTACTGCGCATGCTGAAGTGAGACTTGGGCTGTTTTAGGGCGTGCGGAGAATAGAGACTACGGGTAGCTTGCATAATTGGTAATTAAGATGTGGGCGTGGGCGGTGACGATCGCTGCATCCCTCCGTATAAGTCCTAATGTGAACACCAGACAGCAGAAACTATGCACTGCCCCCTCTTCCTTCCACCTTCCAAAAGGGCCAAGGCTGAATATATGTAAGGCGGCTGGGGTTGAGAAGCATACGGATCACGTAGCATTCCACACGGCAAACACGCGTCCCGTAGCATCAATGCGGCGCAGCAAGGCTTCAGGGATTTGCTCGTCCAAGAATAAGAAGAACCAAAGGCCAACATGTCGCCATCTGCGAATATATCTGCTGTTGACTGATCTCCATCTACCGTCGTAGTCCTTTCCCATCATTCGACCCCGAGAACCCCCCCCCCCCCCCCCCCCCCCCCCCCCCCNCCCCTCCGCCCCGGGCATATATATATATATATATACGCAGCGAGTCCAAATGCATATCCAGTGGAGCGTCGTCGCCGGCCTTCTGGCTGGTACCGCGACGGCTACGAGCGCCGACTTCTGCGGCACCGGACCGTCTAGCTTCGCGCTGAGGGACGTGGTTCAGAATCATCCCGAGGCACACCGGGCAGTCCGAGGGGCGGGGTGCGATATCTCTGTCGATACTTTTGTTCACGTCATCGGAGCCAGCGACAGGGTGGAAGATGGCTACATCACCGTGAGTTTCCTGGACAGGTTTGGTATATGCGAACACCTTGCTTGCTTAACATGTACTGACCGAGGTGCTTCTCGGATGAAACGCTAGGATGAGACGGTCCACGGGCAGATGGATCTTCTCAATGAGAGCTACGAGCCTCACGGCTTCTCATTCAAGCTGATGGAAATCACAAGGACCATCAATGAATCCTGGGCCAGCCCCGGCGGCACCCCAGTCAAGAACTCGACGGAACATGAGCTGAGGGCAGCACTCCGAAGGGGAGGTTATCAGGACTTGAACCTCTTCTTCGTGCCGGGATTGACGCCCAACGGAAAATGCGAGCTGCCACTCCCCGACCCGACAAGCCAAAACATCACCGACGACGGCTGCATCATGAGGCCGATGACCCCCGGGGCCGCGCGGCCCGAGTATGGTCTCGTAACCGTCCACGAGGTCGGCCACTGGCTCGGTCTCGAGCACACCTTTATGAACGGGTGCGAGGAGCCGGGAGACGGGGTCGACGACACTCCCGCCGAGGCAGAGCCCGTCGGTGGCCAGAACTGCCCTGAGCCGGGCCGCGATACGTGTCCGGACAAACCTGGCCTGGACCCCGTCGACAACTACATGACCTACGTCGCCGCGTAAGCACTTTGTGACCAAGGCCCCCCCCCCCCCCCCCCCCCCCCCCCCCTTTTCCTCTGGCCTGAAAACACCCCTTTTCGAACGAGGAATTGCTGACTCTGGGGCGTGGTTTTGGCGGGGTGAATTGTAGCTCGTGCGGCCCTCAGAGGTTTACACCCGGCCAGGTGGAGCGGATGCGTATTCTCTGGAAGAAGCTGCGCGCTCCTTTCCAGTCCGAGGATTCAAGGTGAATAGGTAGCGGAGTAGAGTAGTCCGAAACGACCATAGTCCCTGGCGGACGCCGAAGTGTCGAGTGGGCGGCAGAGTGGGCGGCGGAGTGGGCTTGACGACAGTTGGGAAAGAGGTAGAAGTGAATAAAGGTACCATTTTGCTGACGGCTGAAAAAAAAAAAAANAAAAAAAAAAAAAGAAAAGAAAAGAAAAGAAAAAGACAAGACGGTTGCCTGCACACTCTAAAACTCAGCAGATGCTCGCTCTTGACGGTAGATGCTGGGGTCTGGAAGAAAGGAAGGGGGACGTGCACAATACATGTAGTAGATACTCGTATGTAGGTAGGCAGAAGAAGCCCAAACACCAGGCACGCACAATGTACGAGCAGCGTGTGGCAGGCAGGATTCTCAATTTGACATCCATGATTATAAGCGCCCGTTGGGAGGGCGTCGTCCAACGCCCAGTTGGAGTCAAAAGCCGGTACATGAATACTGCGGGCTGGCTGAGCTTGTGCCTCGATGGTGGTTGAACCCCAAGCAGGCAGCCTCGAAATCCGGGGTTACCTCGTTCAAGATTAAGCTTAATGGCAAAAGAGCGCCGATCATGGCTTGATGGCTGCGACGGGCAGGTGGTGGACTGGTGGACTGGTTGGACTGGTGGGCTGGTGGGCTGGTGAGCTGGTGTGCAAGGAATGTGGCCATGCATGCATTGCCACTCGTCGAGATCAATCTCAGTCCTCGTGATGAACTGCCAGGGGGGGGACCCATTCCCCTTCTTTGTATTGTTAGCGCCCAATCCGCGGTGTATCCCTCGTTTTCAGAAGAATACAAAAAGAAGCTTCCACTCGTACAACAAGAAGTGAGCTCACCAATGAAGGGAACCCAGGACCCCCCTTCCCCCCCCCCTAGGCGGACCCAAAGGAAGCAATTACGTCTGTGGCTGCAACAGCCGTGGGGAGGGGCGTTTATTACATGCGCAGTACAGTAGTTACCAACGATACTACTTGGTAGTATTACTCCGTAGTCTGTGCTCGTATGTATGGGCCCCAATCCTCTCGATCCCCCATCGGGCGGCGCCAAGGCCAGGCAGGCAGGCCAATTGGGACGGCTAGGCAGCAGAATAAAAAGCCAGGATGGTCTAGAACCCCAGGTCGATCCCATGCCGCGTCTTGTCGTTTGTCGATTGATTTTCTTTTGACATTTGGTCTCGTCTTTTTTTTTTTTNTTTTTTTTTTTTGGTTTAAGGCAACGCTTCGTTTGCCACGCTATCTGGGCGAAAAGATACCCCGACATGTGATAATTTTCCTGCCGCTTCTCGTACATGTATGATGATGCTGCAGTGTTACCAGTTGGTGAGTGCGGTTACTGTACGTACCCGTTTCACCGACTTACAGACTTACACGGGACGAGAATTGGGGGGGGAACAACCCGGCTGCTGCCGAATCACGAGGCCGGGGGCACCTTGCCCCAAGGCGGCAATGTGTCAATTGGACGATTGGCCCGCTGTGACTTGTACGTGCATGCACGAGTATACCTCTACTAGTAATTACTACCTGATTCTGGGATAAGCTTACCTACCAAGGCTACTATAGTACTAAGAGAGTATCCATCACTCTTCGGCCAGTCCGTCCGTCGCACTACCAACGTGCCCACAGTCTAAGGATGTTTCCATGGACGGATTGGATGCCAATACTAGTACTAAGTTAGTAATTCCCAGGCAACTACGGATGATATTAGTACTAGGTACATCCGTATTCCAGGCTGCCATGTAAGCACTCAAGCCACAATGCACCCTGCAGACGCCACAGGCGAGCGACGCGCGACATGCTCGGTAGATGCGGCGTCATAGCCTCGAGGGATTTCAACTCCCAGTCCACTTATCAGGCACTCGACTGGAATGCATCTCGATACATACGGACGTACAAAGTGTTATTATTATTGCCTTTTTTTTTTTTTTTTTTTTTTTTTTTTTTTTTTTTTTTTTTTNCCCGGAACCGGCCTCGGGGGGTCCCTCGGCCCCCATCGCCGGATGCGGCTTGGTGGCTGCCGAGCCGCCACACGTCCACTCAACTGCCGCCGAATCCTGTTGCCTGGCCGTGAGCAGCAGAGACACAACAATGTGTGGTCAATGGCTCGGTTTATGCCAGAAGGAATGTCTCCGATTTTATTTTTTTTCTACAAATATTTTTTTTCTTTTCACGTGGGTTTGTTTTCTTGCCGCCCTACTTGCAACGGTTGACCCATGGCGGAGACCCCTAAAGAGGACCCTGAGCAAACGGTAAAAGGGGGCCGGGGGAGACACACAGTAATTGACCAAAAAACAATTAACATAAAAAAATAAAATAGAATAAAATAAAAAAAAATAAAAAAATGGCATGCCAAGGTATAGATGTCTTGAGGCTCTAGGGACGTCCCCACTGCCGAGTGAATGCAGCAGCCTCCGACCGGGGGCGCTGGGCTTGCTTGGTGGCTGAACCGCACAAAGTCGGTTCCCGGGAACAGGGGGCGGCGGCCTATTCATCTAATGGACGACCAGGGTGTGGGGTGGGGGGGAGATTCTTAATTATTTTTATTGTATTGTTTATTGTATTGTTTATTAATTTTTCCTTTTATTTCATTCGTGCAACGGTCGGAAACGGACCAAGTGGCGGCGGGACGGGCAATGCCTTGCAGATTGTGGCTTGATAGGGACCAAGGCTTTTTGACGGGTGCCTTGAGCTGGTTTGGCCTGTCGTGTTTAGATGGGATGGGAGGAGGTCTAGGTGCTGGATTGGCTCCATTTTCCACCAGGCAGCCGAGTTTGGGCACGGAGATGGGATGTGAGTAGAGGCGGGACTGGGTGGGAGGACGACGGAGGCGAGAGGGCGAGAGGGAGAAAGATGAAGGGGCGGTTCTGACTACTACATGTAGTTCTACAGAGGTGAAGCTTTTCGTGAACTGTCAATGCTTGCGGGCATGTATGTCCTGAAGGGATCGACCAAGGGAAGTAACAATCGAGAGAACCATTAGATGCGGACAATCTGCGACAGCCGAGCACAGACTGACAGTACTACACTACGTACGGATACTACGGACTAATTACCAGCGGCCGTCTCCGGCCAGGTACATCCTCCGCCGTCCATTTGTCTCACTTCACCATCGATGCAAGCGGGACACCACACAGACACACACACACACACACACACACACACGCACACGGACGTGGATCCTTGGCGCCCCTTCCTCCCCCCTGTCAATGCGGGATCCATCCCCATGCCCTGCCCGTTGGAAGCCCGGCCGTGCTTTTCTTTCCCACATGAGGCATGTCAGTAGCCCATACCGCTGGCCGGGTCCGGCGTCGACCAAGGCTACGGTACGAGCCTCCTAGTCAGACCCCAAAGGACATGGTGGACGCACCCGTTCATCCTTCCATGTGGTCGCCTGGACTAATTAGAGCCCAATCCCTCGCTGGCACCCCGGACTGGGGCAACCGACGCTGGACCCCGGACGATATCACGAGCTAGGGACCTCCAAGAAACACACCTTCCCCAAGTATTCAAATACCCCCCAAGATCCTCTCCCATCTGTCCATCTTCCTCCTTGTTCTCCATCCCCTTCAACCGCCTCCCCTCCTTCAAGCCCAGGATCGCTGCCTCTTGCAAGGTCTGCAGGTAGAAAGGGTCACTTACACCCACGCAACACACACACACACCTTGTGTGTATACGCCTCTGTTGCCAAACTAACACAATGAGCGAGTACGTTGGCCCCGGCTCCCCCTACGACCCCATACCTACATTCCTACCATCTACAAAAGAGGCACATGTACTGACGTGTATGGACAGCACCAAGGAGGTAGCCGCCTCACACGCGGTCTCGGGCAACTCGTCCGAGATCGAAGCCCTCGAGGGAGGGCCCGGCTCCAACCCCAAGGCCGATCTCTCCCAGAACCTGGAGGCCAAGTAAGCCATACTCCCCCCCCCTCTTTTTCCTTACCCCGTGCCTTCTCAGAGCTAACAGCCATTCAAGGATCATCAACCCGCTCGAGGGTATCCCCCGCGACCAGCTGATGCGCGATGTCGAGGCCTTCGCCGAGATGCGCGGCCTGAACGAGCACCTCCCCATGCTCCGCAAGGGCGCCCTCGTCGCCCAGAACCCGTCCGCCGCCGCCGAGATTGACGGCGACGAGGCCCTCTCCCAGGAGGAGCTGACCATCCTCGAAAACGAGGCCAAGTACAAGTGGCGCATGCCCCCGCGCCTGTTCCTCACCATCGCCACGTGCTCCATCGGTGCCGCCGTCCAGGGCTGGGATCAGACGGGGTCCAACGGCGCCAATCTGTGGTTCCCCGACTACTATGGCATTGGCGACGATTCGACCAGGTCGCGTATCCTGGTCGGTCTCGTCAACGCTGGTCCCTACATTGGTAGCGCGTATGTTCCACTCCCTTGCAACCCGACTCCTGAACAGTGTGCGGAGCTGACATGCGTTGTCTGTATAGCCTCATTGGGTGCTGGCTCTCTGATCCCATCAACAACTGGTTCGGTCGTCGCGGTGTCATCTTCTTCTCGGCTCACTTCTGCATCTGGCCCGTCATCGGCTCCGCCTTCTGCGAGACATGGGAACAGCAACTGGCCTGCCGTCTGCTCATGGGCATCGGAATGGGTGTCAAGGCTTCGACTGTACCCATCTATGCTGCTGAGAACTCGCCAGCTGCCATCCGTGGTGCTCTGGTCATGTCATGGCGTACGTCCCCCCGAGATACCCTACCCCTTCCCCCCCCCCCCCCNCCCCCCCCCCCCCCAACCACTTATCTTGATCTGGACACACGACTGACTAGAGGACAGAAATGTGGACTGCCTTTGGTATCATGCTGGGAACTGCCTTCAACCTCGCCATCTACAACGCCAAGTGGCAGTGGCGCTACATGCTGGGAGCCCCCTTCCTGCCCGCCGTCCCTCTCCTGATCCTCATCTACTTCTGCCCCGAGTCCCCCCGCTGGTACATGAAGAAGGACCGCTACTCCGAGGCCTGGAAGTCGATGCTCATGCTCCGCCACCACGAGCTCCAGGTCGCCCGCGACATCTACTACATCAGCGCCCAGCTCGAGATCGAGCACCAGGTCGTCGGAACCACCCACTACGCCCAGCGCTTCGGCCAGCTCTTCACCATCCCCCGTGTCCGCCGCGCCACCCTCGCCGCCTTCACCGTCATGATCGCCCAGCAGATGTGCGGCATCAACATCGTCGCTTTCTACTCCACCACCATCTTCAAGGAGGCCGGCTTCACCGAGTTCGTCGCCATGCTCGGCTCCTTCGGCTTCGGCATGGTCAACTGGCTCTTCGCTTTCCCAGCCTTCTGGACCATCGACACCTTTGGCCGCCGATCCCTCCTCCTCTTCACCTTCCCCCAGATGTTCTGGACCCTACTCGCCGCCGGCCTCTGCACCCTCATCCCCATAGACTCTGGCCTCCAGGACGTCCGCAGCGGCCTCGTCTGCCTCTTCGTCTTCCTCTTCGGCGCCTTCTACTCCCCCGGTGAGGGCCCCGTCCCCTACGCCTACGCCGCCGAGGTCTTCCCCCTGTCCCACCGCGAGGCCGGCATGTCCTTCTCCGTCGCCACCTGCCTGGGTTGGGCCTCCGTCCTTTCCATGACCTTCCCCTTCCTCCTCGACCGGGCCACCACCGTCGGCGCCTTCGGCATGTACGCGGGTCTGAACCTCGTCGCCTTCATCATGATCTTCCTGTGGGTTCCCGAGACCATGCAGCGCACCCTCGAGGAGCTCGACTGGGTCTTCGCCGTGCCCTCGGGCCGCTTCATGCGCTACCAGGTCGGCACCGTCCTGCCCTTCTGGTGCAACCGCTGGCTGTTGTTCGGCTTCCTGCGCGACCGCAACGCCAAGTGCCCGCCGCTCTACCAGTTTGAGGATACCCCCACCACCGCCGCTTCCCGGTCGGCCAAGAACTAAGCAAGGGATGCTCTTGTTGTTGAGGAGGAGTCGAGAGGCGGCGATCTTGCCCATCGTATATGCTTTGTTTGCTTCGCGGCTAGCGTTGAGCGGAGAGCGAGTCTTTTCTCGTAAAAGGAGAAGGTCCTGTCTTTTTGTTGAGAAACAGTAGATATTCGGTATTTATGAAAAAATATGATGCTTTAAGCGAGCGTTCTCCTTGACATTCTCACGCACGAGTTCGAATTGCCTCCAACCATGCAATTATAGGTGTCTTTCTTCCAATTATAGGTAAATGTGTACCTTCGCTCGGCAAACCAGTCAAGCCGAACTAGATGCTTCCCGTACCCGGTATCATGAACCCCAGTTATGTACGATGCGAGCAATGCCGAAGTGTTGTACCCAAGCAAGACCTTGTCAACCCACATGTCGCTCAACAACTGTTTTCTCCAAGGTCTGTTGCGCAGTGGATATCCATACGTGCCTACACTCCCTTGTATAATCATCTCTCGGATATTCTAAACCCGATTCTCGGTCTCTGGGCTTTTTCAAGCCGAGCTCAATGAAAAAGGCCATTGCATTTGCCTGGGTCAAACAACTTAATCCCACAGAGACGGACGGTGTTTGTTCTATGTAAGGACGACAGTTCTTCCCCTATTCTATTAACAGTATCAGTAGTAGATGGCTTCACCAGCATGAACAAGCTTCCATTCCAGACAATTCACCCAGTATCGACCCAAACTGTCAACATGAACATCACCTTCATCATTCACTCCGGCCCCCGGACAACCATCTGTTCCTCAAGTTCAGCCACTGTTCATGAGGACATCTCAACTTCCCGCCAGAACTCGGGAAGAACACCATAGCAACTCTCGCTCCCATACTTCCAAGCCGCGTCTATAAATCTCTCCCGATCCTCCCAACACTTTCCTCCCTTTCTTCCTCCCCTTCCTTCTTCTTCCTCACACACCCGCAACCCACAACTCCACACGAACCTACACTTCTTCTTTCCACACACATCTACAAAACAAACCTCCACACTCTTCTCCCATAACCAAAAGAAAGAATAAGGGAAAAAAAAAGCATAAAAGAACGCTCCCCCTTGTCGCCAATCATGCCATTCCGCGGCCAGATGGAGCAGTACGGCTACAACTCCCACTCCCCACCCCAGCCCCCCCTCACCGGCGCCTCCCTCACCACAACCCACACCCGCATCGCCGAGAACATCGCTCTCCGCGGCGGGAACGCCTACACCAACCGCCCAGAGAACCTGACCACCCAGACCGGCCGCCACGGCCACACCGCCGCGTGCTAGAGCCGCCAGCGGAACGAGCTTTGGAACACATACGTCGAGGCCGCGCGCCGGCTGGTGCAGCGCGCCGCCGGCCGCCGCCTCGGCACGCCCATCGGTGTGGCCACGTCGGATCTCGGCGGCGGACCGACCTTTGTCTGCACTTGTCGGGGCCAGGCCGTGAGCTATCGCATGGCCATCTCTGGCGGTGAGGCTCGCTGTGAAGCCGAGTCCTAATCTGGGACGATGGTCATCCGCGATTGCTGATGAAGGTTCGGACAGGCCTCGATCGGTGAGTATGGATCGCGAATAGACAGTGGAGGGTGAGAGCAGGTGAGTTTCACCCCCATACCTCTTACACGAGCCTATCGTGTGCTCGACAGCAGCAACGAAGGAAAAAAAAAAGAGAAAAAAAAAAAAAAGGCAAAACAGGAAACACTGAAAAAAAAGGTGATAACTAACAAACCCCTACCAAAAAAAAATGTGGATAAAAAAAAAGTAAAAAAAAGGAAGAAAAAAAAGGGTTCAGGTAAGGATTCCGGGCACCACAGAGTGCGACTCCTTAATAAAATCTTTCAACCCGACTTAACTTGGCCCCTTATTGATGTGACATACCCAATCCGAGTGAGCCGTAGTGACAAGTATTTGTTTTTTTCAAATGACAGTCTAGGCTAATACATGACATGATATCCCAAACTATGGTACAACTTGTATATATGTGGTCGCCACCTATATGCCCTGTCGTTACTTACTAGCTCTCATCTTCTCTCGCCACCTACCCCTGACAGCACGTAGGAGGCCCCAGGCAAGCAGCCGGTACACGATGATACATCCCGCCAGAGCGGCCACATTGATCACCGGATCGACGTCCAGCTTATATAGATCCAGGACATCCTGTCCCGTCTGGATCGGGCATTCGCCGTTCGGGAGTCTCTGGGAGTCGTTGCATGTGAACTCGACGCCCCTGAGGGAGTAGGGCGCTACCGCGCGCGTGGCGTAGCGGATCGGCGACACGTAGTTAACCACCTTGAAGAGATCGGGCATGTCAATCGATAGAATGCCAGCCATGAGCGTCGCGACCGAGAGGAAGATGCCCATGACGTTGACGGCGAAGCCTGTGTGCGGCAGGAGCGTGTTGAACATTATTCCCAGGCTCTCGCCGCACGAGACGATGCCAAACACGGAGAACACTGTGACAAAGTACATGGTCACGGTGCGCGGCGTTCCGACGGCGATGGCACCCAGGACACCAAAAACCAGGCAGCTGAGAATCTCAAACGGCACCTCGAGGATGGTGTAGGATGCGATGAAGGCTTCTATCCCGTACACACCGTCGTCATCCTCGCGGTAAAAGACGTCGCGCTCGTTCGGGTAGACGGCCACGTTCTGCAGCATGCCCACGAAGTAGAAGGCGCTAAGCTCCTGGATAAAGCCCATGCGGTTCTGCACTGAGAAGTAGTCATTTTTCAGCGGCGAAAAGAAGAGTGCCAGGATAAGAGCCAGGCCAATGACCTGCATGGTGCGTGCCATGATCAGCTCGGGCTGTCGGCGGGTGTTGATTATGGCGCGGTGAAGCAGCAACGGCAGCGCCGTTGTGATGGAAGCACGTTTGCGAATGAGCGCCCCAAGCTCTGCTGGCGTCGACAGACTGGCCTTGTTAAACGACTTGCGGGTGCTTCCGCCGGCGAGTGCTGGGGGTCGCACAGCCGACTTGGATTCCGAAGCCATGACGCCGTTTGCCTCCCCAGGTTCTCCAACTTTGCCCCCTTCTGCCACCGTGGAGGGCTCGCTCGCTTCCTCGATTCCGGACAGTCTCTTCTCGGAGACGGCTGGCCCGTCTTTTCCGTAAAGTTCCCACTGTTCGAGCAACTTCTTAACCCTCTCGCGACTCTCAGCCTCGCACTCTTCCTGCTGCAGGTCGACGGTGATCATATCGAGCGCAAAATCTGCCGGGTTCGTGTGTGTCGGACACTCTAAGCCCTGCCGACTGAAGTATCCCAACATCTCCCGCGCCGCCCCAGCATATACGGGTGAGCCCCCGCGAGCAAGAAGCAGCACGTTGCCAAATCGATCAAACAAATCGGACCGAGCCTGGTGAATAGTGAGAATCAAGGTGCGTCCTTCGTTTGCGAGACCCTGGAGCACCTCCATGATGGAGCTTGCTGTAAAGGCGTCAAGACCAGATGTCGGCTCATCCAGCAACAGGATTCGCGGGTCCGTGAGGACCTGCACAGCGATCGAGACACGGCGTTTCTCTCCTCCGGAGATTCCCTTGACCAAGTCGTTTCCGACGAGGTTGTCGGCGCAGTCCTTCAGTCCCATCTTCATCAGCACATCCTCAGCACGCTTATGCTTTTCCTCTTTGCTCATGAATGAGGGGAGGCGCAATCCAGCCGCGAATTGCAGCGTCTCGCGCACCGTAAGGGAGGGTAGGAGGGCATCATCGTCTTGGCAGACGTATGAGCACACGCTTCGAATAACCGTGTCCGACGGCACAGCACCGTTGAAGGTCAGTCTTCCAGACGGGCGGTACTTGGTACCAAGAGAGTTCCGTAGCCGCAGCGCCATGGCATTGAGCAGCGACGTCTTGCCGCTCCCAGAGGGCCCCATGATGACGTTCAACACACCGGCCTGGAAAGTCGCATTCAATGGGTTGAGTATCGTCTTTCGGGGTAGCTTCTTGCCTCTCGCAGTCCGTTTATCCAAGGCCAATGCAAACTCGTCCAACCCGAGGTCAATTGCCCTCACCTCGGAGATGGACTGTGCCGTCATCTTCTCCTTGCCGGCCGACAAGTCGGTATCCGAAGTTCGTGCGCGCGCGATTGTCATCTCAACTCGGAAATAGTGCAGCCCAATGGCAGCCACCAGTATGAAGAAGACCACGAAGGCCGCCATGACGATGATTGGTCGCCAAACCCAGTTGGGTGGGAAGCCCAGTGATTCCATGACGAAGTCACCCGTGAACTGGCGGCAGTAGGGGTTCGTTGGCCCCCCTTTGACGGGGCAGTCATAGAAGTTTCCTTGGAACTCATTGCCGGCATACGCTCCAAACGCGAAGAACTGGATAAGTCGTCAGCATGGGTGATTCCTTGTCAACGGGCAGGGATATATACTCACAGTGTATGTGATCCACTTTAGCCACCGTACATACACCGGAATTGTCTCACTCTGGATAAACATGCCGCATGCCATACTCTGCAACGTGTAGACCATGTTGGCGAGCAAACTAGCCCCCGCAAAGTGTCTCACGGCCGCCACGCACGTCATTGCGCATGTTACGGCAATGTAATGGTTGAGGAGGCTGATGGCGAAGAAAACGAAGAACTTGGAGACCTCGCGGTCGAAGCCGGCCATGAAGTAGAAGATGGCAGAGAAGAGGAATGGGACTGGTATGTCTTCGGTCAGGATTCTCGCTAACCGCCGCGACAGAATAAATGGGAGGGCATCGACACAGTTCTCGGACGACTCGCGGTCGAAGGTGGGTATGTCGATGGTCATACGGTAGACCTCAAAGATGAGCATCAGGTAGCCCTGTAATCCAGCAGCGGTGTACAGCCCGCCCTGTCTGGAGCGGATACCAGACTGATCGCTCCCAAGATCGAAGAACAGATAACCGCAGATGATGCCCATGACGATAGCCTCGAACATGGATGCGGCCATGCCAAGGGGGTCGCGGTAGGTTACTTGAAAAGTCCGATGGGTCAATACGGTGAGTTGCCGAAGGAAGCCAGCGTGTTTCGCCGCTCTCGGTCTGCCCGTCTTACGCCCATGCCTCTCCGCGGCCTCCTCAGACGGCCCATAGAGCCTCCTACTCTCAGCGCTCCACGCATCCTTGAGTCTCTGCACACGGGCGGTACTCTCCTCCTCGAGCTCAGTGGACCTATTGTCGACTGCGGCGATGTCAATGACGAATTCGGCCGGGTTGACGAAGGGAGGGATCTGGAAACCCAGATCGTCAAACCAAGGAAGGCACTCGGCAATGCTGCCAGAGTAGACCGGGCTTCCCTTGGATAAGATGACGAGATTGTCGAACAGGTCCCAGATCTCAGAGCGCGGCTGGTGGATGGTGGTGATGACGGTGCGGCCCTTTTGAGCGAGCTTCTTGAGGGTGCCGATGAGCTGGAAAGCACTGGTGGCATCAAGACCGGTGGTGGGCTCGTCGAGAAAGAGAACAGAAGGGTTAGCGAGCAGCTGGACGCCGATGCTGACACGCCTCTTCTCCCCACCGGAGCATCCCCTATGCTGGTTGTTGCCTATCCTCGTGTCGGCACACTCTTTCAGGCCGAGCTCTCGGATGACCTCTTCCACAACGCGCGCGCGGTCCTCGGCGGACGTGGAGGACGGCAATCGCAGGTCTGCCGAATACCGGAGTGTCTCACGAACTGTGAGAGTGGGAAGCAGGATGTCCTGCTGCATGACATAGGCGTGGCGGACGCTGTGAACGCCTTCGGCGCCATTGAAGGTGACGGTACCCTCCTGGGAGAGGCGGGAGCTGAGGACCCGCTCGGCCATGGTATTCAGCATTGTCGTCTTACCTGAGCCACTCCCACCGATGATGGCCGTGAGAGTGCCGGGGGCGAAGTGGGCGGTGACGGAATGGAGAAGTGTCTTGATTTGGGGCGTCGTATTGAACTTGGAGGCCAAGAGCTGGGGGTACGTGGCGGGCTCGAGCCATGATGGCGCGGTGTTGACGGAGACGGCCAGGTCGCGGATGCGGACGTCGACAGTCTCGACATCGTCGAGCGAGAGGTTCCCGGCGCCCGACAAGGGAAGGCGATGGCTCAGGCCGCCGTCCGGGTGGATATGTGCGGACGCGCCGTCGATGGAACTGGCGGGCTCGACCTTGACGATGGCGCTGCCATCGCTGGAGTAGACGTCTCCGCGGGCGGCCATGTTGCTAGGTGTCGCGTTGGAGTCGGTACTACGGGTACGGGAACATTGTGCCGCAATCTGCCGTGTGCTGGTTGAGTGGCGGTGCTCTCGAACGGTCGTACCCAGGCGCACTTTGCGCACTTTGAATGCTCCGGGCCGAAGCGCTTGGGTGTAGGAGTTGAGAGAAGGGAGGAGAGCTGTATTGCGGCAGGTGCTTCAGGTACCGGTAGTTTCAATCAACGGAAGGAGAGACCGACCCCGGGGGAAGGCGGGCATGTGATGGTAGATGGAAGGCGCGGCCTAACAAGTATCAAAGGCATGGAAGGGACGAAGGAACCGGAGGAACTACGACACCTACCGAATGAAATTGAAGGGCCGAAATGTCGGCGGCTCGCCTGCAGCACATTCAACCGTGTGCGCCTGCAGGGGATGCATGGATGCAACGTCGACGGACTCGCCGCATTGCGACAGGCCGGACAGGGTTTCCCGCCAGGTAAGTGTTAAGTAGCGCCGATCCAAGCGTCTACTTGTACGAGTGCCTACCTTACGCACAGGTACTCTGCTGGTAAATGGGGAGGGTGCCCAGCGATCCATCGGCATTGATCGGTTTCCAGGTTGGTGAATGGTTTTGTTTCCATTGTTTATACGCGTAGGTGACCTCGGGGTTGGAGAATGGCGGAGGTTGGGAGTCCCATCCACAAGGAGTCTTGCACGACCCCAAGATGAGCAATGAGCAGCAAGCGGACTGAGATCGTTCATAACGCCAAGACGGGACACTCTCCAGCCGAAAGCGCCGAGACATTCTGGAAGCGAATGGCGGTGAAACTCTTAAAGAGATCGGAGAGTTCACCCCGCCGAGCGGCCGCCCCCTCGGTCGGTCTGGGAAAGAAAGCGATGCAAAGCTACGGATACGGGATACCCACCCTACTTGCAATTACAGTTCATCACCTCCAATCTACAACCGGTACGACACCACGACAATGCTACTGCTACTACTACCTTATATTTGGTACCTACCTGGGTACCAGTAAAGTATACAGGATATCGCGTCTAACTTACCGTGTCCGTGGTGCTCCGTACAGGTACTGTAGCACTGTCTGCTACCTGTACCTAGCATGTGATTCGACGCCCATTTCTGGATTCACTGCCCCAAGAATATAATCAATCTGCCCTTGTCTATATGGTAATATTGTGCAATATCTCCGATTTGCCTGTGCCTTTATGGCTGTCTGTGCACGCCCTGATTCACCCGTCCATGCCGACATTGCCTTTCCCCACGTTTCGGCAGTTTTAGGTTCGCCTCAGCCACAAGAACATGGCCACCGACGCCCAAACAAGAGACCAGAAAGAAAAAAGTTAAAAAAAAAACCTATCTGTTATCCAAATAAAGTTGCCAATAGATGTACTCATCATCATTCATCTTAGTTCTATTCTAATATGTCTCCAACGCTCAAATGGTATTATCAACAACGCTCATGTGGGTCAGTGCCCGTCTTCTAAGTACTCGTACGCCGTACGTACCCCAAATTCGATGCTCCAACCACGAAGAAGGTGCAGGAGCGGATGCTCCGGCCGGCGGGCATCCAGAGGTCTCTCTCCCCACTCAATCACTCGTCCCCCCATCTCATCATCTCATCGGCCCCTCCTTGCCCCATCTAGGAGGGGGGCGAGGTATTCCAACATTCAATCCTTCTCTTTAGTACACCCTTTTCTCCGTAATCGTCTCCCCCAGCGGCTTACCGCACACGAACCCGACCCCGTCGCCATCGCCAGCCACGCCCCCCAGGTCAAACACCTTGTGCCCGCGGAGCCACGTCTCGCGCACCCGCCCCACGAACTCGTGCCCTTCCCACGGCGAGCACCGATTCTTCCACCGCATGTCCCCCTGCGTAAACGTCCACGCCTCCGACTCGTCGAACACGCACACGTCCGCGTCCATGCCCGCCCGCAGCCCGCCCTTGCGGTGCGACAGCCCGACCTGCGCCGCCGTCGCCTGGCTGCACAGCCGCACCATGTCCACGATGGACGGCGCCGCCTGCGACTGCGAGCGCCGGAGCAGCGCCTTGGTGTGAAGGATGGGCAGCCCGAGTCCGACCGATGAGATGCCCCCCCACGCCGCGAAGAAGTCGCCCCTGGCAGCAGCGGCAGCAGTGGCTGTGTCATCCGTGCGGGCCGCCTTGGCCGCCTTGACATTTTTGTCTTCCGACGGCGGCCTCACATCGATACCCGAGTCTGCGTGTGTCATCTGCGGCCTGGTGGTGCTGCTGGCGGCGGTGGTGCTGGCCAGGTGTCCCGGCAGCAGCTTCAGCTCGGGCGTGCACGGCGAGTGATCAGACACGACAGTCTTGATGCACGACTGATCCTCGCCGGCCACCAGCTCCTCCCAAAGTCCATCACGGTTCTTCTCTTCGCGTATGGGCGGGCAGCACTTGTGCCTGGTGTCACCCTCGCCGATCTCCTCGGCCGCCAGGCCCAGGTAGTGAAAGCACGTCTCCGCCGTGACCTTGACGCCGCGGGCGCGCGCCTCGCGCAGCAGGGGGATGCACTGCGTCGCCGACAGGTGCACGATGTGCAGCTGCAGGTCTGGCGCGATGGGTGCCAGTGCGAGGATCTCCTCGACGGCGCACGTCTCGAAGGACGGGGGGCGCGACTCGAGGAAGGTGTGGTACGAGGTGAGGTCGCCGGTGGGGGCGAGCGGCGGGTCGGAGTGCAGGACGGCGTCGCCAACCGAGTTGGTGATGGGGGGGATCATTTCGGCATGGAACATGAGGGTTGTGGGCGAATCTTTGAGGGTCTCCATGGCGAGGGCTACGTCCTTGGATGAGACGGCCGGGAATTCGTCGACCTGGTGCGCTGTCAGTCAACCTATTACTGGCGAACAACACACAACACATAGGGCACCTAGACCCGGGGGGGGATGGGGTACGAAAGGCAAAGGGAATGCTTACCCCGGACTCGATCAGAAAACCCTTGAAGCCGCGTACACCGGCCTCGACGAGTGGCTTCAGCTCATGCGCATTGCCGGGTATGACGCCACCATAGAAGCCGACGTCGACCCAGCACTTGCCGCGGCTCGCCGCCAGCTTCACCTCAAAGTTGGCGACGGTGGTGGTCGGCGGAATGGCGTTGAGGGGCATATCGACAACGGTGGTGACACCGCCGCTGGCCGCGGCCCTGGTGCCGGTCCAGAAGCCCTCCCACTCGGTGCGGCCGGGCTCATTCAGGTGGACATGGGCGTCAACGAGGCCCGGGAGCAGGATCTTGGGGGAGTGGTCGACGTAGGTGGCCGACGGCGGGAAGCTGGAGGCGGGCATGATGGAGGGGACGGCCGTAATAATCTTGCCTGTCCGGGGAGAGATGACGATGGTGGCCGGGGTGAGGATGAGCGAGTCGTCCGCGAGGGTCAGGACGGCGCGGGACGAGACGAGGACCGTGAGCGGCCCCACGTCGGAAGAGTTGAGGACTGTCATGGTGAGGACTCTTGTGTAGCCCACACCTCTTGCCGCCTTCTACACTTTTTATGTGTATGGGTTATGTGTGAGGGTACGATGGTTGAGTGTGTCTGTGTGGCTTGTGGTTGAGACTTGAGGCACTTCACAATGCTTCTCTCGGTTGTCCAAGTCCAACAATCTGGTGTTGAGCAATCTACGACCTGACAAGAAGGAGGGAGAGAGGAAGAGGCCGGCTACCCCTACTAAATAAAACACAGGGGAAACGGACTCAGACAATGGCGACCATCGGAACCGAGCGAAGGAGGACATGGATGGGGTATCGGCTCTGCCTCTCCCGCCCGTCCCCGCCGAGTCGAGTCCCTTATCTGGACCGGGGCAGTCTTTTTTTTCGCCTGCCGGCCGTGCCATCGTGGTGGGGCACCGCGAGATAAGGGGCAAGGCGCGGCACCGGACCAGAGCGAGGGACATGGCACGAGATCAAGCGCCGCGCCGTCCGCAGCCACAGCCGCATGGGGTCGGGTTCCAGGTTGTCATTACTCGATGGCCCGCAGCACAAGCAGAGTGCCTCCGAGCGTGCGAGAGGCTGGCAGAGCGAACAGGCTTCCACGCCACCTTATGCGAGGGCTTCGCGGGGTGTTGCATTATCGCAGCGCCCCTCACTCTCGGCGGCTGCCCCGCGATATATTACCGTCAGCCCTCAATCGCCATCTTTGATCTGTATTACCGTAAGTCTTCCGTCCTAGAAGATCTGATTGATACCTGTTTATCCGTCGTGGCAATCCAAAAGAGCTGGCACTGGACGGACGGCATCGGGACAAAAGCCCGCCACGCCACATTGCTCGCCGACAAAGGGGTCCCCCAAAAGGAGAAGGACAATCAGCCCACTCAGCTCCGGGCAGGTTTTCATTGGGGAGGGGGGGAGGTTTCCGTTTTGAGATCCTCCCACAGCGCGCCAATCAGCACCCGCCCCCCTCAACCTCGCCCGCCGCCTTTGCTCAATTCCATCGAGTAATTACCCTGTAGCCTTCGAGTAACGGTCGAGTAACAACCGTGATGCTATTCGCACACGGCGCTCTCGGGGTTGACGATGGGTCCGTTTCACCCCACCGGCACCGCCGTTCTTCCCTTGTGGGGCCCTGTCTCGCTCTTCAGTTTTTATTTTTCCTTCCCCTTGGAACTCCCCCTCCTCCCTTGGCTCATCGTCGGCCGCCTCCGCGCGATGCGTACGTAACGATTATACGACCAAAATGCTGGCGGCCCCCCTTGCCAACAATGCACAACAACACCAAGTCACCTGGCATCCGGTGAGTTGATGCATAGAAAGCTGAGAAGAACCTGTCTAGACTCCTCGTAAAAGCCCCTTAGGTGACCTTTCCCGATCTCTCTTGTCGGTCTGTCCGGGGCGCTCGGGTCCCTATTTCACCCGATAAGAGTTCGTAGGGGTCCCACACCAGCGGACATGACACCCCCACGATGGACAAGGCATGGAACTTGTCAGCAACAAAGGGACTCTGTCACGAGGCACCACCCCGCAGATCGATGCGACGTGTGTCTGCAGAAAGGGTCCCAGTCCCGGAGTCGGTGTCCCCACCGCGCATGTGCCGTATCAAAGCTTCCTGGGACTCTGAGAGCAGAATACCACTGGGCGGTGCCGGTATATACCTCGGCGAGCACTTGCAAAAATGAAAAACTAAAATCAGATGCATCAAGTTCCACCATCGATGAGTGGTAACGATCGATGAGTACATACAGTCAACTTTCACGTCCCCGGAGATCGGACGGATCCCCTTTACTACGTACCTAGGTAGGTATATCGGTCGATCGGCGGGACCCACAGTTTGCATCTGGTACCTCTCGTATTTCGAGGCGCACCGCACGCCCGGGTTGTGTGACCATCCTTCCTGCTAGAAGAAATACTTACATTCTGACACACAAAGAGTTCACGTGCGTATCCTTTTTTCACCACATCTTGATAATCAAGAGGTGTTTGATTTCTTCTAATTCGTCCAGTTTCGCAGCACATGCCTAGCTTACATATGTCAGTCGGACATTGGGACGCATCATTCGTTTCTACTCGAGTCATTGTGATCACTAGGACGTCAGTCCGCCGACTCGAAATAGAAACAAAGCCGGGACCCTGAGAGCGAAACGGACTTTATTCGGGAATAGGCCGGTGTACATTTTATCGGGCTATCCCGACCCGTGTTGTGTTGTTCCATTTTTTGTGTTACACAACGGCGAGCCCGGGTTCTAGACTCGTCATAAATATTAGACAATAGAACCGTAATTATAAGGACGAAACAGGAGTGGTGTGCGAAGAAATTCGTACTCGTATTAATTCGCAGCTTCTCTATTGTATTATTAGGTTCTCCCTGTATACCTTTCCAGTCTACTACTTGTTACTGCCATCCCGTCCACCCCGTTCTCCTTACTGCCCCTTCTTAGTCTTGGCCGCAGCCTGCATCGCCACAAAAGCAGCCCTCGTCTTGGCCACACTCTGGACAATCAACGCAAACGGAATGACAATCCAGAAAGCATTGCACAAGAAGTAATACCACCAAAAGTAGAAGCTCTCGGGACGGCAGTAGTCGACGCCCTCCACGCGCACCGCAAACGTCGCCGTCGCGTAGTACAGCACGTCCCCGTACATCTGCCCCAGACTGATGATGAGCTGCAGCGGGTGCCGGAGCGGGTGGTCCATGACGATGAACAGGGCGCACAGGAAGGAGAGGGGGCCCCAGAAGATGGCGGTCGCGGCCTCCATGGTGACGACGAAGGAGTCCTGGGTGAGGTAGCGCGAGTCGGAGAGGGAGTACTCCTTCCATAGCTGGCCGAAGAGGTCGAGCTGTGCGGGCATGTTGTCGTAGTTAAAGGCAAAGTAGCCTTTTGTTTTTCCCCCCCAACCTCTGCGTCAGCCTCCTTTCCTCACATGCTTGTAGGAAATGAGGTATACCATACCTTCAAAGAAGAAGTGGATGAAGCCGCACAGGACGAACCACAGCGCCGCAAGGATGTCGCTCCGGGCCAGGCCAGGACGCGCGCGCGAGATGATGGTGTAGGCGGTCGTGAGGATGGCACCGCTTCCCGCCACGAAGCAGGCGACGAGGGTGGCCGCGTCCATCGTGTTGACGGCGTACCCAGGGAGGACGGCGGACGGAGGGAAATAGGGGTGCTCCCCTTTCAGCGTTGCCGATGAGTCGTTCATTTTCTTCTTTTCTCAGTTGTTGACCAGTTTTGCCGGCCCCCCTTCTATGATGAGAGAGTGAAAAAAGAAAAAAAAAAAAAGGAAAAAAGGAGAGACGAGTTCAAGTGAGCGTGAAGACGACGGTTCGGGATCTTTGTTTTCTGGCACCGGCTCTTTTTTAAAGGAAAGGCTTCATAACAATGCCAGATTTTTGTTTGCCGGTTTGGTAGGACCGTGCGATCTTTGGGCCTCCTCTCCTGGGGGGAAATTGCACGGTTGAGATTGGCTGTTTTCGCTGGTTTCTTGGCAAGGTTGGCCAGCCGGTGTCCTCGGGGCCCCGTGCCGCAGCCGTTCTCCCCGGCATCAGACCATATTCTGGGGTGTGGGGTTGACGCGTAAAGGATCTGCAAGTTCGCGCTCTTGGGGATTGTGCTTGCATACTAGTATGTCTGGTCTCGAGTAAAACTTGTACTTATTATACGGAGTATTAACCGAAGGAGAAACAATGCTAGGTTAGCTGCACTTTTGGCTACCTTGGAACTAGTACTACCTGTATACTAGCGCACATCCCTGATTGTCCAGGCCCTCCAGGGCTGCTCTGCTCGAACTGACATCGCAAGAAATACAATACGAATGCAATGAACAGGATAAATCAGATAACAATAAAGTAAGAGACGTCATCTGGGAGAAGTTATGTGAACTGTGAAAGCATAGGACAACATGATAGAAACCTAATGTGGCAATTGCTGTCAGCCAAGTACCTAAGACTACATGGTCCATACTACTACTTAGTACTAACTACCTACTAATTAGTAGGTAGACACTACTAGCAACTTAGTAAGTAGCAGCTTGACCCTTATACGTGGACGCGGTATGGGCAGCAGCCCTAGTACATAGGCAAAGCAAACCGTAATTAACAGACATCAACACTTTCTGCACGTGCAGTAGAGACTGGTAGATTTGATTGGGATTTAATGAAGCAAACCCCCCTGATTGTACGTGCGTGTATAGCGTAAAGTACATGGACCCCCGTGCTCACGCTACCTCCGGCTACCTGTATGCCAGCCGTCCTGTTCTCTACTCCCCCGTCCTCTCCATCAGAGGTTTGCTGGGATAATACCCTGTAGGCGTCTAGAACAACAACGAGAACAAGAAACATAGGTATCATCCCTTGGCCCTTCTAGATGTATGCTCCCACCGCCCAGAACCTTGCATTTCATGCAAACCTCCAAAGTCTAGGTCAATCTCCCTTGCCAAAGAAAAAAATCAACATACAGTAATCATACATGAGTACACAAGAGGCGGATGTCGACCCGCTCGCGCGCGGCCATCGCTGCGTGAATAGTGGAGTGAGGTGCGCTGGTAGTCGTTTACTTTTTCCGCTTGATAGTCTTCTCGGCCATGTCCATCAGTCCGTCCTTGGCCTCGCTGGCGGGGAAGTCGGCAATCGCCGCCATGGCCTTCTCGGAGTAGTCCTGCGCCAGCGCGCGAGTCTGCTCGACTCCATCGCTCTGCAGTACTAGCTCACGGGCCTGTTTCTCACTCGTCAGCCCGTTCTCAATCTTCGCAAATGTTTGCTGTCGCAGGTAGTACTGCAGTCAATCAATCGATCAACTCACCCTCTCCACATCGCCCTCCCGCTCAAACTTGCGCCCGACCAGCGCTCCCAGCTCGGGTGTCTGCTTCCACGCAAACAGCAGTGGCGCCGTCGCCAGACCAAGCTCCAGGTCCGCGCCCGCCGGCTTGCCAAGGTCCGCGCCCGACTGCGTGTAGTCGAGCATATCGTCGACGAGCTGGAAGGCAAGCCCGAGGTTCCGCCCGTATGAGTAGGCGGCATCGACGGTGTGGGCGTCGGCCCCGCCCAGCAACGCCGCCGCCCGGCAGCTCTTGGAGATGAGCGACGCCGTCTTGAGGTACGTCTTCTGCAGGTAGTACCGCAGCGTCTCCTCCGAGTACTTGGGGCTGCGCTCGTCGCGCTCCGTGTTCTTCAGCTGCATGAACTCGCCCTCGACAAGGTTGGCGATGACGGTGGCCAGCAGCTCCACCACCTCGGCGTTGCGGAGGCGGGCGAGGGCCACGGACGCGCGGCCCAGCAGAAAGTCACCCGCCAGCACCGCCATCTTGTTGCCGAACTCGAGGTTGGCGCTGGGTGAACCCCGGCGGGACACCGAGTGGTCGATGACGTCGTCGTGGAGCAGCGAGGCTGTGTGGATGAGCTCTGTGATCTCGGCCAACCGCCGCTGGCTGGGGAGGATGTCTGGGTTGCCCTCCTCGGGCATCTCTCTGCTGTCGGGCGCTGTGAGCGGGTTGGCCGAGGGATTCACGTCGGCAAGGATCGAGATTGGCGATATAGACGTGTCGATGGCCCGCGAGGACTCCGGGTTCGCGGTGATGGGCGCCTTGGGGCAGAGGTGCGTAGCGCGGCTCATGAGGAGCACGATGAGCGGCCGGACGTGCTTCCCCTCGGCCTGCGTGTAGTATTTGGCAACTCGATCGAGCGAGGGGTGACCGGAACCCAGCAGCTTCCGGATGTTGCCCGTCAGGAACTGCATCTCCTTGGCGACGGTACGCAGGGGGTCGATGGCCATGCCGCCGTGGGTCTTGGCCGTCTGCTTGACCACATTGCCGACCATGTTCGAGGCCACCTGGACGGCGGCGGCCCACGCTGAATCACGCCTTGAGCTCGAATGTAGACTCCTCCGCTGCTGCTGCTGCCTCCTTGTCGTGGCTTGTGGAAGGGCGGCCGCCACGGCGGAGGTGACTGGCTGCTGGCACCACTGGCATGTTGGAGCTGCGATCCTGCCGGCCTCGCGCAGGACCGCTGCTCCCGGTCGAAGATGCATCACCGGGCGAGGATCTGACGCGCAGAAAAGTATGTATCGGAGGTCGATTGGTAACGTCGGGCAAGGGCGGGAAAAATATTGGCGTCTTACGGGTCGTCGCGTTATTGCCGGGTTCTCTCTTGCCGCGGTAGAGATCGTCTGATGAGCGGTACGAAGCTTGAAATATCATCAAACGAGGGAAAACACCGTCAGCCTTTCACCGCGGTGGATGGACGGATTGGACCGTCTGTCATCAGCTTCAGTGCTGCAAAAGCGATTTCTTGCCTTCCGCGAACCCGAAATTTCAATAAAATCCGGGCTCAAGCCGGAACATTTTGGCAGGTTTATGGGTCCCCACCTCACGCGTATGGAACGGGGCTTCTCGTTGGCTGGAGCTTGCATACCTCGGCGAGTGCAGCTGTTATCCACCCAATTGGCGGTACGGCTGTCGTTGCCTCAGCCCTTCTGTGACTTTGTATGACGGCATCTTAGCGTGCGCAGCTGGCCTCAACGAGACATCCAATCCCGGCAATTCCCTATCGCTGCGATCCAAAGCATCCACGCATCCCCTGCATATTCGCCTGACAGTGGGGAGCACGTCGGACTCGTGATGGTCCTCCTCACCATGACGCCCTCCATCGTGGAGGGTTTAAAGAGCCTGCCAAATCGGCCAGACGAGGAACCGACAAAGGATGTGCCGGAGACACAGACAGAGACGACCCAGGCGGAGCCGTCACTCGCAGAGCCAGCAGTCGGAAAACCCATATCCCATGGCCAGATCGTGGACCTGTGGAAGAGCCTCAGAGCATCGGGACAGTCGTCGACTTTCAGTCTCGAGCACCTCCTGCATGGCGCCCACGTCTACATCCCACCACCGCCGCCAAAGCCGGAGCCGGTACGCATCCTGTTGCCCATTTCCCCCGAAATTGCAGTATCACAGTACGAAGTATCTAACGCACCTACAGACGCCCGAGTACAAGGCGCTGATGGCCCGCCTCCGCCGCGAAGAAGAAGCGCGATCCTACGAGCGCATGCTCAACCCGCAACACCAACCACACTCCGAGTCCTTCTATGAGCGCTTCCCCCACGCCTCCGCTCGCGCCTTCGCCGCCGTAAACCAGCCCATCAGCGCCGCCGACACGGGCGACGACGACGGCGTCACGTACAACGACGTCCACCGGCAGGTTCTCCTCATCATCAACTTCCTCGTCAGCATCCTCGGTGTGGCCGGCACGCTCTGGGTTGCTGCACGGTGGTGGAGTCTGCCTGCGCGGTTGTTCCTGACCATGGGCGGTAGTGCGGTTGTGGCCGTCGCTGAGGTGGCTGTGTATTCGATATATGTCTGGAAGTTGGGCGAGGCGAAGCAGAGGAGCCAGGCAGTCAAGGAGATCGGGGAGGTGGTAGAGACGTGGGTTGCAGGGGAGGGCGAGAAGGGAGAGGGCGAGAAGGTTGTCCTGCTGGAGAGTAAAGAGGAGGAGGAGGATACAGACGGCGTGAGAAGACGGACGGCTACGACCAAGGAAATGGATTAGACGCAGCTGAATGAGACTACGACGAAATGAGAAACAACTGTCCAACGGCATTGCGAGATTTGAATTGTGTCCATCTCAATGCCCTCACGTCGAGTTAATCCTAGTGTCTACCTTGAGTTGCAACGATAGCGTCCAACGATGAATGTGGCCGGCAAACCTGGTGTGTGCGCAATCCGGCAGGGTCCGTTTTAGGGAGCATGTGACACCGCGCCAGACCTGCGAAAAAGTCGCGTCTGGACGCGTCCCATGGTGGGGCACCACCGTCCCAGGATCACAACTTCCTCCATCTCGCGATACCAACAACCATCCACCTAATCTTGAACTTCTTACCAAGCTACTAGTACTTTTGAACAGTAGTCATTGGCACATCATCCCACCTGAAAAGTGTATCACACAATAGCAGCCCCAAATCGCATTGGACCTCGTCTTGTCGCCTGCGGCACCATACCACCCGCCACGCGAGTGCGACGCGAGAGTCCTTTTACACCACCACGAAGCATGCCAACATGATTTCTCCCTCTCCCGAGTTCCCAATGTCAGTCCACACTGCTCCATTTATAAGCCTCCCACTTCCAGAATTTCGAGGGCAATACTAACAACCTTGACAGCACAAAGCCGGGGATGCACCTCCAGCGCAAGCGCGACAAGCCCCTCCGCACCTACGGCAGACGACAGCCACCGACCGTGGACGCGCGCACCGAGCCTCCAGCCAAGAGACGCAAATTCACGGACGAGAGGCCCAAGGCGGAAGATGGGAATACAGCGGAGAGGGATGCAGCGCCAGCCGCTGGGCCTACAACAGGTCATGGCCAGTCTGAGCGAGACTTGGGGGCGCCTACACCGGCGAAGGACTCGATACTGAATTATTTTAAGCGACAGCCTCCGGCGGTAGTAGCTAAGTCCTCGGGCTCATCAGGTGGTACATGCCCGGAGGGACCATCAGCTGCACCTCCGTCGCCATCTCCCATAACGAACCGGAAGAGAAGAGCACCGAGGCTCCTGAGGATCAGGCCGGCGGTCCTACCAGAGATTGGCGAAGACGGACATCACGACGACGAGAACCACAGCGACGACAGCGAAAAGGAAAACCAAGGTCAGGCAAGGAAGGACAAAGGCACACGTAAACGTCTTCAACCCCGTGCGGAGAAAACTCCCGCCTCATCCGAGGACAACGCGAGCCGCTGTATAATCGACTTAGCACCACAGAAGCAGCAGCAACAGCAGCAGCACCGGAAACCAGTGGCGACGCAAGCCAAGCCTAGGACCAGACACCCACCCACCGTCCAGACCACCCTGAACCTCTCCTCGCGACCCGCCTTCGACGAGTGCACGGTCTGCAACACCGTCTGGAACCCCCTGTGTCCCGACGACGCCCGGTATCACAGCAGGCGCCACGCTACGGTTGTGCGGCGTGAGCGTGACAGGCAGAAGAGGGAAGGTAAAGACGAGAGGGGGGAGGAATAACATTGCGTACAGAGTATATACGTGTTTATATATATGTACGTTGCAACCCGCGAAAAAGCGCGCCTACTCGCTGCGACTCGGTGTTCTCGGAGCCCCGAGATTGACGAAGATCCGACACGCTTCCCTCGCATAGGAGTCTATCCCCCATGGCCTCGCCCCAAGCGCACAAGAGCATGGTTAGGCAGTAGACCCAGGTGCGAGTCATCGCAACTGCCCCACGGACCGTCCTGTAACAGCGACGCCAGGATCTCTGCAAACGCTAGGTCCGCCGCTGACCTCTGGCCCATGGTGGACGAGTACGTGCCATCAGAGTACCATGGCTGTTCTAGTAAAACCGCAAGTACCGGCAAGGACGGGCAAGTACGCGCGGCATCTCCGTGTGGGACGATGCCGGACATTCTAGGCAGTTCGAAGCCCAGAAGACCAACTCAAAATCAGACACGGAAGAGGAAATCCCGTGTCTGTGCTCCAGTACATCGGTGCTTGCTGTCGAGCCTCATGCTCGTGACCAGGAGGGAAAAACCTCGAGAACTGATGGTCCGAGGAAAAGCTGAAAGGGGAGGAATCCGTATTATATCCCCCTATTATGCCCCGAGAGTTAGGAAAAGAGTCGAAGGACATCCTCACATGTACTCGCTCTTGGCGAGTATGACCTGGCTTTCCTGGCTAGTAGGAAAATACCGACACGGATAGCGTCGATAGTTGGTGCCTGGTAGCTCGGTAGACATGCAGTAATAAGCACTTCGGAGCTGAAGATGCTGACGAAAGGAGTTTGGAGGCGGAGATGTCGAGGAAGGTCCCCCGCGTCACGTGCCATAGCTACTCGTACACGTAGATAATACCTACCAATTACATCCAATTTCCTCCTCCTCCGAGGCTCGGGAGGCCTCGTTGCTTCCAACCTTGACCTGAATTCTTGATGAGGACATCATGCGCCGGACCAAGCCTCCCTTTTAACGCCCACGGCTTCCATTAACTATCAGGCACCTTAGTCGTCCTCGTTGCCAGGACTCGTGGCGCCGCCCAGCCCAGCCTGAGAACGGTTAACGTCATGAGCCGCGTACGGCGCCCATTGCCCTCGTCGCTTATCACTGCGGGATGGGACGGACTAGACGTTTTGACATCTTCTCCTAGGCAACCGGCCCAGCAGTCTCGGTCAGTCTGCTCTGCGGTGTGATCATGCCCGCGCTGCTCACATAGGTGCCTGCCCCAGGCAACCACCTCACGGACGCAAATATATATACGCGTAGTATCCTTCAGCGGCTGTTGGATTTTCGATCTGATTGTTCTCATCATCCATCATCTAGCATGGAGGCGCCTCCCTGCGCTGCGCTCCCCGAGGCTAGCTACCGTGTGCTCGCCATCCCGGAGCTCCTCGCACTTATCCTCATCCACCTCGACCAACGCAGCCTCCTAACAAAGGCCCAGCGGGTCGGCAAGCGATGGAAAGACGTGCTGCATGCCTCGCCAGCTCTGCGGCGCCATCTCTTCTTCTACGTCCCCGCCACGGAGCCCCGTCGGCCACCCGAAGAGAAGACTCTGAACCCCCTCCTGGCGGTGGCCTTCCCCCCGTGGTTCACGCAGTTTGCGGCTACTGGAGCCATGGACGACCTCGGGCCCCGCTCCCAGCCACGCTCCCAGGCGCACAAGAAGCTGCAGCAGGCAAGAGTGTATAGACTGCGCGGGGAGGACAATCCATTCCTGCGGAAGTGCGCTTCGTGGATGTACATGCACGTCTCCGACCCGCCGACTCGGTCTGTGGCCCTGTGCCGCGCACGCTTCGTCAGGCGGCCGATGCGCGAGAAAAGCTTCGCGCACCCGGTCTACTACCCAGAGGGGCTACGTATGCTGCACCTCCTCCTGCTCACGCTACCCGAGAGCACCGACCCCAGGGAGATGGTCCGGAGCTTCCAGGTGCTATGGGCCCCTCCCGGCGACGGTGGCATCATAACCGAGGCACACGCTCTGGCGGCGCGTCGCATCGGCATGACGTTTCCTCCCCAGGAGCGAGGAAGCCCGGAGGAGTGCGCCAAGAAGGTCGGGGGCATGGCAGCCGAACTCTTGGTAGAGAAGACGCTGTCGTTTTCGGCTTCCTCGAGCACCGAGCGAAATGGGAAGATGATGGACGCCACTGCCGTTGGAGTAGCGGATGCCTATGAGGCGTGCGGGCTGCAATACTTTGTCAGGGAGTTTGCAGAGGAAATGAAGCCTTATCAGCATACGGAACTGGTACTGGCTGATACGGTCTCGTCATACGGGACTGTCGTGGAATAACCACTCTATTCTCATGGGCATCTCCTGGCCGCCGCCGCAGGAGTATATCTCTCGCCTGGCCCTGGTGTGTGTGGCATGGGGATTGTGAGGATCGTATACTTAACTCGTTGGGCGGGGGGCTGGTTGAACTGTGTAACTGCAACCCGCTTCGGTGAGATAGTGGGGAACTGGTACTTTGTGCCTCTCAAGCGTGTATGAGATGCCACGTATATAGCGGCCAATAGGTACGAAAAAACCCCTCGTAGATGTACATCGACAAGGGGTCAACAACCCCGTCCACGGAACATGGAAGACCACGACGTGACTACAACAGCACATTTATATACCGCCTATATATAACTCAACTGCTCCATGTACATACTCCAACAACGCCATTAACGCCAATTCCAAAGCCAGGAAGGAAAGATAACAACCATCCCATGCCCTACCCACCTAGATCTCCCCCCACAGCGCGTCCACCACATCCCCCAGCATCCTCAACCCGTAGAACTTGGCCACCCTCCTCATAACCCCAAGCTTCCTGCCGACCTCCTCCCTCGAAACCACACATTTCCATCCACCGCTACACGTGCAGTGCTCCATGAAGTCGTTGACCCTCAGCGCCCCGCACCGCTCACACTTGAGATCCTGCGTCGCCCACTCGACCGCCCAGCTCTCCACCCTCGCCAGCAACCTCTCCTCTATGCCCACGCGATCAAACTCGGCGCCGCAGAACCCGCACCGCCAGACCTGCTGCTCACCCGCGCCCGCACCGCCAAACAGATCCTCATCACGACAGAAATCCAGGTCCCGCGCCATAGTGCAGCTATCACACGACACCTGCGCCAGCTTCAGGCTCTCGGATGGGTTGGCAAAGGTGCCCTCCCGGGAGAACTCGCGCACCTCAAACATGGCTAGCAGCTCCTTGCGCAGCAGCCGCGCCTCCATGGTGATGTTCTTGTCCAGTGAGAGCACCTGCATTAGCGTCTTGACCAGCTCCAGGATCGGGTCGCGCGGGTGGAGGTGCGAGCCGGGGAGCTTGGGGAAGCTGTAGTCCTCGGCCAGTTCTGGGTGCAGCAACTCTCGCTTCTGCTGGCTGATGAGGCCAGCGATGGCTTTCTTGAGGGGTTTCTCGAATGTCTTGCCAAGGATGATCTGGCCTTCGCGGTCTTCCAGGTTGTTGTTGTTGGGTAGCTGGGTGAGTCGGGGGGTCGAGTCGGGGTCGCCGGCGCCCTGCGGGCGCTTGAGCGCATGCATCAGCTCGATGAACTCGACGATCCAATCCTGGAACACCGGCTGCAGCCGCCGGGGCAGGAACGTTGCCATCTGCCAGTTCATGATGGTCTCGAGATTCTGCTCCTCCGCCTCGACCACCTCTTGACACCCGCGCCCGCCATAGTTGAACTCGTCATACCACACCAGGTAGTCCCAGTACTCCTTGATCTCGAGGTCGATGAAGTGGAACAGCGGTTTGCTCTTGATAGACTTGATGACGTACTGGCTATACGCGAACGCGGTGCCGACCTCGGCCTTGGTCGTCTGCAGAATGAGGCGGTTGGCGTTGGCAAAGACGACCTGCGAGCCCACGCGCCGGAAGTCGCCCATGAGCTGCTGGAAGGCCTTGCGAGACATTATCTGCACATAGTATTGCAGGGCTCGGTCGTACATGAACGAGTCGGGGTTCTCTACCCACCGCACCAGGTGCTGCACCAGGATGTCCGCCATGGTGCTCCCGCGGCAGGCTTCTCCCCACCAGGCCTTGACCATCTCCCGCAAGACTACCACGCCAGCGTTCGCAAACGCATTCTCCGAGGCCAGAACTTCTGACCCGTCGGCCGTGGGGTTGAACGAGATGGAGTCGGCGCCCTCGAGCTCGTTGATCAGTGATGATGTGAGGATGGTGTTGATCGCCAGGTTGCGCACGTCCATGTCGATGCAGACGGAGGAGAATGTCCCCGGGTTATTGACATTCGGCAGCTTGACAGTGTCGAGAGGTCCCAGCAAGTCATCCTGTTCATACCCAGCGTGATCGGGGCGGGGGCCGGGAGACCACCACAGAACGACTCCATTGGCCTGCAGACGACGAGCGTACGCGATATCGATCAGGAATCGCGGGTCCTCGCGCTCGAGATTGCACAGCGGCACGTCCCCGTACCTGGCCAGGGCTGTGAGGTGCAAGACCCAAGATCCAAGTCCGAGGTAATGCCCAACCAGGCGACGGGCAACGACAGACTGCCAACCCAGCGGAGGCAGGGAGCTGTCGGTCGCATCATACTTGAGAGGCAGCACGGGGAACTCGCCTAGGATAGGCACGTCGTGCACAAGCTGATTGCACTGCGATGACTGGACGACCAGCATCTGCGGCCGCGCCTCGCCCTTGCGCATCTTCTTGACCACGTCACCAATCTCCAGGTGCGCCTTGCGCCGCGTCGTCACCTGGGTAATCTTGAACGACACCTTGTCCTGGTACGTGAAGCAGTCCTGCCAGTTAGTGCCGGCCGCTTCCTCGGCGCGTTTGGCCAGCATTTCCGAGTATATCCTCGTCACATTGGGCAGATCCTGGCCAGAGTCCCGGGACTTCTGGAGAATGACGAGGTGGGCTTGATCGCTGGTCGTGGAGAAGATGCCAAAGATCTGCCGCTCTCCGGCAGTGATGTGCGAGATGTAGACGTAAGCGATGGGCGAAGACTCGAGGTACGTCTTCTTCTTGAGTGGGCGCTTGAGGCCGGCCAGGTCAAAGCCCTGCTCCAAGCCCTTCCCGAGTACACCCTGCTGCTTCTCGTCGATGACACAAAGGTTCCCGAGCTCAAGGACCGCTCTCATGTTCAGAGGAAGCTGTTTCTCGTACACGCCCTCCACACTTGGATGGTTAAATAGGAGTGAGAACTTCTCTGCCTCATTGAAGTAGGTCTCTTCCGGCACCGTGAGCTTGAAAAGATGCGTCGACGGGTGACCGTTTGGGAGCGTGTAGTTAACCTGCTCGACCTCGCAGCCATCTATATCCACATCCGGAAGGTCCTCACTCTTTAGGTTGAGGAAGACCTGTCGAGGAACTTTGATCTTAAGTGTATGGACTCTCGCGTCGATCAAGACATACGCCACGACGACGCCAGGGCTTTCCGCCGGCTTGAGGTGGAGGAGCTCCCAGGTGTTCATGTACGTAGCGTGAGCCTGCTTCATGAACGTCTGCTGGATATTTCCTCCCACAAGCCCTCTTCGGTCGCCAAACAACTGTCTCCTGCGGATCCGGGCTTGCTTCTGTATCTTCCATTTTTGCTTCTGGTATTGCAAGAACGCCGGGTAGTCGTCCAAGGGACTAGGCATGACCTTGGGCAGCGCAGCCATAGGATCGGAATTCTCCGCCGGCTCGGGAGACTTGCGCTTCTGAGCCATGGGAGCAGGCTGCGACGATGCAACGGCCGCCCCGACGGACTTGGGCTTCAATAGCTTGGAGCCATAATCCTCCATGTCATCCACGCGGGGTCCATTGATATTGGTGATGTCGCCCAGAGGTTCCTTGCTGATCAGGTCGGTGATCTTCTTCTGCTTCATCTTGTCGTCTTTGATATTAATCCTCCGCTGAAGCCAATCAGGGTGGGGTACTCGCGGCACCGGATTGCGGACCTTCTGCAGCGCCGCGGGAATGGTGATAAGCTTCTGGATGACCGAACCCAAGCGCTCCAGATAGTAGTTCCAGTCGAGGAGGGCTCGGGGGTCAGTGTCAGCTGGTTCCTCCTTGAGCCACTTCTTCAGATAGGTACGCTTCACAGCCTCCTCAGCGGAGAAGATGGCCACGGGAACTGCACGCTCCGTAACCGGTGCGTCCCTTGGACGAGAGCAGATAATGAACTTGCAATTCAATCCCTTGTCCTTGACCATCTGCTCGCCGAGGAAATCCGCCAGCCGTCGAGCCGTTGTGATACTCGTCGACTTCTGCCCTCCATACTCCTCCAGCGTCTTGGACATGCTCCTGTTCTCGGAAATGAGCTCCATCAGCTCCTCATCTGCGAGGGTGGTCCCTTTGTTGTGCAGCACATCCAGCCACTGATTCGCCACCTTGGCCACCGCGCTGTAGCACTGCGTCAGGTCAGTGCCCTCAAGAAAGAACTTGAAGATTTGCTGCTGGAAGATCTTGATGAGCTTCAGCTCACCACGACGCTTGACCTCGAAGCCCTTGAGCTCGGCGAGGGTACCATCGTCGTTGAAGACGGCGTATCGCTTCTTCAAGTTCTTGTCCTCCTCCTTGGACGTGGGGAGGATCATGGCCCTGTACGGGCCATCGACCTCGAAGAAAATTGAGTTGTCGCTGTGAGTCTCATACCTATGCGTCTTGTCATCGACAAGAGTCTGGTATTGGTGGTTCGTGAAACGCCCGTGAACGAGGTGGTTCAACATCACGCAAGGGTACGAAATGTTGAGCTTCTTACCACCCTTGAGCTTGAAGGCAAAGTTCTCCGGGAACGTAGCCGGCAGCATGCACCAGATACCATCCGTGTCCAGCTCCAGGGGGCGTCCCAGGCGCTCAACCAATTGTCGCGCCATCTGGATGATGTGGGCTCCCGTCAGACAAGTAACGCCAGCCATCTCCAAAGAGTACCACCGCGAGCCCTTTCGCATAACGTAGCCGTAGAAAGAGTTGAGAATACACTTGTGTGCAAGTTGCAGGGAGTCGTAGACAACGGCCAGCTTCTTCGCCGCCTCGATTTCACTAGCAGGTGCTCCGGCCGACTTCAGCGACTCCGCCTTGCCCTTCCACACCTTGGTCTTTCCCTTGTAATCGTACCGGCGATCGCGGAAGTCTCGTACCGTGTTGACGTAGAATGGGTTCTCCCGCTGGCAGATAATAGCCTCCTTGGTAATGGTGGTAGACTCGTGGATCTTGTGGTAGATTTTTTGGGAGTACAGGCGCAGTCGTTTGCGGGTCAGATCCGCCTGCTCATCTGGGCTCAGCTCTTGGAAAGTGCGCATAGGCGCGTGTGGCGTCTTCCCAGGAAACTTTTCATTCTCGAGCGCATTCCGAATCATTCTGTATTCGTCTCGCTTGGCGGGGAGGTACTCTCCTCTCCACGACCATGGCAATCTCCTGTCGCAGGTCTTCCCAGGGCGGTTGAAGTCGCACGCCGCGCAGTCCGATTCCTTCACCATGGAATCTGGCTGCAGTCGATTTGTCGTCATGATATTCGGGTACATGGACGCGACGTCCAAATGGTAGATGAGAGGGCGCTCGTGGCGATTCGGCGTCTGCTTGAGGTTGAGCAGCTGTGCGACGATCTTCTCCTTGACCTCGTCGTAATTCTCCACGTCCTCGAGCTTCTTCTTTTCCTCCACCGTGATGACGAATTTCAAGGCAGAATCGAGATCCTTAAGGAGCTCATCAATAGCACCGGGGTCGACGGAAAAGTCGACAGGGATGTCCGCGCGGAACACGCCGGCTTCGATACTCTCGACATGGCCACCAACGTACGTCTCTGAATCGAGCAAGTGGCCATCCCAGAACGCCTCCTTTGGTGCAATGTGCTTATTCGGCAACACAATCCCCTTCCAGTATGCCTGCACCATGAGCAGCATCTCACACAAAGTACCCGTGCCCTTCCTCAGGACATCGTCGCCTCCAAGCGGCAGGATTGTACAGAGCGAGAAGATAAACGGGTGGACATATTTCATATACAGGTAGTACGTCGCCACGGCATCGGAAACGGAGTATTCGGCAAGAGTCTGAGGCCGCTCGCTGGCGTACGGCGTCATGAGCTCCGGGTCGAGTTCGTCGGGGTCGTATCCGAGCTTGGCGACTGTAACGGCCTTCAAACCTCGAGAGCCCTGGGGAAGGTAGGAGTCTCGGTTGACCCAGTGGAAGCAGTCCATGTGCACACCGTAGTTGCACTTGAAGATGTCTTCGCTGTCCTTCCTCCAGCCAATCTCCTGGTACATGTCAATGCCATTGACGCTCGCCCTGGTCTCGACAAACGGCCAATCGAAAAAGTCGCCGTTGTATGTGGCAATGACGGTTGGTCGCGCCTCCTTGATGTGCTCGAAGAAGCGCTCAATGACAGACTTCTCGTCGGGTTCGTTGAAGATCATGAAGGGGCCAGGGTACTCTGGCTTGGGGGTATAGTCAAAGTCGGCGATGTCTTCAGAGACAATCTGGCGGTTGGTAATGAGAAACCCCTGGCCGTCAATCATGTACGAAATCATCATGATCTCGTCCACTGCAGCATCGGGGAACTTCAGGGGCGCTTTGGACGTTTCGATATCGAACGCCATGACGACTGGTTCTGCCGGCAGCGATCGCCCTTCGTTGGGTAAGATTTTGGTAACCCCGTGTTTCGCCTCGACCCAGTACCAGTTGCCAACTCTGATACCTAGAAATTTGTCAGTTATCGAAATGCTGTCAAAGCGCGGCAGGGCAGGGGCTTACCCAAGTCAATCATTACTCTGACATGATAAGGGACATCGTACTCTCGTATGTCCATAACGTAGTCGCTCGCATCCTTGGAAGTGTTCATTAATCTTTCGTGGTCTCGTGAGTCGTCAAACAGGTCAAAGTTGCTGTTCGCTCTGTATGTTATGCCGTCAGCTAAACCCAACCCCGCGAAGACTGCCATGGTACGTACGTAGCAACCTCTGCATATGCATCCATGGCATCCATATTCTTCTTGTTCTTCTCCGCAATCGGCATGATATCTCTCCTCGCCGCCATGAGGTCATTCACGTTGGCGAACTTGAGCTCTAGGAACGTCCGCTTGTAGCCCAAGAGATGGTTCGGCATATTGAGGTCATCCTTCTCGATACGTCGGATGGTCTTGACGGCACCATCCCCCGGTACGCGCTTCAGCCACTCCTCAACCTCCGACTCATGGCCTCTCTTAACGCCAATCAAGAAGTAAGGTTCGTACTCGACCGTCGCCTTGAAGTACGTGCCAGCCTCCTCGAGGAAGTAGCAGTCCAGTGCGGCGCGGCCGTTGGGTATCCGGTCGTCCTCGATTGATGTGGGCTGGACGCTGACGAGCCAGCCCTCCCGCTTCCTCCCACTCTCGTAGCGCGAGAAGCCCATATTCTCGTCGATTGTCTGGGCCAGCCGCGTGCGCTCCCACTTCTCGTCCGCCGATGTCCCCTCCGCACGCGATGAGGCGGCAAAGGTCTTCGTGCGGGATCCTCCATGGTAGGCCGTCTTGCCCCCGCGGCGAAAGCCCTTCTGCGGCCGCCGGAGACTCGTGTTGGGCATGGCGAGGGACTGCCCCTCCCCTGGGCGCGGGAATGTCGAGGGTTATGGGAGGAGGGACGTTAGGTCGTCGATGCAGCCGTCATATGTGTCGTGTGTTGTCTTTGTACAGTGGATGAAGACCTGTACTCGATTCGCGATATCAACAGGCCCAATTCCGGTTTTGAAGGTTGGTACGACAGTTTGTGGAGTCGATATTGGGCCAAGTCAAAGATTAGAGTTGCTGTGAGATACAAGCGCAGGACACCTGGGGCCGCCATTCAAGGACGCGTCGAGACGCGCCGCAAAGCGCGACACGCTCCCTGTCGCCCCACCTTTGTTTAATGGGTTTCGCGCCACGCATCGCACCCACATGTACCTACACATGCGTCACAGCCCTCCAGCCTCAAAACCACCTCTCTATCTTGCACCCACTTCCACCAAGAAGCAGCCCGCCATCGCAACCAACTTTCCAGCTCCCGAGCGCCTTAAACCACAAACTCACCGCATGACCTCCATTGCGCAGCGCAGGTAGCTGGCAATGGCCTCCAACACCGGCAACGGAAACCCCAGCGGCGGGCCGCAGCCGGACCCGCCGAACCAGAAGACGCTCAACGTCTGGTCAAAGCCCATCCATGAAAAGGACGCCGCCGGCGCGCAGCCGACAATTACCGAGGCCGTGAGCATGATCAAACCCGAGGACTTCGCCAACGTGGCCAACACGCCGTGCGCACGCAACGGGCTCCTGACGGGGATCGGGGCCGGGTTCGGCGCGGGTGGTCTGCGATTCGTACTGGGCGGTTAGTTAGCCATGGAGATCCTTGGCCGCCCCCCTCCCCCCCCGGAAACACCCCCGTGTGAAGAGCGAAACAGACAGGAGCTAACAGGATTCCTCCTCCCATGCAGCCGGCATCCCGAAAGCGACAAACTGGGCAGCCGGTTTCTTCATCCTCGGCAGCGCGGCCTCATACGAGTACTGCCAGTACAAGCGGCGATGCGAGAAGCGGGACATGAAACGGCATGTCGAGGTGATCAACCAGAGTCGGAGAGAGCAGGCGCGAAAGCTGGCGGAGGCAAAGTGGGAGGAGAAGAGGCAGGAGGAGGAGCGCATAGCGTCGCAGAAGAAGCCCTGGTATAAGTTCTGGTGAGGAGGATGCTGGGGGCTGTGTATGACTACAGTACTTGTACGAGTGGCTGGCGGCAAAGCGTGGGAAAATAGAGGCGGAAGGAACGGTTTGGTATTTTTAACCTCGGATTTGGGGTATGGATGACGATGTAAAAGAAAAGTTACCAAGTGTCAATCCGGCCGATTGCATGCCCTATTGCATTCCCAAACACCATCACCATCGTAGCAGCCGAAAAGCGCAAACTTCGAAACCGCAGCACGAGAGAACCGAACCAGAGAAGGGATAATACAGAATCACGCCCCAACACCAAAAGCTCCCCAATGTGTCGTTTCATACCCAGTCATAATCGTAAAAATAAGACTGCACAGCAGCCTCAAGGCGTCGTGGTGAGGTACGTGCGATTATTATCCTCCATAAACTTGACCTTGCGGCATTGCCGAGGGCTCTGCTCCGGCGAGGATGATGACGGTGCCGTGTGGTCGTGATGGTGGTGGTGGCCATGGCGCCGCTGGCTACGCAGCTCCCTGGCCTCGCTCTCCTCGCGCCGACGATACTCGGCCATTTGCTGGCGACGCTTCATAAGGCGTGCGTGGGCCATGGCCGGCGTGGGCCTGAAGCCGACACCGTTGATACCGGTGCCGTCGTCGTCGGCGTCGTCTGGGTCGTAGATGGTGATCTCGTCCTCGTGCCAGGTCAGGGCCGCCCGCACAGGGTCGACAACAATCTCCATGCCATCGTCGTCTTGAGCGTCACGTCCGGCTTCGGCGGCCTTCTTCCTGAGTCGCGGCGGTGGCGTGCCCGTCCTTCTCCTGCCCTTGCGCGACTTGGACTCGGACAGTCTGTTGATGGAGGGGTAGGTCTTCTGCAGACTGCCCTCCGGCAGCTTCGCCTCTGCGGGGTTGTTGCCGGTCACCCGGGCCACCTGCGGCTGGGGCATCGTCTTCCCCTCGGCATCAGTAGCCGTCACGACAGTCGGCGCAGGGACATCTGTCATTTCAGCATCCGCCCTCGGTCGCTTGCGGGCGGCGTCCCCATCGTCATCGGGGGAAGCAACCCCGCTCCCACCACCACCGCCACCACCACCACCAAGGGCCAGGCCGCGAAACCTGTGTGCGACCCTGGACCGCGGGCTGTTGCTGCCGTCGCCATCATCGGCTGTGCGGGTTGGGTCAAAGGAAAATGTGATGGGTGCGACGGGCGTGTCCATGTCCCGTTTCCGCTTGGGCGTGCTCTTGGTCTCGTCGTCGGTCATGGTGTGGCGGGTTGGTTGCAGCGGGCGGCGGGAGAGGGGCAACCCGAGAGCGATCAATCGATATTAATTGCGAAAGGCGGCGGGAGAGCAACGAGCGGCAGTCGACTCTCCGGTGATCAGAGCAGCGCCATGATCGTACAAGCTGAACAGACTGGGCTGAAATATTGGCGTCAAGTAGATTGCCCACGAGATCAGGTTTGAAACTCTTGCGGCGATCAAGTTCCAACTTTGTCTGTCGCAAGGGCAACACAGATCGAAGGTTGGGGCTTGGAAAGGAGGGATTCACGAATAGCTCATCTGGTCCGCCACTCCTTCGCACACCACCAAGGCAATTACTAGTAGCACTAGTAGCATTAGGGCCGTCAGCTCCACACGCGGGGTTACATGTAGGAACCTATGAGGTAGCAGAGTGGCACGGCATCAGCAGCCACTTTGTCTCACGCCCAGAGGATCAAGCCAAGCGGAAACTTGCTCAAGGGCTAAGGACAGCGTACTCGCGGCTGTTGTAACTGAGGGGGGAATGATTTACCGTACTAGACTGTAATTAGCTTCGGGTTACTTTGGCTGAGTTCATACAGATACGTATCTTACGGTCCAATAAACAGCAGACCAGGCAATTGTGAATTGCTTTATAAAGGACAGAGGGGTACTGATATTATTTTGGGCGTATTTTGCATTAATACTTGGTATCTCTTGTATCATAGCACGTAAAGGTAAGTAAGTAGTACTACTAATTAGTAGTACCAGTCGGTAGGTACGGCATATTGCCTGGTTAGTACCAAGTTAGTACCTACTAATACTACCTTAGTATTACCTATTGCATCACCTGTAGGGGGTTATGGCCTACATCCAAAGCTGCTACTTACCTGGTACTGTAGGCACTGGGCGACTGCCCTTATCAACATGTATCCGTATCTCGAAGCGTGGTTCAGCCCTCCTGCAGAATCATCTGTCCATTTCTCCCCCTGTTATTTTGTATCAACCCAGCTGAAATACCAACAACAAGGATCCCGCAAAACGATCTCAAACAATCATTCAACCACATTAACCCACAATACGGGCACCCAACTAACAACAACAGCACAGGACAATCCTATCGAAATGAAAAACCCCCTTCCTTCCCCCTTCGCAAAGAAACCCAAAACCCCCCCNNTTCCCCCCTTTCTCAACCCCCAACCCCCTTTTTCCCCCTCACAGCTCTCTCACCAACCTGATCCCAAACATATTGCTGGCAACCTCGCTGCAGAAATACGCACTCCGGTAGTTGATCCTCAGATTCTTCCGGTTATAGTTCCACGCGCCACCCCTCAGCACCGGAAACGGCGCGGGCCCGACGTGCACCGACCCGTTCCGCGGCACCCCGGGCGCCCCGAGATCCACCACCCACGTGTCCGCCATGAACTCCCTCGCGTTGGCCGTCACGTCGTACAGCCCGTAGCCGTTGGGCCGGAACGACGCCACCGGCGCCGTGTACGCGAACCCGTCCGTCACGTTGATCGCCGACCACCGGAACTGGTTGGCCGCCTGCGACGTCTGCTCGTACGAGTTGGCCCACGAGTCCACCTCCCACACGTCGTCGCCCCAGAAGAAGGTGTCCTGCGTGCCCCCGCGCGCCGCCCACTCCCACTCGTCCTCGTTGGGGAGCCGGTACCTCTCGCCCGTCAGGTCGGATAGCCACTTGGTGTACGCGATGGCCTCCTGCCACGTCATGGCCACGGCGGGCGAGTCGTCCGTCTGCGGGAACCCCGGGTTGAGGTAGTCCAGGTCCTCCCTGAAGACCATGGCGGTCGGGTGGTCCGGGTCCCACCAGCGCCCGCCGCGCCGGATGTCGTAGCCGCTCTCCTTGACGAACGTGTCGAACTGCTCCACCGTGACCTCGGTGACGCTGAAGGACAGGGGCGTGCGGATGCACACCTCCCGCTTCGGGTACTCAAACGCCCGGCGGTCCTCTGTGACGTTCCAGCGGTCGTGCTCCTCGGGGTCAGACCCGGACGTGTAGCACCCGGTCGGGATGACAATCATCTTGGGCGCGGCGTCATGGTCGCGGAACTCGGTCCCCGGCTTTGTCTCCTCAGAGATGTCCTTGGCCTGGGAGCCCTCAGTCCTGGGGGGCCGGTAGCGCGAGGGCTTGCCCAAATTCTGCGCGATGCGGTTGATGGTGTAATGCCATTCGTTGACGCTGTCCGTCATGTACCCCTCGTTGTCGAGCGCTCCGTGTGTGTACGTGCTGGGCTCGGACAGGTCGGTGAGGTATCTCGCCTCGGCGAGGAGCCGCCCCAGGGAGTCTGCGTACCAAGACGCCTGGGGGACGGCCTCAGGATCGGCGTCGGCGACCGACAGCAAGGTCTGGAGGGCGTTGCTCGCGCCCACTTCGACGGGAGCCCAGGTCGCGTGCGTCGTGCCTTTGAACCGCAGGACCTCTACGAGCTCGGATAGATCCTGTTGCAGGTGATAGATGACGTTTGCTGCTGCTGTTGCGAGGAACAGGCTCATCGCCAGCAGCAGAGACATGCCCCTGAGTATCGGAGCCTGCAACATTGCGGCTCCTAAAGGGTGCTCTTTCCCGTACAATGTTGACCGGTAAAGGGGTCCAGGTGAGTGGATAGCAGAACCAAAAAGAATGTAGTCTCAAACGACAGAAAGGTTGCCCCCTCACCTTTTCCAAAGTATAGGTGGTGGATGAGCAACAAATCTCCGTGTTCTGGACGAGGGGGACCAGCTGCCTTTTCAACGCTCCAAGACCCGTCTAACAAACGAACAGCCTGTATGTAGGAGTGAGGCTTATAGGCATACTACGTTGAAGTCATCTATCTCCTACTCGACTCTCGGTGTCGGGAGCCACTCGGAGGAGTCGAATGGGCACAGGCGGCTGAGTGGACCCGGATTCAATATTACGAGAACTCCGGACCTTCGGGGACGTGACCCTGTTTCCATGATCGTGGGACAGCAATAGCCAGGTTATCCAGCAGTCGCAAGGGGGCGGCGAACTCACTCCCCGGGAGGGCGAGGGATCCGTGGTTGCATCTGTGCTTCCCAGGGGCGGACGGTCGAGGAGCCGCCTGTTGCGTGTCTCGTAGGAACGCTCGTAGGATTCCATAGGTGACCCCAACTCAACTCAGGTCACGGTATGGGATCACAGACACCAATGCCCCCATGAAACCCGATCGAAGTAGTCCCGGGAGACTGACACCTTTCCGGGCAGGTTCCCTCCAAAGCTAGTGATTAGGATGCCAGGCGCCTACATGTAGTCACCTACCACAACCCTCAGCTGACTCTCGGAACAGCCTCATACCGCGGCTGACCTCAACTCATAGCCACGAGGTTTCCAATAATTGACTTCTGCAACCATCCGTGCTCCATGAGAAAGCAGTATCCTCCACCGGTTGACTTGGCAAGGTCGGAGGTCACATGGGGGTATGTAGACCATCCGAGACTGTCACAATGGCGCCTGCTGCGAGATTCGGGACGGGGTCTCCAATAGGAGGGCTGAGGCTGGGTACACCAATGCTCTTGATGCGCGGGAGGCGCTCCAGATCTGCAACGGGGCTGATTGAGGAGGTAGTGGAGCGCCTCTTTCCGAGAGGGAAGTAGTTGTATATCTCTGGTGTAGCTGTACGCACATGAGGAATCGATAGATTGGGGAGGAATATGTCAGAGTTGTACAAAGGATTTGATACGAGCAAGAGGAGTCACGGAGTCGTGGACGAGAATAGGATATCATTCAAGATGACTACATGTAAACTACATGTACTCGCTACTAGTAATTACTTGAGTGCCATTGCCGCGCGCCAATGCAGAAATATAATTAATACCAGGTAAGCAGTACTACCTACCAAGGTAACCCAAGTACAGCGTGCTCACATGAGGTACCTGTTCGTACATACTAATTTGTACTAGTACTGTAAATAATCCAGCTGGTCCGTCTCATTGTAACACACTTGCACTCACTTATCAAGTACACAGACTGACGCTGTACGGAGCGCAGCTGCAGGGGAGCTCCACCCCGACCTTTGCCCTCCATCGCCTCACCTAATATATCGCACGTACTACTATCTAGTAGTAATTACCCGCTGGTCGGGGCCACCCTAAGCAAAACATTACATTTACCCGATCCAGCAGTATCCGTGTTCCTGGCCAGAAATATCTCAACTCCCTCCTTCCCTCCGGTGGGCGGAGTGTCGCCCCGACGCATCCATAGATGCGCATTAGATGCGCATTAACCCCGCCAGTTGCCCCGCCATANCCCCGCCATAGTAACCCAACCCCCCCCCCAAGTCAACGAAAAAGACGTCTTAATTACTCTACGTAGGCTTGCCAATTGGGGCTTGTCCCGCAACCCGCCGCATGTCATAAATAGCCTGAAGTCGCGGTCGCTCCTCCGCCCCCACGGGAGTTCGGGGACTCGGGCTATTCTCTGTACCCTCCACTCTTTTTTTCCCTGTTGAGAGGTGACCACCGCGTTCTCTTGATTGCACGGTGGCCCTTTCGGCGGCAATTTTGCCGCCTGCGCTGGTTCCCGTACATGTGCCTTGAGCGAGTAGGTACTTAAGGTAATATGATACCTTAGGTTAGTTGCGACGATGACGTTTGTTTACTCATGATCGTGGTCCTTGTGTGCCCCCTCCTCCCCCTCTCCCTCCCATCTCCATCTCCATATCCATCTCCCAACACATCGTCACGGCTCCCATACAGCCCCTAGCAAAGAATACAAGACCTTGAGAAGAGGGAGAAGAAAGACGAAAGAGAGAAAATAAATAAATCGAAATCAACGTCCATACATACAACCATGGCCGACGCCCCCTTCAGCTTCCTCCCCCTCGGAGCCACCATCCAGACCTTCAAGGTCAACGGCATCAACATCGTCCAGGGCTTCGAGAACGCGGAGCAGCAGCTCGCCCACAACGGGCCGTACTTCGGCGAGACCATCGGCCGCATCGCAAACCGCACCAGCGGCGCCCGCATCCAGTCCCTCAACGGCGGCAAGTCCTACGCCCTCGCCGCCAACGACCGCGGCAATAACCTCCACGGCGGCCTCGACGGCTGGGGGAAGCGCACCTGGAAGGGGCCCGAGCCCGTCGGAACCCGCGCCATCCCGGGGGTTGATAACCTCGAGGGTGGCGAGAGCGTCGCCTTTACCCTGATCAGTGACGATGGCGATCAGGGTTTCCCCGGTACCGTTGAGGCCCGCGTCGTGTACACCACCGGCACCCAGCGCGGCGCGGAGAACGGCAAGGACGTCACCGTCCTAGGCATCGAGTACGAGGCCAAGGTCCTCGACTCCAGCCCCGCCGACGAGACTGCCGTCAACATGACCAACCACTCCTACTTCAACCTCGCCGGCTGCCCGCACGCCCAGACGTACGACGGCACAACCGTCACCCTCGCCACCAACCAGCACCTCCCCATCGACGACACCAGCATACCCACCGGCGGTCCCGTCCCCTTCCCCGCCTTCGACACCTCCAAGCCCTTCACGCTCACCGCCACCGGCCCGGACGTCGACCACTGCTTCACCCTCGCCGAGGATCCCTCCTCCGTGCCGCTTGACACCCGCTCCCAGCCTCTCCGCCGGAACCTCGCCGCCCACCACCCCAGCACGGGCATCCACCTCGAGGTTCTTAGCACCGAGCCCTCTTTCCAGTTCTACACGGGCAAGCACATCGACGTTCCCGCCGTGGGGAACCTGCCCGCGCGGGGATCCAACTCTGCTTTCTGCTGCGAGCCGTCGCGCTGGGTAAATGCTGTCAATACGCCTGAGTGGAAGAACCAGGTGCTGCTGAAGAAGGGGCAGACCTATGGCGCCAGGATCGTGTACCGCGGGTGGTCTGAGTGATTTGGTTTAACACAACGCCAGGGCGCAGATAGGGGGTAATAGTCGATACCTGGATGATTTGACAGTAGAGCTCGTAAGATCAGCTTTGGTATCCGTCACCATCATTGCCTCCAGTGTAATCATGATCAATCCTCATATTCCTAGGGGAGAAACGCCCGAAGAGCACGCTCCGGGCCCATGGCCGCTTAATCTGACTCGTCATCGTCCCCCAGGAAGGCCAGATCAGCCTGTGCTCTCCGCCGTCTCGCCGCGAAAGTCGTGTCATCGTCACCCTCCTCATCATCCTTATCCTCGACCTCAACATCACCACCATCCTCCTCACTGTCCTCGCCGCCCGCCACCTTCTCCTTCTTAGCCGCCTTGCTCCTACTCGCCCTTCCACCGCGCCCCGTCCCCCACAGCGCATCCATCTCCCTCGCCGCCTCCACCTCGGCCTTCAGCTCCCTCGCCTCCTTGATCTCCCTCGCGCGCGCCTCAGAGAACCGTCCCTCCATGCCGACATCCGCCAGCATCTTCTTCAGATGCCGAATCTTGGCGCGGGAGTCGTCGCCGTACTGCCTCAGCTCGTTGTGCCATAGTTTGCGCACGCCACATTTGACTAGCTGGCCCTGCAGCTTCTTGATCTCGGCGGTTTGGGGGTCGTCCGGGGATCCCGACGCCTTCTTGGGTTCGGTCTTGGTGGGTTTGCTTGTTTTCTTTGTTGATGCCTTCTTTGCCTTGGGGGCCCGTTTGGGCTTAGGAGGTTCGTCGATGACGTCTGAATATTCTTCCTCCTCGTCCACAGCGGGTTTGGTGGTATCTTTCTCATCGATAGACGACGTCTTGTGATTTTCAGACTCGGCGCGCTTCTTGACCTCGGTCTCCTCCGATGGCGGCGCACTGAGCTCACTCCCGTCGGACTCCTCTGCCTTGTCGACTTTTTCCTCCTCCGCATCGCTCTTGACGTCCTCGTCGTCGCTCTTGACGTCAGAGTCGGAGTCCTCGTCCAAAACATTTGGTTTGGGTCTGCGCGGGGTCGCTCTTTTTCTCTTCTTGGGTGTTTCCTCCGTCTCGCTGAGGTCGCTTAGGTTGGATTCCTCCTTGACAGTCTTCTTCGGTTGCGGGCCGCGTTTGCGCCGCTTCGGAGGTGGTGGTGATTCGGGTTCTGACGATGGACGCTTGGCGCCGTTCCTGCACTCGATCTCGTCATCCTCCTCCTCCTCCTCCTCCTCCTCCTCCTCCTCCTCCTCCTTCTTCTTCTTCTTCTTCCCCTTCGTCTTCTTCTCCTTCTTCTTCTCCTCCTCCCGCTTTGACTCGGGAACCCAGCCGTCCAGAATTTTGTCCTACATTATTCATTCAGCAATTGATGCGACGGGCAGCTGGGCAGTGGAATCTATCACTTACAACTACCTTGGTAATCAGACTCTTGCTCTTCTGCTTCCACTGCTCCTCCGAAAAGAAGCGCTCCTCCAGACCCAGGTCCTTCTCCGCCTGCCGGCGCACCCTGTTGACGGAAAGGTCATTCCTGTCGGTCTTGTATATCTCATAGGCGGCGTCGATGAGGGCGGCCTCGAGCTTCTTGGCCGAAGGGACCATTGCTATCAAACCGGCGGCGGATGCCACCAGAGGGCAGAAAAGAACGACGGGTGATCTAGCGGAATATATAACCTAGGATCTGGGATGTGATTTAGCTTAGATTTTGGAGAATAGGTAGCAGTGAGGCTATTGAGATGCTCTTTTGTCACGTCTCGACGCGAACTCGACGCGGAATGATAATGATGCAGGTGGGGTATTGCGGGTCGCTGCAAACTGGACCGACTCTTGGGGATCACACGTCCACATCGCCGCCTTCTGTGGCACGCCGCTTATAAGCGCATTGGCCAATCGGTGCACCTGTGCACCAACACAATCGCATCTTCTAACAACGGCCAGACAGTCGACTTGTTGTGTGGAGTACATAGTACTTGTTACCCAGAGGACAGAGAAATAGTATCATTACCGGGAGATCCATTCGTACTTTATAGTTATATCAATATCCATGTTGATTCTTTCTCTTGCGTCCGTTCTTCCAGTCGTACTACACAAGGTACAGTGCGTTCCTTGGTAGGCAGGTGGCTGCCTCATCTTCGAGGTATCCAGGTTTGTCCGACCGATGGTAGTACGTACATAGGTGGTAGGTACTCGTCACTCGTAGGTAGAATGAAGGAACCACCACGCTCGACCTCAGCCGGCACTTGCAGCTCCTTTCTTCATCGGACATCTCAACTTCCGCCATCACAATCATCAATATGTCTGCGTCATTAGCACCAGAGTGCAACGAGGTCAAAGAGTCCGTCCCTCTCTCATTATAGGCCCACGATTGGCATCGGCTTACCAGCACTAGGCGTTACGACACGTGCTTCTTGAAGTGGTACAGCGAGAGTGAGCCTCCTCATCCGCCCGGTGGTCCCGTAGTACTTGCCAGTACACTTTACTTACACGCCGCAGAGTACCTCAGGGGCGCCGACAAGGACAATCAGGAGTGCGCCGCGCTCTTTAAGGAGTACCAGAAGTGTCTCGGTGTGAGTTCCCCGACTCACTCTTATTCTATCGGTCGACTAGTAGTCTAATGGTGGATATCAACCAGGTCGCACTCAAGCAAAAAGGAATAGACAAGCTGCTCGACGATGCCAGGGAAGACAACAAGGAGAACGACATGAGGCTGAACATTCCCAACAACAAAAGTGAGAGCGCACCGCTTAACCCCCCCCCCCCCCCCCCCCCCCCCCCGAGTTTACCGGCTGGTTCCCTGCTGATCTTGGCAGAATAGAGTAGAAGCCCGATGGACACGGGCCGGCCATGCTCTCGACACATATGTGCGGATATAGAGTACGAAGAGCAGATCATCAGGGTCAGGCTCGCAGCTGCCAAGCGTGGCTGTAGCTGTAGCTGTACGCAGTGTGGAGGAATCACATCACACCAGTGCTGACAGCGGGGGACATGGATGTACATACTGTACACTACCTGGGAATTTTAAACTAGTACATCCTCTTCCCTACTTAATTCGTGTTTCCTCTCTCTTTCTCTTTCTCTCTCACTGTCTCTCTCTCAACGCTCCCCAATGACACCATGGAAATACTGTTGCCGATCGCGGGCCTGTCAGTGGCTCACTTCCAGTGGCTACAGGGTTGCGGGCACCTAAATGGCCCGCTGTACGAAAGATGTGATTGCACTGACAGGTTCCAGACTCGGTCGGTCCTTATTACCGTGCCTGTATGGACACACTACCAATACCAGTACGCACACTTTCTGCCAGGGGAAGCAATCAACCTCCAACCAACCTCACCCGTAAATCGCAACCGGCAATGCCACGTCCGCACGAATCCTTCCGACACGCTGTGCGATTTCAATAGACCGGCTATCTAGACAACCGCCACCAGGCTTGGATGATCGCCCGCCAAGCTTCTTACTTACCTATCCCAGGCACTAGCAGCCACTGGCCCGCCACCCAGCCCGCCTCCCGATTAGGACAGCGAGACCACCACCACCACCACCACCACCACCACCACCACGGTCCACGATTCACGATCCTACGAGGGACAGACAGCTTGTTGGAGCTCCGACCCCTCCTCCTCCGAGCTACTCTCCTCTCGTCCACACCACGAACACTCGCGCTGCCCACTCGACCGATGCGAGGCATGCTCCCGTTTTCCGCACTAGCCACCTAGCGCTCTATGCACCCCTTCTCCGTCCTCACCCTCGGCATCTTCGTCGCTGGCTACATCACCGCGCGCTGGGACCTCGTCACCCGCCTGTATGAGCTGGCAATCTTTGCCTGGGAGTACGGGGTAGTTGTGCGTCAACCAAATCACCAAGCCCCCGCCGCCGCGAACCTTCGAGCATCCGATGTTGCTGACCCCGCCGAACACAGACGCGCCTCGTCCGCGGATTCGCCATTCTGACCGCCCTCTTCCTCACCATCTTCATACCCATAGTGCTCCTCGCCCGCAAGGAAGGCACATTGGTACGCACGCCCACCTGCCTCGTGCACACACGCACACACACGCACACACATACACACACGCAAGAGCAACCAAGGCTGACTGCTCCTACCAGCATCCCCGACAGCCCGGAATTGGTGTGTCCGCGCGAGAGCAGCTCCGCCGCCGAGGCTCCTTCTAACATACGCCCGCCCGTCCGCCGATCGAAACATCATTCCCCCCTCCCCGCGGGAACTACCGCTGGAACATGGTAGAGCATGATGGGCTCATGAGAGTGTTCTGGCCGACAGACATCCGCAAGTCTGAACGCCCAGGTGTCGTCGTCGGGTGGAGGAACTCGAACCTCGACGTCTTTGTCGTTGCCATACTGGATGACGTGGACGTAGGCTACTGCCCTAGGAGAATTTGACGATGGGGATGATTACTGACGATAAGGTAGGCACACAATGTCGAGTTTCACCTCGAAATCGGGACCTTCTTCCGGAGCTCGCCACATAACCCGGAGCAAGCCTATGCGCTATGCGGGCATAAGTCCATGCACGTCCTGGGCATCTCCAACACCGTGACCCAGGCAGCGGACCCATCGTGGGTCTGCGCAACGACGAACCACGGCCGCCGAGTCCCGCGAATCACATGCGCCAAGGCCTCCAGCATCCAGCTCATCTTGTACGACCGGCCACGGCCGAAGGGCATGCAGTACATCTCCCTGGACCCCATCCCGCTGGCGCTGGGTGACCATGTGGCGGGTCTACAGCACACGGAGGTCCAGGGCGTCGACAGCCCCGAGGAGCACCAGGAGAAGCAGGCCCGGGAGGCGCGGCGGAAGCTGGCCGAGAAGCTGAAGCAGCACACCATCTTCAAGCGCGTCCCCTCGGCGTGGGACAGGGCGCTGCCCAAGATTGTCAACCAGGTGAACTGGTCCTGGGAGCTGGAGCAGACGCTGCAGAAGAATGTGGGTCGACTCGGACCACGACCCAAGCGTGGCCTCAGCGTGTCGGAGCAGTTCGTCGAGTCGGCGACCTTGATGCGCAATTATGTCCTGATGCAGATGCTGGAGCTGTTCACAGTCTACCTCTTCCCCACCCTCCGCACGGCGTTCATCCTCCTCCTCATGGGCCACCGCCTGGTCGCCGAGCTAATGCTCATGCTCCTCGAATTCCGCCTCAAGCCCGGCGGTCGCGCATTAAAGGACGTCTCCGCCACGGCGCAACAGATCGAGATCCGCCTGCAGCAGTTCTGCTACTGGCCGATGCAGTACGTGACGCTACGCAAGCGCAAGAGCAACTGGGCGAGCATCAACACCAGCCACCCGGACTACATCCGGTTCTACAACAGCCTGTGGCTGGTCGCCAACGATGTCATCATCGGTCTCGCGCTGGGCTCGTACATCATCGAGCATGCCGACTGGGTGGCTGCGCAGGTCAACGATCTGCTGCGCACGTATACCGTCGATGCGTTGCAGAGGGGTATATCCTGGCTCATGGGCTGGCCGGCCGGTCTCAAGCTGAACGGCGAACTGGCCGCCTTCCTGGGCGACTTATTCCTCTGGGTTATAGAATACTGGTCTAGTGAGTCCCCGATTATCCCCCAGACTTGGTCACCTATGTAACTGCTGCTAAACAAACTACCAAGACTGCGTGTACGCCCTGGGCCCTGCCCTACCCAATATAGTCTGGTTTGTCGGCTTCTCCTCCTTCGCCGGCGCCAGCATGCCCATCGCCATGGTCTCCGACTTCCTCTCCGCGCTCACCGTCCACATCTACTCCTTCTACTTGGCCTCGGCGCGCATCTACCACTGGCAGCTGACCATCCTGCAATCGCTCTTCCACCTCTTTCGCGGCAAGAAGCACAACGTCCTGCGCAACCGCATCGACAGCTGCGACTACGACCTCGACCAGCTGCTCGTCGGCACTATACTCTTCACCCTCCTCTCCTTCCTGCTGCCCACCGTGGTGGTGTTTTACCTCAACTTTGCGGTGGCGAGGATGATTATCATTTCGCTCAAGGCCGGCTTTGATACTCTGCTGTCGTGTCTGAATCACTTCCCCCTTTTTGCGCTCATGTTGCGCGTTAAGGATCCGAGGCGGCTGCCCGGTGAGTGGTCCCCTTTTTCTCTATACACGAACGCCAAGGAGGGGGTGGGGGCGAGAGGACGGGGACAATGTGGGCTGATATGTGAATCTGCAGGAGGTATTCGCTTTGAACTTCGAGATACCCATGATACAAGACCCCGTAATACCGACACTCCCCCCAACAACCCGCCAACCTCCATCATCTACCTCAAGGTAAAAATGCAACCCCCGTATGGCTCCAACCCCCTCCAACACCAAATACTAACACCCCAAACCCCAGTCGATCCCCCTATCCTCCCCAGCAATATTCCACCAATACTTCCAGATGGCCCACCGCATACGAAAGCACTACCTCTCCCCACGCGTCCTCCTCTGCCTCCTCACGGGGAAATTCGTGCCTTCCATCGACCGCCGCAGCCTCTACAGCCTGCAGTACAGCATGCTCCCCGCCGTGAGGGCCACCGTGGGTGACATGTGGCACGCCCTGGTCACTCCCTCCGCCGTCGCGCAGACACGGCGGACACCGTTGCCGGCGGGGGTGGCATGTCTGCCCAATAGTGGGGGCAGGAGGGCGAAAGGGAGGAGTAATCCGGGTTAATGTCTGGGTGTGTGTGCAATTGGTGCGGTCTCATATAACGTATTAAGGATAATGATTATAGACCATGTATATCTTGTGCATCACGTCAAATATGGCGTGAAATATTGACGTAGAGGAGCCACTCCATGAGTTCCGACGACGCTCCGATTTCACGCACACATTAGACCCCCTAATCTTAGATCCTGGACCGTAACATACCTACATCGCGTTGCTGCGGGAGTCTTTTAGCAGTTCTCAGCTGTAAGGAGAACAGAGTCAAAACGCAGTAGCAGATATTTGCAGATACTTTACTACTTATACTCTTCTACATCATTCCAGGTAGCAACATGATAGGAGGGCGCATAAAGGAAGAGACCTGAAATGAGCACGATCAGAAACCAATATCTACTATGCAAATAATCCGCGCACGTGAAAGAGCCCAAAGATGAAAGACGAAGGGAAACTGAAACGACCTCCATAGGAGTCGCGATCCGTACCCTCTCTCGGAGCAAGGTACCTGGTATCTAGAATAAACAAAGCAAAGAGTAAGGCCAGCGACAAAACACCTTTCAGCTATCCCATCAAGCATAATCCACCCCAACATTATTCCCAACTCCCTCCACCACCGCAGAGCACGAATCCTCCTCCAGGGCCACCGCCCTGCACCAGCCTACCAGCCCACTCATCCATTAATACGGGGAATTGACGACATCGTCCCTCCCCAGCTTATATCGACCACTCTCCCTGTTACCAATCCTACCCGAGCTACGACGACCGCTGCTGAGGCGGAAATCACCCATTATGCTCTCGCGCGTGGGCTTCTTCAGGCTCTGCTTGGCCACCATGTTGACCTCGTTGGGTAGCGCGACGATGACGTTCTTGTCCGAGCCAAACTTGAAGTCGTCGGCCTTGACCTGCTCGTCGTACCGCTTGATCTTGTAAGGGGCCTTGGTGCCACGGAGGATGCGCTTGAGGCTCCACTCCACAATGTACGGGCCTGTGGCGGAGATGATGGACGTCTCCTCGGTGCCGTCTAAGCCCGTGTTGAACTTGGCCGGGGTGAACGAGACGGGCTGCCCGGTCTCGTGGAAGAACTGGGCAACGTGCTCGGGCGTCAGTGCAAGTCGTCGCGGCTGCGGCTTCGAGTTGGCGGAGAAGGGCTTCTCGAAGCCCAGCTTGCCCTCATTCTTGCCATCCTTTTGCTCTGCGTCGATGAGCAAGAGGTAGTTCTTGGTGGTTCCAAGGATCCAGCGACCATTGGCAGATACGTCCATACCAATGATGGGATCGCCGAGTGCGGGCAGTGATGTCTTGGCGCGGATACCGAGGCGATCGAAAAGGCGAATATCGCCCTTATTGCTTGCGACAGCAATGAATCCCTTCTCTGTGGTGGCAAGAGAAGAGAAATCATTCTTTGTCGCATACTGTTTCAGGTCCGAGTCGACCAGCTTATTGCCCGACACTCGGGGGTCGACCCGGAACAGGGCATTGTTGGAGACACCCAAGAACGTCTGCTCCGCAGTCATCTGTGCGAATTTGTTCTCTGGCGCAAAGGTAACCACCGGAATATCGTCATGAACATTCCACTCATCAACTACCTTGCCATACTCAAGGTCCATGCGATAGAGCTTGTTAGGGTCATTCTCGTTTTGCAGGACGAGATCCCTATCCTCGGAGTGGAGCATCACCTTCTTCGGATTCATGAGCTTGCCCTTGGGTGTGGTGACCTTGGAAATGTTGGTCGAGAACTCCAGGTGATTGTTAGGCGTGTGCTTGAAGACGCCAATCTTGGAACCGCGGACGACAAAGGAGCGGTCGTGCTTGTAGCCAACAGCAAGCTGCGAGTTTTGGTCGCCGCTCTTCCCCTTGACATCAGTGCTGTCCTGCTCTTCGTCCGAGTCATACTCTTCATTCCGAATGCCCTCTTCGTCGGAATCAGATTCGCCGACTCCCGCCTCTTCCTCTTCCTCTTCCTCTTCGGGGACATCCTCCATCTTCAGGTCGCCAAAGGCATCCAGGACATACTCGCGCTCCTTTTCCTGGACCTTCTGCCATTTCGTCTCGTTGAGCTGCTCCCAGATGGCCTGCATGATGCCCTCCTGGAACTTCTCGAGAGTGGGCTGGTCCTTGAAGCGAAGCAGCCAGGACCGCGCGGTGCCGTCACTGCTGAAATGGTTGAAGACGAAGGACAGGAATTCGAAGTCGAATACGGGGTTCATGTCAGCCTGAACGGACATGCTGACCCACGTCGTGGACGGGCCTCTGACTAGCAGCCAGTACTCCCATTTGCCCACCTCAGACACTGTGGCCACAACATCGTCATCGACCATGGCGAAGTGGCCAGCCTGGGCATCGAAGAGATGCAGCTCAGCCGGCAGAACAGCGTAGATCTCGCGCGGTTCGGGTGCTTCGCCTGCGTCCTGGGCTTGAGGCGGGCGGGTGAGCTGGGCAGACTCCGGGGTTGCGACTTCCCGCCTGGCCGCCGAATTGGCGGCGTGCTTCTGAGGCCGCATGTTCTCGACGGAGCTGTCCATGGATCGAGTCAACGACGGGCTATGCAGCGGACTCGCTGGGGGGATGGGGTGCTCCTCGTGGAAGGTGAACTGCTCCAGGTCCTCCTCGGTCGCGGTCGTGTGCGGCTTGCGGTACTTGCGCTCGTACTGGCAGTTCTGAGCGACCTCGAGGAATTGCTCAACGGATTTTGTGGGGACGGAGCTGTCGCAGATGAACTCGTAGAGATCGCCGGTGTCTCCGCTCAGGTCCTTCCAAGCAAGAACCTTCTCGCCACCATCCCGGTATTCAACTCGCAGGTGCAGTGCCTGGTCGAGCAAAAAGGTCTTCTCGTCGCGCTCAGCGGCAAGAGCGTCGATCTCAGCGTCCTCTCCTTCCTCTTCGGCGAGCAGCTCGGCCTCTCCCTCCTCAAAGACACGCTGGACGACGAGCTGGTATTGGAAGTCTTGGTTGGTGCGGCGGATGCGTATGGCGGAGTCCTTGAAGATGAGCTCGGAGTAGCCCTTGGGGGACAGCGGCCGGACGAGGTAGAGCTGGCCTTGTGGTAGTTCGCAGAGGGCTTCCTGGGTGCCAGAGCCGAAGATCAGCTTGCCGACTGCGGGGTTCAGGTTGTTAGCGATTGATGGGTGTTGATTTGAGTTTGGTAGGGCGATGGCGGGGCGATGCGGGAGAGTTGAGAGAAGCGTAGACAATTGCGTCACAGAAAAAAGATAAAAATACGGCCACGCCGTCAACAACAAAGAACGGAAAAGAGCTCAGGCGTTCCGTTGCGGGCTGGAAGCCTTTGCTGGGCGGACTGGGGTCTCGTTTGTTTTGTTTTTGTCGTTGATGCGGGGCAGCGGCAGCGGGCAGAAGAATCAGGGCAGAAGGGGAGAAGGGGTGAGAAGTCGTGGCCTGGACTTACCATTCCGTAGCATAAACATCCTGACAACAAGAGGAAGCTGCGTTCGGGAGCTGTTCAGGTGATGGCGGCGACGATACGATCGATCGCGGTGCAACAGTCAAGATTCGTGCTGGTGGGATGCTTGTCGCTGTGGTGGTGCTCAGTGGAGAAAAGTAAACACACCTGTTGTGGGCCCAGCGACGGGGGAGATTAGACGGAGGGGAAGATGGACGGGTATGAGGTAGGCTGGATATGATAAAGAGGGAGAAAGACGGGAAAAGTAAAAGCAGGCCAAGGTAAGGACAGTTTCAATCAAAAGAGTCAAGATGGCATCGCGACGAACCAAGTCACCTGAGAGCGCGACGCTAAATCTTGGGGGCAGCGTATGCGTCATAGGTAGTAGGCAGCAGAAGCACCAAATAACCACCTGAGCCAGTTGTGAATCAAATGTGCCATGCCGCCACCAGTGATGGTGGAATCATGGAGGGGTAATTTCAGTCCTACGAGCTCAGGTACGTAGCTCGTAGAGGAACTGTGGCGCAGCACTGTAAGGCAGACGGGATGTGGCGTTCAACTAACTAACGCCACTTCCGAGTTCCTGTTGGCCTGGGGACATACATGTTGCAAGCCTCCCATACTAAAATGTCCGCCCGTAAATATCGTGAACCGTTAGTTCTCAAATGGAAGTCTGACAAAAATAATCCAAGTTGTAGTTTTATTTTTTTAATTCTATTTTCCCATTGTCGCCTTGACTGTGTCGCCCACCCCTCGTAATGCAGGCAAAGTGTTTCTCGTAGACCCTCGACTTACACCAAACTCACCCCACACCACCTGCAGACGTCCAGCCATGGCAAAGGGACTTGCACCCCCAGAGCTACTGTACATACAAGTACTGAATAATAGAACCCAAACATATAAGATTACATCAGAAAAGAGCGAGATTATCAAAAGTCTACCAGAAAACACTACACGCCAGCTTCAGAACTAAAAGACCATAACCAGCTACCGCCCCAACAACAACAACTCCCACCCCCCTCCAGCACCACAAACCTCCTCACAACTCATCCCCCGTCGCAGCCTCCTTATCCTCCTTCTCAACCCTCCGCCCCTCGGCCGTCCTCTCCACACCCGCAACATCATCCGCTATCAGTCTCGCGACATTCATCCCCATCAGCGCACTCGTCTCCATCGTCGAGATGAACCCCTCCATCCCAGACGTGTAGTACACACCGTCCCCGACGACGGGGTCCTGGAACGTCACCCGCGGGAGCTCCACTGGGTATGAGTGGAACCAGGCTGGGCGGTACCACGAGATGGGCGACGACGATGAGCCTGTCGTGAAGCCCTCCGGGACGTTCACGCCGAGAACGTCGGAGAGGAATGACGCCGTCACAGGCTCGGGCGAGAAGATCTTGTACACATACTCGCGCTTCTCCGTCTTCGGGTTAACAACCCTGCGGAGCGTGCTAATAGAGTAAAACCCCGTGCGTCCCACTCCAGCAGCACCCATCCGGGGCTCCTCATCAGCACCCAGGGTAGTGTACACATTGCTCGGCGCCTTGGCACCATCCTCGAGGCCAAAGAATCCCGGTCGCAGCTTGTACGGCGAGCTAAAGAGCGTGACATGGAGCTTCATGTAGGGGATCTCCTCGATGGTGGCGCGGATGACGTCCTCGCCGGCGGTAATGTTGCTGAACTGCCACGGCGAGGCAACGATGATCTTGTCAAAGGAGACGGGGTAGCCCTCCGCGAGGGCTGTGAGGTTGGCAGTGTTCTTCGTGGAGACGCGGTACCTGGGTGCACCCGTCTTCGTCTTCTTGGCGTCGAGCGCGATGGAGGAGACGGTTGCGTTCCGGTACAGGGCCGCGCCACTGTGCTCCACCATGCTGTCAAAGATCTTCCAGTTTCCGCCCGCCACGGAAACAGCTCCGTCCGTAGCGAAGGAGACCTTTCCGCCAAGTCAGTCACGACAACCCGAGGCATCACCCCAATATGCTCCGGTAACTCACCATTGTCTCCACGCCGTGGATGTACGCCAAGTTGGACGCATAGTTAACCCTCGTAGCTGCCTGAATAATCTCCCTCGAAAAGTCATGATTAATCTGTCCCACCACATCGTTAGCAAACCCCATCCACCCCTTCGCAGCAGGGGGGAGGGATACTCACTTGATTCTGCTGCAGGAACTGCTCCCCAGTCACCCCAGTAATTTTCTCCAACTCCAGCTCAAACACCCTCTGCGTCAACGACCGAAACGGAAACCATGGCTCCTCGTACATCTTCAAGAACTTGCCCACCACGCCGTTAACAAGCTTAACCGCCCTGTACGGACTCGTCCCATACCGCCAGAACAGCTTCGCCGCATCCCACCACCACGACGAACCCTCGGTGCTCTGGTACACAAGTCTCTCGCCGTCCCAGATGGCCGTCAAATCGCCCGGCGTGCCCTCGCTCCGCGTACTCAGGGGCAGGTCAAAGTCCCGCGTGGCGTTGAGCAGGATGTGGTTCACCGTGACGAAGATGCTGGCACCGAGCTCGATGGGCTCCGCGGGGTTGTCCAGGGCATTGACGGTGAGAGTGCGCCCGCCGATGCGGTCCGTCTTCTCGAATATGGTGATGTTGACCGCGACGTCCTCCTCCGCCGCGAACCGCTGCAGATGGTAGGCCGCCGAGGCTCCAGCCGCACCGGCACCTGCAGTTAGAGTCAGCTTCCCATATTCTCACAAACTGATCCTCGATTGCCCTTGCATCCTGAAGACTCACTCACCAATGATGGCAACGTTCTTCACAGCCTCATCGGGCGCGGTGGCCTCGGGGATCGCCCCGACCCACGCCAGCAACGAGCTAAAAGCGGGAAGATGCATCGTCAGATTCCAGCTCTCCCGGTTACTCCCATCAGAAGACAGCGGCGTCTGTCCCTCTCAGCAATGGGAGATGAAGGTGGACGGGAGAGAAAACAAACAAAAAGTCCCGTCACGTTTCACGCGTACAAGGAGTCGAGGACGTGTCAGCCAGCTCGTCTGAGCATTCCGCGTCACGTGATACCAATGACGACGACTGCTACCTACCTAGTACTTGTGTACGATACTACGCTGTGCCGTCCTGTAAGAGATGCACTTACTGCCATGTTTCTTGGATGCAGAGTGAAACGACGTTGCCTCCAAATGGATCGTGCACACTATTAGTTTATACGGGATGTCCTATGCCAAGCCCCTATACACACATAGCGCGTGAGGCTTCCGTCACGCAGTAATGGCTACCAGCTTGTTCAACCAAAGCCATGTTTGTTGGGCATCTTCACTCTGCAATTCACAACGTAACAGAAGTATAAACAGCTGGTTCTTAACCAAATTGAGAACCAAAAATCGCTAGGTACCATTCCAATATCCTGACTGAGAAATATGCACATCAAAGTACTCCGACCGATGCCTTGCCCTAATAGAATACATACCGGAAAAAAAAAGGGGGGATATCACAAGAAACTCGCAATCCCAAACACCTGAAAATGGCACACACTTTTTTCCATCCAACCCAGGTTCCAAATAAACTCCATCCAGCGAATAAGTAAACCTCCAAATATTGAACTTCGGCCGTGAGCACGCAGAATATCAAGAACTCATCTCCCCACTGCTGTCTCCACTCACGGCGCCTCCAGCCGTCGCGAGAGAGCTCCCACCCGTCGTCCGTCCCATGGGCTCGACGCTGACACTCTTGCTGCGGCCACGAGCCGACGTCCCCGCGGCAGCCTCGGCGCTACTCTGCCGTCTCCTGTCTAGCAGTATGGGACGGCGTACCCCATCCTCGTCGTACATTCCGCGCGTGTCCGGTTCGTCATCCGGGTCCTCTCCGTCTTCATCGCCGCTGCTGAGATCGACGCCGTCGGGATACCCGTCGGAGCGGTGGAGGTTCGCCCGACGGCTGCTGAGCTCGGACGACGACTCGAGTTCATCGTCACCCTCAGAACCAAACAAGTCGCTAGCGTCCGACGACTCGTCACTGCTGAACGGAGGGAAGAAAATGACGGGCGGAGGTAGCCGCACTGGTGCGAGGCGCTTGATGCGTCCGGATGTGTACTCGATCTCAATAACGGGCGACTGGCTTCGTGAGGATGCCATCGATAGAAGGGGTGCGGGCGACGACGTCGACATAGACGCCAGCCGCCCGATGATGCTCTCCGTTACCTCTTCCAACCCGGGCTTCTGACCAGCCGCGGCCATCGGCGGCACCGCTTCCTCCTTCGGCCGCTTCGTGGCGACCACCACCATGAAATGATCCTCGGGCATAACTCCGCCGATGCCGCACGGCTCTAGAGGATGCACTTCCATATACTGCTGCTGCTCGCTCCAGGGCGTGTCAATTTCCAACTCATCGTCTGAGTCATCGTCCGAGTCCGTGGACAACCCCGGAGGGTTGTCAATATCCATCTTGGACACCGGTTCGGGGTGGGGCGGCTTCTCCGTCAAGGGGCGAAAACTCAGAGTCGAACCAGAGTGGGAACGGACAGGCGCAGGGCGAGCAGGATCGTCTTCGGTTTGTCCCTGCCCAGTCGACATCATGTAAGCAGACGGGGAGACATCGCCGGGGTCGCCTGACAGGTCGGTGCAGAAAGGGGCGCCGCTATAGTATATGATGGCGCCATCGCGGTGTCGCTTCCGACGGCTCGACGTTCCGCCTGAGCCGCTATGGTCCCAGCGCGAGTCGTCAATGTTGCTATCGTTCACGGGGCCAAAGGACGACAGCGTCTCGTCCATCGAAGCTTGCTCCTGGGAGGACGCTTGACGGACGAAGAGGGGCTTGTAGTGGAAGCTCTCGGACGAAGCCGAGACTTGTGGCCCGAACTTGGACGCATTCTTGCTTGAGCTGCCCGACTGGTTACTGGTCGAGTGGCCCGTCTTCTGCCGTTTGCGGGACCCCTTAGAGTTATCCGTGTCGTCGGTGTCTGGGCTGTTCTGGGCGTTATCGGCGGAGCTGTCGCTGCTGAACTTCGTGCCGTCGGTGCCACCCCGCCAACGGATCTTGCGACCGTCGGGCGGTAGTTGGAATTTGGTACTCATTCCCGCGACCGCCGCGCGCACAAAGTCGGGCGTCACGTTGATCATGTGGAGCTGTGCCAAGTTACAGAGCAGGTTCAGGTAAACCCAGCCCTCGGCGTCCGGGTGGACATCCTCGGTCGGCTCGTGGTGCATCAGCTCGGGTGGCACCAGGCCAAGGTGCTTGATGTACTCCATGTTCTCAGCGGGGACCTGCGTGCGGTCTGGGTCGAGATCCGTGAGCCGGGTTGGCCGCTGCTCAGGCGGCGGCGGGTTGGGCGGCGAAGGGTTGCCGCCGCTCGTGTTGCCGCTGCCAGCAGTCTCGGTCTGATCGCCGCGCGAGTTGGACGCGGAGCCATTGTCTCTGGAACCGCTCTTCTTGGCGTGTCCGGAGCCCTGCTCGAGTGGGAGGATCCTTGCTTCGCGAGACGGTTCTGTGCTGGCTCCACCGCCAACAGCACCGAGTGTCGGCACTTGGTGGGACTGGCCCTCTCCCATGACGGGTGCTAGAGTTGCGGTGTTGGTCGACGCGGGCGGCTGTTGTGGGCCGCGCTTGGTGTGGCGACCGCCCATCTTGCCAGTAAAGAGCTGCTCCAGACGCCGAACCACCAACTTCTTCTTGTCCTTGTCCGTCATCAGAACGTTGTGGGGATAGAGTCCCTCAGGTATGTCCCGTAGGTAGCTCTCCACTTTTTGCTCGGAAGATTTGGCACGAGACTTTGCGGATGGCCCACCCAGCGAGGCTCCCGATGAGTTGTTACCGGTCGACATGGACGCATATGCCGAGTCGACCGGTCGGTTGTAAGAGCCCGTAGACGAGGAAGCATGCTTGGACATGGACCCGGATCCCGAGTAGGGACGGTTGCGCCCAGCATTCCTCGACGACGACTGTTTCTTCCGCCGCGACGACGATGCATCGGGGGAGCTTTCGAGGCCGGCGGCAAAGTCTCGCAGCGTTGACTCGAGCTCTCGCTTCTTCCTCTTCGGTAGCCCATGGATCTTGATCTCGAACAACTTGTCCTTGCGCAGCATATCGGGTCCCTTCTGCTTATACCGCTTCAATTCATCTTTGAGCTTTTGGATCTCGACAGTCAAGTCGTCTATGACGCTTCTGTATTCGTCGGTGCTGCTGCTCTGGGCGGTCGTGAGTTTCGCGGGGGCGGCGATGTGCTGCTGGTACGACTTGTCCTCGATGGACGAGTCTGAGTCTTTTTGGAAGAACGGAGGGTCAACTGCATGTGAGTTAGCATGAGTTGACACTGCGACACTCAACCAAGCTCTGACTTACCATCCATTGCATGGCTGTCAAATGTTGCCGTCGGGTTTTTGTTCGATTGGTCGAACCATTTCTTAGGGTCGCTCTGGCCAGTATCATGGCTCTCGCCGGAGGAGTTGCGTCGGGGCGAGGTGGTGCTGGTTGCGTCGGCAGCGCGGCGCGAGTTGTCGCGAGTGACTCGGTGATGCCTGAGGGTCACGGAATTGGCGGGAGAGGTGCGACGTGGGAGTGGATGACCTATTGGCGGAGGCAGGTTCCCTTGGGACCTTGCGTCGTTCTCGTTCATCGTGAAACCATGAAATTTCTGTCCAAATAATGAATAGATGGTCGAATTATTCAGTTGAAAATGCTGATGTCGCCGGCAAGTGTGGAGGTCTCATTCTCCCGTGGACACGGAGGCTGCTGGGGTTTATGGCGGCTGGAGCGGTGGGTTCGAGACCCTGGCCTCTGACGTACCTACCTGAGGGGAGGACGGCACGACCAGGCTTGGGAAGGGACTGTTCTCGATAATTGCAAAACTGGTCAGCCTACTGCGCATGATGTATGCATTTAATGGAGGTCCTTGGATTGGGGGGGTGCAGAGGGGCCCCAGTTTTTGGAAGTTGGTGATTGGCCGACCCAAGCAGCACATCGATCGATCGCTTCTCCGTCGGCCAGTCACTACTCACCTTTTCTCAATGTGTGTTCAAACTCGAAGTCAAAGATCTCTGATCGTGCTCTGAGAGGTGTTTGCGCAATCAGAATGAACCGCGAATAAGGCAATGGCGGTTCGGAGCCTGATAGGTTGCCACGCCCAGAGAAATCTCGATGCCGGCCAGAGGTGGCTGGTTAGTTTGATTTCGATTGATTTCGCCTCCAAGCAATCCGATGAAATGTTGGACCCTAAATGCGGAGATGGAGGTGTTCTGCGTGTCGTATCTCGGAGGAGTGCCCGCGGTTGCCGTCGTGGTTCCGTCGCCAAGGCCGACTGTGGCACGCAGCACTCTTCGTCCTTTGCGCTCCAGTGATTACGTACGATATCGTACCCAGGGCGCCGGGTTACTCGGTGCCGGATAGTACGAGCAGCTGATTCGCGGCCGGGCCTCCAGGGAGTGTGCAGTCAGGTACAAACGCTACCAGCGGTCGGAGGCGCGTGGTGCGCTCTTTCGGCTGTCTGGTGGTGACTGCTAGCACCAGGTGAGGGGAAAGGTGAAAGATGAGCTGGTAATGTTGGGCGATGGAGATGCCGCTGTTTCTAGGCCTTGCCAGTGGTGTGGCAGGGCAGCATCAGCGGAGCAGTGGCCCAGCCCGTTGAGATGAGCAAAGACCGGGGTTCAACGGCGTTTCAGGTCTTTCTTTATCTGCACTGGTGGTTGTGCAAGTACTCGAGCACCGTGCCTCCCACAAGCCGCCCTTGATGGAAGGCTGTCTAGGTTGAATCTCTCACTTAGAAGCGCCTGGCGGTGGTTTTAAACGCCGAGTACCTAGTCCCACAGTCAAAAGAACCGGAACAAATAACGAGAAAACGCCAAAAAGTGAGAAAAAAGTGCTGCGTGGGCCCAGGTCCAAAAGATCGGGGCCAGGGGTTTGAAGCTCTCCTACAGACGTAGGTAGGTAGGAGATTTTAAAAGTCCGACGAGGCGCAGGTCCGCGCTATAGGTATCGCGCCTCCCTCATGCATCCAGGATCCCCGGGAAGCTGGCAAACTCTGTGGGACGGAAGGTGCAAGGTACAATGCAAGAGGCAACCTCAAAAGCACGGAAAACAAAGGAGAACTTTGAAGGGTCCTGCTTGTCACCGCCGACTGTACTCGCCAGTTTGCCACACAGTCCACTGGGGTTTTTTTTTATAATACACATAGCCTCGGGGTGCTGTAAAAGCGTCGTCAGTTAGTATGTCTCCACCAGCCCCTCACTAGTATTCTTTTGTACTAGCGTATACCTGTCATTGGGTACGAGTACAGTGCCAAAAGGTATACGTACAGTGTCTGTTCCCTGCACGCTTCATCGCCAACAACCACAACCATGAACAATCGATGTTGTGTTGCAAGGTCGGTCCCGACGGGCAACGAGGTCGACCGTTTACCCATGATGAAGCCAGGACACGATCACATTAATGAATGCATAAACGCGGTTGTCACTGACTAAGGAGCGCCCTGAGCCCTGATGCCGACAGTGGCAATTTGTACAAATCCCCCCCTCGAGTCCCACAGGCTTTAACGCGACCGATGAAGCCAAACAGGTCTTCCGGTCTGTAGTCGAGGAGGGGCTGTGGTGGTGGGGTGCAAGCCGGACGGTAAGGTACGGTAAGGAGTCCATACATTACAGTACTGTATGTGCCTGTACCTAGGCACTGTTCTCTCTTCGACATTCCCAGACTGGCAGTTAAGTACTGTACGTGTACTTACTAGTAATACAACGGTTATCATTGAATCCCAGGAGCTCGCCGCGAATGCAAAAGGTCTGGACCCTTATTTCTGTCTCGTCAAGGACCCTGGAAATTCTGGAGCCGAATCTCGTGGGTTGAGACTCGCCACCGGTTGACAGGTACATAAGCCGACTTGCGTCTCTCTGGCCACAAGGCCCTAGAACGTACAGGACCACCACTACTACCTAAGCTAGTTCTGTACTGTGGATATTTCATCGAGATGGCGGTTCACGGCCCGATCCTCTGCACATTCTCGATCCGCCACCCACTTGGCTTTGTCCACTAATACAATATGAAAAGAGAGCTACCGCCTCTCAGCACCGGCCCCTTTCTTTCAGGTCCGGGGCAGTCTTTTTTGACATTCGAGATGCCGTTCCTGGGCCATGTATCCCCGAGCCAGAAGCTCGTATAGATCGTCGGCACCGAGTACATAGGCGGACAGACAGAGTGCATCTCCGTCCGCTCGGGCGAGCCTCGAGATCAGACGGCGCTGAAAGATCCCACAGATGACATTCGGCCAGTGAGCCCATCATGTATCCACCACACTGCAACGACTGTGTGCAACGGTTGCAATTTCCGTCCAGGAACGCTCACGAGTCAAGATTTTGTGCTACTCACAAAGGACAATTGGTCTTCCTCTCAACAGCTCGCATGCATATATAATCAGGATATATGTACAGATTCTACGTACGGAGTATACAGTAATAAAACGTTGGGGCGCTGGCGGTAGATCATTTCCTGGATAGGTCTACTGGGAACTAATAATATCGCGAAAGGGGTCCTGTCGATCATCAGGCTACGGCAAACACTTCTGGGCAACATTCCCGCCATCCTAGGTCCGGATCCTCCGAGCCTCCAAAGGATAAGTACTGACTGATGCACTCTACAGTCGTCGGTATTTATGGTCGCACTCCGGCCCAGGAATTAAAATATGCCCACGGTCCTTTTCTGATTGTTTCTACGAAACTACTAGCACCTTGGCAACTTGTATCACAACCGACATATGGCAGCACTGGAGCGCCTCGAACGACCTTTCCGACGCCAGCATCCAGCCCTGTCTTTGCATCGGGCACTGGCCTGCTGACGGGGACGCAGGTGGTGTGTGAGTGGGTCAACGGAGCCGAGAGGGTGTGTGCACCCACACAAATATTATGCAATAATCGGTGTCTACCCCATCTATCTGCCTCTTTGCTTACATGCATTACGGTATGCACATGGCCGGAATCCTAACGATTCTCCCTGCTCGATTCCGACACCACACCGCCCCGGCTTGGGATCGGCGGGGGAGGCCCACCTGTGGCTGAGGACGACCGTCTCGTAGAAAAACGCGACTCCAGCCACGGGGGGGCGCACAATATATATGCTTGATGACGACAAAGAGAGCCTGGACCCGTCGATCAAAGTCCCTTTGTGCGTCGCGACTCGGCGGTGGGACTTGGGCCCGGATCAACTGGAACAGCTCCGAAGGAGTTGGATGCAGGACCTGGACCTGACGATCCCGCCAAAACGGACGGGAGTCATATGCCAGGGTCCTGGGCCCTTGGTCTGCAGTTCTGCCCAGTGCCTTTGGAACCTTGGCCATGTGAACTGTCGAAGAAGCTGCCAGATCGTGAGAGGAGGTTCGAGTGAAAGGCTGCAAGCGTCACTCTGGTAATACATACTCTATCTTACTGAACAGAAGATGAAGAGCACTAAGATCATCTACCTACCTGGTAACTGCAACAGCCGGCTTCAGTTGACGGGGTCTCTCCATCATTCTAGCAGGAGTCATAGTACCCCCTAGCTTTGACACACCTATTCACATAAGTTGGAGCTGGAAACTCTTTTCGCGGAACCGCATGGCCTTCTTTCGAGAGATCCAACATCCTGACTGAGAAACAACTGGCAGCAGCCTGAACCCGAGGAAACCCCAACTCGATCGCCGCATTGCAATATCGAGGTCGAGTTCCGCCTACCTAGGGCATGAGACCAACAAGTCGAAGTTGCATACCCCAGAACCCCAGCCCTCGGCTTGCGCCGGAGTCTTTTATCAGGTACGAGTTCCCATCGTTTCCATGCCATTCCATTCTTCTTCAAGATGCCTCCATCGTCATTGATGCTGCATCCAAACCGTGCAGCCACCCCGCGCCAAGAACCCCTGCTGGGAATGGGGCCTCGAGGGGGGTGCGCGGAATAATAGGCTGCAAATAGTCAGCAACCAGCGGACACAGCGTCGTATACGAATATACGTACGAAATATTGCTATATCGTGAACTTGCCTGTGGAACGCATTCCAGCCCCGCCCCCTGGGAACTGCGTCATACTGCAGCTCAGAGGCATCGGGGGACACTCCCGTTGGCAGCTGACTACAGCAAGTCTACAGCCCGACATTTGCGCCAGCGTCGCAGCGAAACCAATGACCTTCCCGCCTCGTGAGAGCTTCCCGTTCCCATGTTCCGACAGCGAGCGCACAGAATTGGTGGTCGAGAGTCTCGCAGCCTGCGGGTCACTGGATGGCCCCTTCTTTTGCCGCTATTCAAATCCAGCCAGCCCCCGAATGCCGTCTACGGGTCTCCCGTATGAGCGCCATAGCAGCGTCACGAGCCATCCTAGCTCGAGGTAGACGAGCATGTAGCAACATGTGAGGATCCAGTCTGGGCGTGTGGATTTTTGGCTGGCGGTGGTGACAACCCTGGAGGGTGCCGTATTGACGCGGTGAGGCGATGGGCGCTGCGGTTCTGCTGCGCCGATTGAGGTAGTAGACGTGCTGTCGGTTTCTTGTGTATGGCTGGTAATCATAATTGCGAATTGAGAATTGGGAGGCGAGAGAGCTGGTACACGATGGACTGTTGGGTTCGTGAAAAAGCGTTCATAATTGGGGTGGGTGTGCAACACGCTTAGCGCTTGGACAGCCTTGCTCTGTTGAGCTGGTGGCTGAATGCGGGCACTGTGTATTCCAACTCTAATGCCAGTGCTTCGCACAGTCTGGAGCGACGCCAACGACTGTTCATCCAACAAACATGGTCGAACTCCCACTGCGCCAGTCTTCCCATCTCTCTCGAACAGCTCCCCCCAAGCAGCGATAGCACGAGACAGAACGCCAAAAAAAAGGTGGTGACTTTCACATCGACATCGATCCATCGTCCCTGGAAACAAAGAAAAAAACAAAGGACGATAAGAGGCCACAGCGCGCAAACGTACACCATGTCCCAACCCCACGCCCTCGCCCTCCCACCCACCCTCTCCCCCGACGCCCTCGACGTCCTCACCCACCTCTCCACCATCCTCTCCGAAGTCCGCACAACCCTCCAAGCGTCCACAGGCCTCGAAACCGACAACAGCAACGGCAGCGCCGTCGATAAGAAGGACAGCGGCGGCACAGGCCTCACGTTCAAGGACGTCGTCCGCGCGAGCGACCCCATCAAGCACAAGCTGCAGCGCGCGAGGGAGCAGGTGCGCGCCCTGCCGGATATGCACCGCGGCATAGAGGAGCAGGAGGCTGAGGTGAGGGAGCTGGAGGCGAGGATTGAGAGGCAGAGGCTTCTCCTGGAGAGGTTGAGGGAGGTGGGTGGTGGGTTTGGGAAGGATGGGGGTGGAGAGGCGGTTGTAGTGCCCGAGGGTGACAAGATGGAGACGTGATGGGCAGCGCGACCAGTCTGGTTATTTGTGTGTTTGTTTTGGAGCGACGGCGTCTGGGGATAAAAATTGGATGACGACACGATGGTGTTTCTTGCATTATTACGACAATGACAATCAAAAGGGAACGGGAGGCTATAATTACACGACGCTACAACGGCAAAAATCATCGACGCGGAAGGCCAACCTTGGTAAGCGTCTCATCCACGCTCACGCCCAGCTGTCCAGGCACAGCCGTGGTCCAGACTTCATCCTTCAGCCTGTCCTCCTCCGGCAAGATGGTCCAGTTTGGACTGTGGCCCGCCTTGAGCCACTTGAAGTCGTCCACCTGGTCCCACTGGTTCTCGGTCTCCTTTTCTGCCTCGGTCACCTGCACATCCCCGTCAGCAAATTTCGACCACGCTTCGCCCTTGGGTAAGAGGGGACATACATAGCATGCGGGCAGCGGGGCGAAGCGCATGCCCGAGCAGTCCTCGATGATGGGATGACTCCCGCAGTGCAGATAGATGGCAACATTGTGACACTCATGGATCCGCACCTGCCGCGCCGTCACCACGATAATGCTATTCGTCACAGCCGTGATGTGCACCGGGCCCGCGACACGGCCCGCCACAATCAGGCTCCTATCAATGTTACGCAGCGCCAGCCCGGGGAACGGCGTCCCTGCAGCCCCCGTCGGCGCCGACATGTCCACCACACACCCCTTCAGATCCGTCAGGCTGCCGGCCGCGGTGGCGCGCGCCGCCGACGAGGGCAGGATGATGTGCAGCCCCGTCTGGTTGGAGATGCCAATGTGGCGGGCGGTGGAGAAACTGGGCTTGCGGAGGGACGAGCCACTGGGCTGGGCCATCTCCTCGTTGTAGTTCCTGGAGGGTGGGAGCGGTGGGACGGTGTCGTCCTCGCCGTCTTCCACCGCGAAGGTGGAGGATACCGGGTTGTTGTCGGGGAAGCTGTTGCGGGTGAGACGCCCGCCGGGGTTGAAACGCGGGTCGTTGTGCGGCGCGCCCATGTCCACATGGGCGGTTTTGGGGCCGCGCTTAAATTGGAAGCGGGACTTGGGGGTCACCCTGGCGACGGTCTCGTTGAGCTTGTCCTGCAGGGCTTTGATGGACTGTTGGGGCCGTGTTAGAGGGAAGGGGGAGGTGGCAGGTTCATGACAGGATGAGAATAGAATGGGATGAGGAGGGTTACCTCGGAGTACTGCTTGCGGTCGTAGGCGGGCGTGAACTCGGCCAAGTCGGCGACCTCATTCTGAAGTTTCGATATGCCGGCGAGGACATGATCGATGGCAGCCTGGCGCTCGCCGGCGATGTTGGCGACGGATTCAACGACGGCAATCTCTTCCAGCAGGGCTACAACAGTCGTAACATTGACACCATTGTTAGTAAGACATTTGATTCTCATTCTCCAGTCGCGCCTAAGTAGTAGTGCTCATGCTCACCGGCCTCGGTCTCGAGAAAGTGGCGGTAGAAACGCTGCTTGGGATCCATGGTGGTGGTGGTGGTGGTGGTGGTGGTGTTATTGGTGCGGTAGAGGACGTCGGGTCCGGCGAGGGGATGATGTGTACTGATAGCAGTTCGCGCTTGCTGAGCCTGGGCTGCCATGGTTGGAAAAGGAGAAAAAGGGCAAGGTATCAACTTCTGGTTCGGCTTATGTGATTTCCCTTCGAATATTGACTTGTATATAGATGGGTGTATGGAAGTGCTTTGATAGATCTCATTGCATAGTAGTCTAAGGTAGGGAGGGAGATGGGAGCGAGAGGGCTGAGTGGGGAGGACAACTGGGTTTACATACTATAGCAGTAGAGCCACTACTAGCGTTAGTACGTAGTAGTAGCACGACCAGGTAGCTACCAAGTACGGCCAAACTTACAGGAAGTCGTCGTCGAGTGCACACCTATACGCACAGCGGTGCTGAACACACCTCGGCGTTTCTTGCGATGCCCACCACACCGGGCGGGGGTGGGGATGCCGACTGACGTCAAGCGGCTTGGGACGAGGGGCGGGCGGAAATGCAGACGGCAGCCCGTTTTGGGGGAGAAAAGAAGTAGGGTTGCGAACCGAGACCTGGTGGTGGTGGTTGAGGGGCGGACAGAATGGTGGAGGAACGTGAAGAGAAGAGGGGTTCGGGTTGGAGGAGGTGGGGCGGCTCGTCATTGGGATGGTAACTAAGCTTAAGTACCTAATTACTTTAGTAGTAGAAATAGGTGGTCTGGGGAAGTCTTCCTTGGAATGCAAACCACCGGATTGCACAAGAACTAAGAATCCACTGCTGCACTAAGGGCGTTGATGGTGATGCTGGGCGGCTGCAATGTAGCCCGGGGTACTAACTACTAGTAGTATTAGTACCTACCTGACGGGAAATGGGTTATGTATAATCAGCCCATCATTCTGTCAGACACGGATCGATTCCAATTGTCCTATTGATATTGTTACTCGTATGCAGTACGAGTATATGCGCCATGCGACTACTACCTAAGTTAGTAGTACTTATGGTGGGCCACTGGATGGAGTGCAGTTGTGGTGAATACTTAGGTAGTAATTACTAGGACTTAGGTATCGATCCGTCACACCAAGATACTGTACGCTCTTCTGGTTTGGCTTCACTTATGAAAACAGGGTTAAATCAACTGCAGATGCGTAAAGTAGTAATATCATCCTTTCATGAGCAATGCCATATCAAAATACAACAAGGCCACAGACTCCATACCAGAGCCAGCAAATGTGCCACTGTCCTCGTTCCACCACAGCCCGCCTACATGTATGTACATTATACCTAAGCCATCCTCCATAAGTCACACACACAACTTTAAAACACACACACACACACAAACAATGACCGCTACATTATCATAACCATCCATCAATGCCTTCAGTGCTCCCTCTTCCTGCCCGGGAGGCAAATCGGCGGACTCAACATCCCCGAACTCCGCCACTTCTTCCTCAGCTTATGACCCTCCTGCGACGGACGCATCTTCCTCCACCGAGGCATCATCCCCACGGGGAGCTGCGCGCCAGAAGGGGTCGTGACGATGATCTTTGGCACCGAAGGGTCTGTCCGGAGGGCATCTTTCAACATCGCCTCGATGTGAAGGATCTGTGCAGCGGTATCTTCACCGCGCAGTAGAGCAATCAACCACAGCCGAGCGCCCGTGACTTGCTCTTCGTGGCCTTGAGTCGGGTTGCCGTTCAGGCAGGGGTTCAGGCAAACCGGCGTCTTTTCCACCTCGTTTGGCTGCATGTCAAGATTCCGCCACGCGTTCAACAATGCGGTGTCGCTATTCCCAGCAACGTCCTCTTTCTGGCGATGCCTGTATAGACCAGCAGCGTCAGGACACCAGCTCGTCAGCCTCGCCCTCTTCTCCGCGACAAGGACCTCGCGGCCGTCCGATCGCCTCCTCTTCAGCCAGGGAAATCCAGAGTATTCCTGTCTGTCGGGTGGAATATTTCCACTGTTCTCCTTGGAGAACCTTGCGTCGTCGGGACACTAGCTTCGACGGCAGAGGTGCTTCGGTGGGAGAATCATTGACTTGCACAGGTATTCGATTCTTGAGGTCGGTGGTGAGACTGGGCAATTCTCGCTTCGTGGAGATGTAGGAATAATATCTCTGGTAGCGGGACTGGGAAAAGTGCCTTGTTGAATAAAAGTGTTTGTGCGCAGACGCAGAGGGTTTGCAAGCATGTTTAGCGGAAGACCGAGGGCAGAGTGAAGGTGTAGGAAGGATGTTTTGTGCGTGTTTTGACATCGCGCACTTGAGGTGCACCGTAAAAGGAACTTTACGATGAGAAAGCATTAATAAATATGTGCACAAAGCCACAGCGAGTCTCCTGGGGTGGTAGTTCTCTCAACTTGACTTCTATTTCTGAAAGACTCGCATCCGGTGTGAAGCTACTCTTCAGCCAGCAGCGCCAAAACCACAGCCACAGCAACCTACCTACATGTTCCTACTTGGCCTCTCTCTACTTAGTAGGTTACTCACAGGAGAACATTGTCATAAAAGGGTTTAATCGTGTGGAGGCTGAGATGAAATTCCAGCTAACTGGTCGACATAGCAACAGAATCATATGACGGGAGAGGCGTTCTTGTCAGCTCGGCCTCACCATCTCTCATGGTAATTCGAGAGAGTTACTAACATCTCGAAATAAAAAAGTTGTTTCTGTCAGAGCGAGCTCAGCCTCCCTCGTAGTTACCTACGGTAACTCACGCATAGTAACAAGTTTCACTAGCAACAAAAGGCACCGGTTGGGTCACGTACATCTAGTAAATTAAGACGCCTAGACGACTTCAATTACATCGTCATTCAGCCCATATAAACAATCCCTCGCTCTCAAATCCCAAATAAAACTCCATTCAAGGATGTCAATATCCCGTCATCCCAGTCCGTTATGCTGCCATCTCGTATCCCGGGCCGCATACGATCTGGCTCATTTTACCCTTCCCCTCTGATTTCTTCCCGCAATCGGACAACATAGGGGATCTCGGGTTTCATTCCTCGCCATGAGTTGATTTTGGACTCGTCACCCTCATGGCCCCTACAGTTGCGCGAAGCTACCGCTCAACTGTCGAGTCATCCTTCCCATCGTCCTTGCCGTCAGGCAGAATCGCCTTTGCCACATCATGGGCCGCCTGCTGAGCCTTTTGGCCTACACCCACGACGGCGCCCGAGACGTTGCGCAACGTCTTGGGCTGTGTGTTCTCCGTACTGATGCGGGTCATCTCGGCGACGAAGCTGGCGCCCCACCAGGCTGATGTGTACTTGAAGACGTAGCGTTCGAGCTTCTTGTAGTTGGCTGCGCGCTGCTCGGGGCTCATGGTAACGGAGTCGTGGATGGCGTTGGCGAGCTCCTCGGTATTCCAGGGGTTGACGATGAGGGACCCATTCAACGACTGCGCAGCGCCGGTAAACTCGGAGAGGATCATGACACCATGGTTCGCACGCTGACTAGCAATGTACTCATACGACACAAGATTCATGCCGTCGCGTGTGGAGGATACGAGGCAGACGTCTGACACAGCGTACAGTGCCGTGAGCTCGTCGAAGTCGACCGACTGGTGGAGGAAGTGGATCGGCATAAATTCGATGGTGCCGAACCTGCCATTGATCCGCCCGACCAGCTCGTTGACAACGGCGCGTAGGTTCTGGTATTCCTCGACATCCTGACGCGAGGGTACAGCGACCTGGACGAGGACAATCTTCCCAATCCACTCGGGATGCTCGGTGAGGAAGACCTCCAGCGCGTGTAGCTTCTGGGGAACACCCTTGATGTAGTCAAGACGGTCAACGCCGACGATGAGCTTGACGCCCTCGAACTTGCGCCGGAGGGCAGCGACGCGGTCCTGAACCTTCTGTTTCTTCAGACCCTCAACAAACTTATCCGGGTCAATGCCAATAGGGAAGGCTCCGATCGTGACAAATTTGCCTTTCCAGTCGACACCATTGGGCGTCGTCGGGGTGTCGAGGATGCGAGAGCAGCTGCTGAGGAAATGACGGGCGTAGTCATATGTGTGGAACCCGATGAGATCGCAGTCGAGAAGGCCGGTCAAGAGAGCCTCGCGGACAGGCAGAATACGGTAGATTTCGCTGCTGGGGAAGGGCGTGTGGAGGAAGAAGCCGATGCGGACATTCTTCTTGGAGTTCCCCAACTCTTCGCGGATCATCCGCGGAAGGAGCATGAGGTGGTAGTCGTGGACCCAGACAAGGTCATTGTCCTGGATGTCCTTGACCACCGCCTTGGCGAAGAGGCGATTGACTTCTTGGTAGGCCGCCCATGCGGCCTCATCGAAGGTGATCTCACCGGGGTGGTAGTGGAACAGGGGCCAGAGAATGGAGTCTGTGATACTGACCGTCAATGGGTGGCTGCTAGAGTGTGCAGAACGAGGGACATACTTGCGAAACCATTGTAGTGGCGGTCTGCGACCTCATCGTCGATGAAGATTGGGTGTGCGCCATACTCATCATTGAGACGCTGCGTCATGCCCTCAATCTCATTCTCGGGGACCTCGAGGCCCGGCCATCCGTACCATTGGAAATTGGTGGTCTTGCTGAGGCCACTGAGGCCCGTGACAAGACCGCCAGAGGACATAGAGAAGCTGTATTTGCCATCTTCGGAGCGCTTGATGGTGATGGGAAGACGGTTGGAGAGCAGCAGGAGGCGCCCGCTGGTGCCCGGGGCGGAGTCGACGGCGTTGGGCATGTTGGGCTGCAGAGGCGCTCGATGGGTGAGAGTCGAAGGGCTGCTCGGTCGAGGCTTAAAAGTCGAAGTGGGAAATTCGATGCGCGGACGATGACGACACCGCTGTGTCTCGCGTCGGAGCACCAACCGTGGGTACCAGACTCGGAGAGCGACGGATGCGTGGAGAAAAGCCCTTTCAGCAGGGTCGAGTTACCGATCGCCTTGTAGCACAGGCATGCAGAGGTTTTAACGTCCAATCTGATTCCACCTGGTGGTGAGGAAGAATGCTTATGGAATGCGATGGAGGAGGAAGGAAAGCTGCTTCTTTAAGGTAGCAACGGGCGTACCCACTGTAAGCTCGTGTGAGGGGCAGGAAAAGGGTGGAGGAGGGGCAGACGACGTCAGGCGCAACAGCGGTACCTGTCGTAGTGCGACCGGATTTCAGACGGACCGGGAGGCTTTTTATGTATTTTCCCAATGACCGTTAACCACTTGGATGGGAGACTTAGCTATTTATGATGCAATGATTGTATACGAGTAGGCCCGGAACGGCGGGAAGAGGCAATTGTTGGACAGCAAGGCCGCGTCTGCGCTGCGGCCCACAGGATGGAAACCACAGACCACCGCTGCAAAGGCGCCGGAGCGACCCAGTTTTCCCGGAGCGAACCTCCGTCCAAATCGCATGGCCTCCAGTACTCCGCACCTAAGTACTCGTACAAATAGTTGTCCGACATGGAATGCGACGTAGTAGGTACATGATGATCAAGAACTGACTTTAATTGCCAGGTGGCCTGGGAGGTGGTTGCACCGAACGAGATCGAGCCATGCGGCGGTCCGTCCAGACGGGGGTTAAGTGAGTCACAGACGGAGGGTTAGGCCCAGCGTGGTGCCATTATCCGGATACAAGTTCCCAATGCTTCGTATTATTAGAAGTAAAGGAATACTACAGAAGCTGGATGGCTGCATCATCAGCTACCTAGGTACCGTAGGTACTGGTATTCGTTTCCAGGTGTCATGCAGTGAGCAGGGCGCCCGTCAGGCTCCACCTGACTTTTGGGTGCCTGCACACCTCACTTATCAAAGTTGTTATCGATAAGACTGGCCTGGACAATGGATTGCGTTTTTGGCCTGTTTTTTTTTTGGACGACGCCGCCCGCATTCGAAGCTCTTCACAAGAGACCCAACCGCTTCAAACGCAACTGCGCATTCCCGCCAGCACTATGGAGCCGGCCCAGGACTTCAAGTCCTTTCAGGAGCGCATCCAGAAGTCCCTCGTTACCACCGTCAAGACGGTCAACCGCCTGGCCGCCGAGGACCTCGACTTCCAGCGCACCGTCAACCGGGACGTCGCCGAACAGCTCGACGAGAAATCCCAGCGCATCCTCGACCTATCTTCACGCCTTCTGAAGTCTGCTGCGAGCGCCTGCGGCCTCAAGGCGCCTACTTTTGAGGACGTGGATGACATCGACCTGAATTGGCGTGGCGTCGTCGATGTGGTGGACACGGTTCTCGAGAAGGCCGACACGGCGCTCGACGAGTACACTGGCCTCATCAAGCGCAAGGAGCCCCCGACTGGTGACTCCGTGAGTACAGCTTCGCCATTACACTAAGTCTATAACTGATCAGTCCCAGGCACCCGAGCCCAAGAAGCTGAAGCCGTCCGCCAAGGTGGTTCGCAATGCCAACATCACCAAACCTCAGGCCCACTTCGAGATTCCACCCGACAACTTCCCCACGGGTCCTTGGAAGCCCATCCTTACCAAGAAACCCCATGCCACGGTCCCTCTAGAGGAAAGTCTCGTCACCTTCAAAAACGGAGGTGGCTCTGTTCAGTATGTACGCCCTGACCCGGTCAGTGGCGCTCACCAGCTAATCATTGTGAGATGTGACAGGTACAAACATCCTTACGAGACCGAAATTTCGAAGGGGAACTACCCTCAGCACGTATTCGAAGAGTCCGAACCAATCCCTTATCAGCCAGTGGAGAAGACAAAACCGACATGGGTCGACACGTACGAAGGTGTGCTCGACATGCTGGTGCACCTTAAGAAGGCCAAGGAGATTGCTGTCGACCTTGAGCACCACGACTTTCGCACCTACAATGGACTCGTCTGTCTGATGCAAGTCAGCACGCGCGAGCAGGACTGGATCGTCGATACCCTGCAGCCGTGGCGCCACAGGCTGGAGATCCTGAATGAGGTCTTCGCCGACCCCAGCATCGTCAAGGTCTTCCATGGGGCTTATATGGACATGATTTGGCTGCAACGAGATCTCGGTCTCTACGTCAACGGCCTCTTCGATACATACTTTGCCTGTGAACTCCTTGGCTTCCCTGGCCGGAGTCTCGCATACCTTCTCTCCACCTTTGTCGAGTTCACAGCCGACAAGCAGTACCAATTAGCAGATTGGAGGATGCGGTAAGTTTATCCCAACTTGGCCTACGAGTATGAGTGATATAATTAACACAATCAGGCCGATCCCGGACGAGATGATGTACTACGCACGATCCGACACCCACTACCTACTGTACATCTACGATAACGTTCGCAACCGATTGCTCACCTCTTCCGACAGGAGTAAACCTGAGACAGACCTCATAACACGCGCCCTCGACAAGTCCAGGGAGGTGTCACTCTATCGTCATGAGCACCCCGAGTTCAACGAGAGCACGGGCGAGGGATCGAGAGGCTGGTACAATTACATCCTCAAGCATGGCCACATGGCTCTCAATGCCGAGCAGTTTGCCGTCTTCCGCGCTCTATGGAAGTGGAGGGACACTGCGGCGCGTAGAGCGGACGAAAGCCCCAATTTCATCTTGGGCTCCAATAACCTGGGACAAATTGCCCGGGTAAACCCACCAGACATGAAGGCACTGCACAGCCTGCTACCAGTGAGCCCTCCGATAGCGAAGTCGTGCCTCAACGAGATCTGGGACCAGATCCGAGCGACCAAGGCGGAAGGCGGGCCGAGTCTGCTACAGTTCCTAACGTCGCAAGCTCCGGACTCGCTGAAGAAGAATGGCGTGCCACAGGCGGTCAAGGCTTCGACCAGCTGGCCTGGGATTGATGGGGAGGTTGACGTCGCGATTCGTGACCGCTCGCAGCTCTTTGGGAACATGCCAATCAGCTCTCGCTGGGAGGGGTCTAGAGTATCCTCGAACAGGCAAGATGATTATGTTCCCTTCCCTTGGCAACGATTTGTTGAAGAGACATCAAATGGAGATGCGCTGGCCGAGAGTGCGCCCGAGGCCACTGAAGAGCCTGCGGTGACTCCAGCAGCTCCCGAGGTCGTAGACGAACCTGACCAGGAGTTCACCCTAAAGAGAGGGAAGAAGCGGAAGGCAGCTCCCGCCGAGGAAGATTCCAGCTCAAGCGAAGAATCGGGATCTAAGGATGAGGACGTTGGGGTCGCTGAAGACGAGGCGATGCAAGACGTGGAAGGTGGAGTGCTCGATCTCAGAGAGGACCAACCAAAGAGATCCAAGAACACGAAGGCACGCAAAGCAGAGAAGCGTGCCCGTGAGCAGGAAGGCGAGGCCGAGTCCGAGCAGAAGTCTAGGAAGTCAGAGAGGAGGGCGCTGAAGGAGCAGAGGAGGCAGGAGAAGAAGGACAAGGAAGCCGAGGGGGGGAAGCAATTTGCGGCAGTGCCGTTCGACTACAGCCAGGCAGCGTCGGTGATGAACGCGAGCCGCAGCGGGGGAGGAGCGGCTGTTGAGAAGACGAAAGGGAAGAAGGGCAAGGTGTACGACCCGTACGCGAAGTCGGTGGAGGAGGGCGTCAAGGGGGCGAGGAAGGCACCGCCTATACGGGGTGAGAGAAGTGCAACCTTCAAGAAGTGAGTGTGGTGGATTCTGCGTTTGTTCACTACTGGCGATCACTACAGCCTTGGGCCGAGTGTAGGTGGATAATTGTGCAAGTGGATAGCAGTGTTATCACACAGAGCATGACCTCGGCCGCTTTGTCGAGATCAAGATTCCGCGTCCAGAATAATCGAACGTCCATACTGTAGCTTCAGCTGTAGGGTAGCCAGATGATATGCACATCACGTCTAATGTCCCATAACAGTCAGGTAGGTAGGTATTTAGGTTTAGTATTCTCAGTAGTAGGAAAACACTATTTGGGCATTTTTGGGCGAGAGTTTGCCTGCGTATTTTGGCAGGCTTTCATCCGCCGTCACAACTTACAGTCCGCCGCCATTATTGGTTCTTGCTCGGCTGGGCCCGGTTGAGCGAGCAGCCTCAAGTCGCACCTGAACGTTGTTCGTTCCCAAGGTGGGTTGAAGTGACCACGTAGGCGCTAGCATCCAGGAACATAAGGGCACTGTTAGTTAGAAACCGGAGTCGACTATTCAACGGGCGCAAGGAGCGCGCTAAAAACCAGGTACCAGTGAACAAACTCTCGCCGGCTCGTCTATCTATGTCGCCACACCCGCGTCAAAAATCAAAGCAGCCCTGAATCCCCATATTCTTGGAGGCGGCACTGCAGTGACGGTCCCAAAGCACGATCCATGCATGCGTCCATAACTCTACCCTGGTAGGTAGACGCAGAGCAACCCCCGGTTGCTGCTCTGCCCTTGCTCCTGCCTCAGGTTGAGAGGGGGAAACACGGCAAATCATGTGACCCGCCGTGAGGGGAAAGTGAGGGGACGGCAACAACGACATGTTTCCTCGAATTTCAATCCTCCCATCCTCGAATCATGCCATCGACCGGTCGATCTGGCCCGTGGTGCGCGCCGGCGTTCCGCGCTCATCTATGGGGTCGATGAGACGTGGTTTCCCGGAGTGAGGGGAGTGGTTCGGTCAAGGTGGGTCTCGTGGGCGTCTCCCGTCCGATAGGTATGGTACGAATCCCGACAGCGATGCGCGAGGGCGGCCGTGAATGGTGGCGGACATCCCGACTGACTTGGGTTGAACAGGCAGTTCCGACTTCCATGTCTGATAGGAGCACACGATTGCTTCACTCGAAACAGTTCTCGGTCACTCTTTGTCTCCTCGCCTGTCCTCCAGGTCTTCTCAACGCGCCGGTAATCGATGCATCGCAACTGAGGAAGAACCCTTGGACCGACGACAACATGATGGAGACAGGAACCAACCCCTCAAGGCCGCGCTCCGCTGTACGGCCTTGTCTTCCTCCATGGATGAGCTCCTATCTCCACCTGAGCCGCAGCCCGGTCATATAGGCATATGTTCCCTCACGATGAGCCTGGTATCGATTCGATCGCAGGACCAGACCTGGCATCCCAGGACTCAACCGGTATCTTCGGTATTCAACTGATAGTTAGGTCGAACTCATCTCCAGGAGAACATCGAAACGATGACACCGACTCCGGATCACGGTGTGCTTGGTCGGCCCCCGCTCGGACCGCGGTCACGTCGTCATGTGCTCTCATTGCGGAGCCCTCGGGTGCGGTAAGCCTGGGCTCTCGTCAATCCTTTGATCCGATCAGCAGCGGGGCGCGGTCGCCAGCGGCGGCTGTCTGAAGCATCTGAACTCGCTATCGTTTGCAGTGTTCGGTTTGCTTTATTGCCATCTCGACATGGCTAAATGGCGCTTCAGAAGAAGTGAGCTTTCTATCCCGCTTACCCTACCCCGGCCTCCCTTTCATACCTCATGGCCATCTCATCATGGAAGAGTCAGAGAGGGTCTGCTATCTTGCCGATCCACCTCGGGGTTTCACATTGCGCCATCATTGGCGTTCTCGAGGTCCAAGAAGTGGCTCCACGACAAGTCCAGGATCCTACCCGCAGCACTTTGGCACCGTGTGGAGTCTGGCCTGCTCTTGGCCTCAAAGGATCGGTCGATACATGTTTGACCTTCTTGGCTCGGACTGCAATTCTCAGGCACCTACCTCCCTGCATTTTCCCACCGAGCGTCGGTCGCACAGCGAAGTCGTCGGAGACAGATTCGAGCATTTGCTGGCAGGTTGCCGACTGACCTCGGCTATGTCACTGCTGGGACAAGTGTCCACGCCCGCTCCTAAGCGCGGTTTAGGGCGGGACAGCCGGAGCTCTCAAGTCTCTCAACGTTCCCAAACCTAACCAACAAATCACCTGGCAGCGTGTTCAAATGCCTCACACGCTCACATCAGAGAAGGCACAAGTGTCCAAGTCGTCCATCAGCAAGGCTGAGGCTGTTGGATGAAGCATTGCGTTTGAAGTCACATGGAACCGACTTTTGAGCAATCCAGCTTGAATTAATTTGATTTTGATTTCATTGACAAAAGAAAAACTCTCCCTCTGAGAAATCGAGTTGGATGAGTACTTTTTATTTTACAAGTGGTCCCTGAGGGAAAATGGCGGGGTTTCCCAACTCTATCACGAAAGACAGTCCTTCTATCGGCGTCCCATCCCAGAGTCTATCCCGTCGGTTACAATGCAGGTCCCCCTCTATCATGAATGTTGACCGCGCACATGTGTGTGTGGCAGGCCGTGAAACTCCGCGAAATGCATCGAGCCAAGTAGGCTCCTCCTCAACTCGAGCTCGATCGATCGGTACGAGCGGCCCCATGCGGTGGTGGGAAGGGGATAATTTAGGTCTGATGGTGAGAGATTCGGTCAGTTGACGGATTTTCTCTCTGGACCGAGGGACTGGTCTTTCCGGAATTGACTTACGAACTTGGCCATGAGGGCAACCATGAGATCGAAGAGACCGATGGCCTCGACGAAGGCGAAACCCAGAATGGCGTAGGAGAAGAGCTGGCCACGGAGGGCAGGGTTACGGGCGACACCGTTGATGAGGGCGGCGAAGACGAGACCGATACCGATACCGGCACCAGTCAGACCGATGGCAGCAGAGCCCATACCCAGGTTCTTGGAGACCTCGACCATGGCATGGGCGATCTCAGACTGGTAGGCACGGCGCTGCTGGAAAGCGTTGCGCTGGGTGACCTTGAGGATGGAGGAGGCCTGCTGGCGCTTGAGGGTCTGCATGGGGGAAGCAGTGCCTTTGGCGGGACATTGTCAGCTGCTCATTCGGTGCAATTGGCTTGTTCCCCGAAGGCATCGTGGCCTTGGGCGAGCTCAATGGGCCTGTCGAGGCCAGGCTCGTGGAAGGTAGGATTTTTTTTTTCTTTGCTACTCACTCAGGGCGCGCTTGGAGGCAGCGGAGACGGGGGCACGCATGGCAGGGCGAGCGGCCTTGGTGGCCATCTGGCCAGCGAGGCGGGAGGCGGAGACACGGAGGGCGGCCATTGTGCTGGTTTGTGAGGAGGAGGAGGGTGGTGATGGGATGGGTTGCTGGACGTTGAGTTGGGAAGTTTTCTTGGGTGGAAGATGACGGAGGAGAGAGCTCAGCGGAGGAAGAGAAACAAGAGAAGGGGCGAGGAGGAAAAGGGAAGAGAGGGAAAAAGGACCGGCTGGAGGGAAGAGGAAGCTGGGGCCCCACTTGGAAGAGAGAGCCCGGGGGTGTGTGTCTACCGGTAACCTCACGAAGCTTGGATGATGAGATGATGCCTCAGGTCAGGACGAAGGGAACATCTGGCCAAGGCGGTGGAACGCGGGCGAGGATGAGTACCAGCGGCCGGTACTCGGTACTAACGACGTATACGAGCTAGGTTGTGCGAATTTGGAGGTTGGGGTGGGCTCCCAAGGTGGTGGGCTGGGAGGACGTTTTGGCCCATCGGGGGAAGCCGGGTGGAGTTTGGTAGGAAGAATGCAGCGATGTGATTGCTCTGGCTGCGGCACTTTGAACGGGTGGATCATGATTCATGGGAACTTTACCGGAGACGCCAGGGATTTTCTTCTGCTTTGTGAGGAAAGAAAAAGCATCCTGGTGAAAGCAGAGGTGCTGTCTACAAAGTGAGGTTGTGAAATTTCGCTGATAGCCAGCGAAGAGTGATTCACTTACAGAATGCACATGGGCTCGGAATCTCTATGTACTACGCATACCGAGAGCGCATACTCGTATACTGGTTAATGGACTGGACTAGATGAAAAACCACCACCAATTTGACACAGTGAGACGAGGCCGAAATACACACCTGGCGGAAATCACTGGCATTTCCTACCGATATGAAAGGGGGTGGGCGCTGAAAATTTTTTCGTATCCCCTTGAGTTTGCCTGGCGGCCTTGTTGTTGTCTGAGGCAGGAAGTTCACTTTTTTTATTTTCTAGGTACTCTTTTCCTGAGGTTTGATAGCCTGAGGTATAAGCTCCTATCCCGATAGGGCAATAGGATGGTCCGATAATCAAGGACAGATCGAATCCCTGCCGATGGGAGAATGTGACCCCCCACGGGCGTGTGGCCCCCACTTGGCGGCTTCGAGACGTGACGGCAGGGACGAATCAGGCGCCGGATGTGGCACGTGGTGTGGATTTTGCAGGAAATGGGAGAGGACGTCAGCGTTTTTCTCAGCGGTACGGATGTACACATGTACGGATGTTGTGCGGTGCGCATCTCGGGCACCCTGGTGTTCTGGAAAGCTGATGTCGTCGTTGGGCTGAGCGTTTGCCTGAGGACCTACTAGTGAGAGAGTTGTGATGGGGAAAAAACGGGTATATAAGAGTCCAGCTCCTCCTCGATTTCTCTTCAAGAAAGAAAATGGGATGATATTTGGCGTCGTGTTCTGGCTTGCTCCTCCTTGTAGGGAGTTGCGGCTGGATGGTCCCTGGGATTGCCAGGATGCAACTGTACCTTGTCTTTTTTTTTTTTTTTTTTTTTTTTTTTTTTTTTGTTTCCATTCGCCACGCCCATCGCCCCGGGACATACGCGGAACGAGCCTCATGGTGCCGCCCAACCGGACAACCAATTCTATCTTCATCATGAGTGCAGCAGATGGTTACGCCTTGTTTGCCAGCTGACACAAGGATTACCACGATCCATCTGTCTCCGAGCAGAACACGTCTCTTTGGAGTGCTGCTTCGATGTTCCTCTGTCAAGTGGGTTCCAAGCTCTGACAGCCTCCGGCCCACCCCTTGTCGGCTTCACATTCTTGTGGCTCACAAACACCCCTGCTTGTGCCTCGGGCCTGAGCCTCACCTTACTCTTGAGCCTCCCTTCTAACAATGCACGCCCGGTGCGAAATTCCCCTGCCCGGCGACAGACCAATAGCTGGTAGAGGACTGGGGTGTGCACTGGCCGAAAGTGGGAAATGAAGTGTAAAAGGCTTTCTTGGCGCCCTTGCTTCTTCTGACGGCAGGCCATCCTGAAAAGTGGATGTAGAAAATTTTTTCCCTGTCCGCCAGCTGGTGGAAAGCTTTCCTCCCGCTGTTTCGCCGTAGGGGAAGCGTACCTAATAATGACGCACATGATGGTGAGAAGCTGTGTCTAGTTTGTTGTGTAGGGTGGTAATTACTATGTGATTCATACCCCCCCCTGAATTCCCCCCCAAGACCAGAGTTGGAGAAGAGGTCACATCGGCGTCGTTGGGAGTTGCACCTCGAGTCGTTGCACAGAAATATGAAGAACCTACGGTCATGCCAATTGCCATCGCCATGAAAACAATGGTTGAGGGCAAACAAGCAACGACGTGAAATGAAATGAACGGACCCGCCGCCAGTTGGCCTCAATGCCTCTCGGACACGGACCCCCCGCCACCTAAAGATCCGCGGGGACATCACGAGTTGAGGTCGAAAATGGGGCCTGAGGCTCAAAATGACGGAAGACACTTACGTCGTGGTGGTGGTGGTGTGTGGCAGCCGGCCGATCTGTCACCCATCGACATTCCCGAGTCCCAAATCTCGGCGCCGGGCAGGGGGGTCCTTGTCGTTTTGCCAGGCATTCCTGGCCCCGATAATTTCTCGGAATCCACCTGCAAGTCACATGATGTACTTGTATCAGTAAGCTGTGCCTACAGTAGATGACTGTTCACTATTACCAGCTACGTAAGTCAAGACACTGAGGGGGGATGGGATAGTTTTGAGGTGTGCGGATAATTCCAGGTTATTTGTACGATCCGTACTCATCGTTCGCTTGGATTGACCGGGACGATGGGTGAATTGAGTTTGTTGGTCGACAGCTCGTGACGTTATCGATGCACTCTGGGCCCGTCTGATTCGTCTCCCCCGCACAACCTTTCGTTAATCTGTAGCTGAAGCTCAAGGTTGTAGCACTAGGTTTGAAGGATACGAGTACGGATACAGAATTACGAGCAGCCACGTTCAAAGCACTCTTCTGCTGCTGCGGCGTCCATCGACATGTCACATCCCTCTGTCCGTTCGCCCGCTCGTCGAGGTTGCCTTCTGCTGGTTGCGTGCCGCTCGTGTGCCATCCACGAAGCTCTCGCCTTGGCCGTCCTCCAATGCCTGGACGGCTTGCGGGGGTGAAGCGATGAAGGGAGGATAGCGGAAGTTCCGGATGCCTGGCTGAGCCTGTTCATGGGGTGGAAGGTTCAGAACCCAGCCGCCTCGGGACGCCAGAGAGACACCTGCGTCGAGCTCATTTTGCGAACCTGGGACTGGCGGGTGCATCCATGTCGCTTTGTTTTTGTTAAGGTTATTTCTCGCACCGGAGGCTCCATGTTGGTGGTCAGGACTTTGATATCCATGGGTAGGTAATCCTGGCTGTGGTTTGTCAACTCGTGCGAGACTTGGCCAGCTGGGGGCTTCCAATGTTGGGCTTCACCCAGTGCTGGAATACTTAGTAGGCGGCGCACATGGTATCATGACTCGGCTATGGTGCAATGGTGATAGTGGTACACTTTTTTTTTTTNTTTTTTTTTTTCGCCTTATACCCTCACTCCTACAAGTTGGTACTGTACTATGTGTAGTGGTGGTGATGATAATGTGGACAAGTGCAGGTGCAGGTTAGGTAGGATCCAGTCTACAGGTACGTGTAGCAACACAAGTTCATGATGTCGCTTTCGATGTGTGGCTCCTTCCTCCACCGGCCATCTGCTCGTATGAGTACCTACCTGACCTAGGTATTTGGATTAATCACTGGCTCTCCGCCTCGCGCGGGAATGCGAATGCGTGTACCAGTAGGTATTCGTCTAGCCAGAATTGAGGAGCAAACACAGGACCACAGAGGTAGCCATTTATTGAGGAAGGGGTGTGATGATCGTGCGACGTTCGAGCACTCTATCTGCTCGAGATGGCGGGATATTGGTTAGCTCCTGGACGTGTGGGCTTCTTCTAGTAGAAACAGAATGGGGGAAGAGGGAGCGGAATTGGCAAAGGCGGAGTGGAAATACGGAGGAGGAAATGGAAATAGGGATGGAACCTGATGGCAAAGGGCAAAGTAGAAATGGGAAAGAGCAAGGGGAAATATAAAAGAGAAAGTTGAAATGGGAAGTGGAAACACGAGATGGTGAGTACAAAACAGATAATAAAAGTAGAAGTGGACGTCGAGGCAACGGGAAGGAGAAGGGAGCATGGCTAGCCGCGCGCTAATGTGTTTGGCAGTTTGTGAACATGAATCTCCTAATCGGGCAATTACGCGACGCGGTTGAGCGAGATGGACGCGCTGTTATTGGGCGAGCGGCTAACTGGCAGCTGTGCAGTAAGGGAAGTACTGGCCAGGGACGTCCCGTGCGGGGCTGTGGCTACGGTACCTTCCAGTTTACATGGCAAATGCCGTCCCTCCTTCCATCACATTCACAGATTCACAGTCTCCAACTCTCCATCCGCGACCTCCCTCTCCTACCGATTAACCTCCAGCACCGTCGCAATACCTCATGGTTCAGAAAGCTCGCAGTCATGAAGAAGGACAAGGTTTATTCCTTTGCAAAATTTAACCTCGACGCGCTCCTCTCTCTATCGGAAAAGCTTCGCGGTCGACCGTGCACTTGCGACGTCTCCCAGATGCCCAAGAGCGGCAGCCTAAACTGGGTCATCTTCATATCTTTCGACGATGGTCTCGAGTGGGTCTTCCGCTCTCCGAGAGACGGCTTCCACTCCTTTTACTCGAATGAGACTTCGTCCAAGATCCTGGCGAGCGAAGCATCGACATTGATGTACCTGAACACTCACACCTCGGTTCCAGTACCCGAGGTCTACTCGTACAGGTAAGCAACATTACTTGCCTAGAGACTTCCAGATACTAATCCCCCCCCTCCTCAGCGAATCCAGCGACAACGAGATTGGTGTGCCGTATATCCTTCAGAGTAAAGCTTCCGGCCGTTCTCTAGCATCCTACAACTGGTCTGGACTTCCGGACGAAGAAGTTCAAGTGTCAGGGATTCATCATCCCCCACCTTTGGCCCTCTCTGACAAGGACCGAGAGAAGGTCATGAGCCAGCTTGGTGCTATCATGTCGGAATTGTCTGACCATCCTTTTGAGAAGATTGGTTCGCTATTCTCCGACGACGGCGCGGGGGGTTATAATATTGGGGAATGCCTTTCAATATCGCTCACCTGGCAAGACAGAGACTCACTTGAAGAACGGGATCGAGGTCCATTCCACGAGGAGCGCAGTTACCTGGAATCTCTCATTTCAGCATTTACAATGCATGCAAAAGAGCTTCCGCTTGCACCCCACATCTTCACGGCTCCGGTCCCTGATGAGCAGGATTACCAGAGCAGATCCAGCCTCAGGGCAGCAGGGGGACGATGGAATAATTTTGTGGCCATTGGCGCAAAAATCGACAGCGGCAAGAACAGGCTTTTGTACTGCATCGCAGGGCAGTTCTTGCGTGAGATGATCCCTCACCTCTTGTCGGGCTTGAGCAGCTTCACCCTCTCTCACCCCGACCTACATCTCGGCAATATCTACGTGGATGATGATTTCAATATCACCAGCATCATTGACTGGAGTTCGTCGTCATCGGGCCCCATCACGGAGCTCCTGGCAACGCCCCCACTCGCGAGCTCAGCTGAACCAGCAGCAGAATTCCTCGTTGCCGCCTTTCGGTCAGGTTTCAGGCAACGTGGAAGCAGAATCGTCCCAGATCCCACGCATGCACATCTCTGGGAGATATCAGAGAGGCTGTGGTATTTCACTCGGCTAGTTCGGCTGCTTTCCAAAAATGATTACGATCATTTCAGGAGGTTGTTCGAGCTCGTATACAAGACGAGCGCCGATGAGGCTGGTGATGGGAGGGGACTTCTCTGGCTCTTCCACGAGCGAGCCAGCCGGGATGAAAACAAGGCCCTCCTTGCCGAGTTGCAGGAAGAGGATATGACCCGCGAAGAGCTGGAGAAGGAGGAGCGAGCTCGTTTCCCTCCTAGCAGGACTGTGGACTCGGACGTGCTCGCCGTGGCGAGAAAGCTGACACTGATGTCGGAGATGAACCCGCTCTTTTTTGCCGACCACAGGCTCTGGAAATGGGTGGAAGAAGCACGCCAGACAGACGGACCTCTTTAGTTTCCTTGATGTGTCTTGATTTCATGGGACGACTTACTGGCTCGGAGTTACTGACTCACTCCGGGCATCAGTCCAGCTCATAGGCCGCAGAAGGCCTTACCGGAGCCAGGCGCTTCGTTTTCTTCCAGGCAGGTGAGTCGTACGTAGAGCTTGACCAACCAGACCCCGAATCTTGCAATACCAAGGACATCGAGCGGGCAACTGTAGTAACTCCCTTGGCCAGCCTATCGTCTGTTTATCCATGTAAAAAGGGGGTATCTTATATATCGCTTGAAAACACCGAGAATACGACACATCCCTCACTCCTCCATATTGTCGGCCTCTTCCTCCCGCTTGGCCGCCTTGATGGCATATCCCTCCACGAAGCCTTCGGCATCACACGTCCTCTCCAGATTGAGCCGCTGGCTGGCCACGTACTGCCGCACCGCCTCCTTGTCTATCCTGACCCGACGTACCTCCTCCGCCGGTGGCAGCTCTGCCGCGGGTGAGGCGTCGCCCTGGGCTGCTGCCGCTCCTGGCTCTGCAGACGCCCGCCCTTCTACTCCTCCTGTCCCCCCTGCGCCCTTTGTCTCTAACTTCGCGGGCTTGCCTGGCCCGACGCCTGCGTCTTCCACGATGCCCATGTCCCTAAGCACGGAGAGGCAGTCCTCCGGCGAGATCCAAGTGGCCTCGCTGCAGTCCTTAACATCCACCATCCACTCGCCAGGTGAACTGCCGGCCCCGGCCCCGGCCCCGGCCCCGCCCCCGCTCTCGCCAGGTCCATCCACCTCCAAGCTCAGCAACCACCTGGCAATCTCTCCCGCCCAGAACCGCTTGTAGCTCCGCCTCCCCAGATCCGATATGGGCTTCTCCGGCCCGCCCAGTATGCCCTCGCGACGCGATATTTCGTACGAAGCACCCATGAGCATGCTACCCAGCCCCTTGCGCTGCCACGGCGGGAAGATGAGGATACACGCGAGATTGTTGTTGTCCCACGACATCTTCTCCTTGGAGAAGAACCCGACGATCTGCGCCCGCGGCGGCTCCGCCATGTGGTCGCGCACACCGCCGGGGAGCGTGGCGTGCGGCGGTGTGTAGACGAGGAGGAAGTAGTTGAAGCCGGTCACGTCGAAGAAGACGGATTTGTTGTCGAGGAAGAGCTTGGCGAAGAGAGACAGGTTCTGGCAGAATAGCTGGAATCCCGGTTAGCCCTATACAGGGGGAACCCATTGCTGCAGGATTTGAGGTGAATGCACATACCCTCTCATTCTCGCCATCAACCTCCCATATACTCCACTCGCCCTCGTCCTGTATCGTCTGCTCCACGTACCGCACACCCGAATCCCCACGCTTGCGCTTCGGTCCCATACCCTTAGGCCCACCGCCCTGGGGGATCAGCACCTTGCGTCTCCCCTGGGGGTGCACGTATACCTTGCGCCCCGGCACCTCGCGCTTGCGCTCGCACACCCGGACGTGGCCCCACCATGCAACCAGCTCCTTGGAGTACTTGAAGCACCCTGGGCATACGTAGAGCCTCTCGAGGACAGGCTGATGATGATGCTCGCGGTCCCGTCTGGACGATGCTTTGCCTCCATCTTCTGCGCTCGCGCTCGCGCCCGCACCCTTGCCGGCGCCGGTGTTGCCGCTGCTGCTCCCTCCAAGATCGCCTAGAAGCTCCTTGCCGTAGTAGCTCGGATACCACGTCCGGAAGCACAGGTCGCCCAGCACGACTTTATCAATGTTGCGATCGGCCCGCTGTGGTGGCTGTATCGGGCGGTCGGCCGACGTGGTGCCCGGTGCCAGCGTCGGAGGTTTCGGCGGCGGTACCGGCGTCACGACTGGCGGATGTGGCCTGGTCGTCCCAAGGCGAGGAGGGGGCTGAGCAGAGGGGCCATGCGGCCGGACTAGGGATGAGAAGCTCCCCGGGGACTGGTGGGCGTGGGGTACGTGGTAGGTGATCTCGGGGGCGACAAGATCTGACGTGCGCATCCTGTCGTCGGGTGTGATGTCGCCGCGGGGAGGGCTGTTCTGCGACTGTGTCGGGGATCGGCCCGCTGCAAGCGTGCGAGATTCCTTGGGGTTGTTCGGGGCGGGATACCGAGGGTCCGGGATGTGCGAGTGAGGCCGAGCGGTGGCACCAGGTGATGACCCCGAGTACGCGGGTGTGTGACGCGTCGCGCGGCGCGTTGTCGTTGGGGGTTGCGAGTCGGGTTCGGTGGTGGCGGGGGCCTGTTTGCGCTTCGGAGGCATCACTCGCCGGGTCGAGGACGGAAGGAAGAGTCAAGTGGGAGGGGGAGCGACTGGTTTGTTTCGGGGGAGGACGGAGGAGGAGAGCGAGTCAAAGTCGACGGGTGGCTGTTGGCCCCATCAAAGGCGAGGCAAGGCTTGCTGGTGCAGGGCGTTACCGGGCATTTCGAAGTTTTGGAGATGTGGGTTTGGGGCAAGGACTCTCGAATTTTACGACACAAAAGAATTTGTATTATTGGTTTGTAATTCAGATCTATGAGAAATGGCGGAGGTTATTGAGAGAGAAGAATGAACCATCAAAAAGTCGGTTGGAGTTCTGGTGATGGGTAATCGCGTCATCACGTGATTGTTCCGCTGACCTTGATCGGAGTCCCCCCTAGGCGGAATAGGTAGACTGAAATCATCCCATCATCTTGTCTTTCCTTTACGTATCCTTAACATCGTGCAATTGCGCATTTCTGTGTGGTTCGAACCAAACCGGGTCATCTACTGAAGGAACTTCACTGGAGGGCTTGATGGTGGAGCCTCCATTCTCCGGGTCGGTCGGGTCGGATGGAGATGGCCTCGAGGGACACCAGCGATGGGCTCCGCCAGACCGCCACGGACAACTCCCGCAGGTTGCGAGGAAGAGTACGTGGTGATGGGATGACGTATCAAGCTAGCCACATAAAACGGTGGCCCCTACCTACTCGTGACTGAACACATGAAGAAAGATGGCTCCATCCCCAAGGCCAGTCATACATAATCACATCGCAGGGACCGCGAGGCACGCCGCAGCATACAGTACTGTAGATATTCAAGCAAGTCAGGTCAACATGCAGAATCACTGGATTCCAGTCGATAGCTTATGCTCTCCTTTTTCCCGCCAACCCAGTATCTTGCACACACACACACACACAGCCAGCCCCCATGCTCCCTCACCTCGCATGTCAATGAACCCCCTCCCCCAAACAAAGGAACCGTGAACGAAACAAATAAAGAGGATTAAAAGTGTATGCTTCCCACCAAAGCGTCTATCATCCCATCCATCCGTCCCCCAGTCCACCGCCGGCCATCGAAACCCAGCACCCAGAAGCAAGGGGCAGCGTTCAGAGAGCGAATTTAATCCTGGGGAGGTTGCTTCGATGAAAGAAAGAAGGGAGCGGAGGGGGAAAGCATATTTGCCTGCGAAACTCATACGCCCGTCCCCACATGTTCTTAGGTAGGTAGTCACACAAGGTAGAATAGAGTTTTTACATGCCCTCAAAGTCCCCGCCGAGGTCATCCTCATCCAGGTCGCCCTCCTGGATCTCCTTGGCCATCTCCCGTTCGCGCTCGCGAGCTTCCTGTGCATTCTTGAGTTCGAGACGGTGCTGGTTCATCGGGAAGCGCATCGCCTGTGCAGTTGTTAGCATCATACTGGGTTATAGTATTAAAAAGAAAGAAGAAAAAAAAAAAAGGCTCACCTTCACACTCTCGTTGTGCAGCGCTAGACAGGCTTGGATACGGTCGTGGAACGCCTCACCCGGCTCGCGCGTGGCGTACACATCGCCCACCTCCTTGCTCTTCATGAACCCCCTCTCGCGATCCAGAGTAGCCTCGATCACGCCGTCTCGGATGGCCTTGGCGACGATGTACTCGGCCGATTCCTCACTGCCCAGGTGTAGACGGATGCAGATGTCCCTCAGGGAGATCCTCGAGTAGGACAGCGACATCATGCGGATGCCCGTCTTGATGACGTTCTGGCGCAGACGCAGGATCAGCGTGTAGGTGCCGTCCCGGCGGAACGTGTCGGCATGGTCGGCGATCGTCGTCTCGAAGTTCTCGAGGTTGCCGACGCGCACGGCCTGCACGAGAAGCAGATACGGGTGAAGCGCGTCCTCCATGTTGGCCTGGCGGAACGTGGACCGGTCGGGTATGTCGCCCATGAGCAGCTCGACGACGAGGAGAAGCTTGGTCGCCGTCTGCGAGAAGCCCAGGGCGCAGTTGCTCCCGGGCGCCTTGCGCGTAGCCGCCGTCAGGTGCTCGTGCGCCTCGGTGTACCGTAGCTGGATGGCTCGGATCCGGCCCAGGTAGTACAGGAACCGCGCCACCTGGTTGTTGACGGCGTTCTCGGGGAACTGCGTGTGCGAGACGAGGAGATCGGCTTGGTTGATGTGCGATGTGAGCAGGTAATTGCGCAGAAGAAGTACGATGACCGAGGCTTGGGTGTCAATGTCCTTGCGCAGGACCGCTGTCCGCAGGGCCGCAAGCAGGGTCGGTCGGATGGCAACGATGGGCGACTCGGGAGACGGCGGGAGCGGCTCCATGTGCTCGCAGAAGAGGGAGAAATAAAAGTACACCTTGGCGGAGAGAGAGTCTAGCGTGCGGCGGTTCAGGGCCTGGATCCGCTCAGAAAGGTACTGCGAGAATTCGGCCCCCTTCTTGTACTGCTTGGAGTCGAAGAGATAGACCTGAATGAGGATGCCGAGGAAGATGTCCACCTCGGGGATGATCTCCTTGACCTCCTTCTTGGGGCCGTTGTTCTTGGCGGGCTTGCTGCTGGAGTCGCTGTCCACCTCCATCTCCGCGGCCGAGGACGACGACTTGCCGAGGGGCATGCTCTCGCGGCCGAGGACGACGAGCAGGTTCTTGGCAATGTTGCCCGACGTGACGGTCGCGGGGAAGGTGTCGACGATGGCCTGGGCGATGACGTCCGGTGACAGGCGTTTGCGGATGAGGGAGATGGATCGGAGGGCTCGGAGGGAGAATCTTGCGTCGAAGAGGGCGACGGCACGATCTAGCAGCGCAAAGTTGCTCTTGATATCTGCACAGGGGAGCGTGAGCAAAAAGACACTGCGAACATCGGAATGGGGTTGGGGAGACGCTGCTTGCGCAGTTGACTCGAAATCGCAGAAAACGTACCTGCGACAGCCTGTACGGCCGGGTCGACCTCCACGGTGCCCTCCTCGCCCTTGTCCTCGTCGCCCATAGCGACATCGCCATCAGCATCCGCCGGCGGCGATGCTGAGGACTGCTTCTTTGAGGGGGGGACAACAACCGTCATCTCCTCGTCGGTATCCTTGGCAGCGGACTTTTTAGCCTTGCCTTTGCCACCTTCGACGTCCTTAGTACTCCTGACACCGTTCTCGACAGGCTTGTTGTTGCCTCCTTTTCTCTGGGGCGTCTTGCCGGGCATGGCGGCGGGCCGAGGGTTTCACAATGTTTTGTCTGGGCAAGAGGCTTTCTGGTGCCCGAGGTGCGCTTGGGGAGGCTGGCGAGGTATCGCTGATGATCGTGGTAGTGGTGGTGGTGATGATGACAAAGGCGTCAGTTCCGAGTCGCGCTGACAACACGGGTCGCGGGCTGATCGTTGATATAGCTGCCGCCCAGGTCACGGCCGATCAAAGTGTCAATGGGAGAAGATGGACCTTGACCAAGTCGTCGTGGGCTGATGATGTGAGTGCGACCTGGGGAAGCGGAGGCTGTGGTGGTGCGTTTAGGTGATAGAGCGGTTGCGTCTTTGGGATTCGGTGCAAAGAAGGTTCGAGCTTCCAAGGATTCCAGTTGAGGGAGCGCTGCCAGATGCTGCTGGCTGCCCGGTGGCCTGGTCAGGTGTTACGGTGGGTACCGGTACTTATCAGTTGGTGGGGTGTTAGGCGTCGGGTAAAGTACCAGATACTAACTGTCTCGGCCACTTATGCAGAGCCTTGTGCAGCTCTCTTGTGCTATGCAGAGGGAGTGACGTTGTCGAAGTGATGCCTTGAGCTTCGCCAAGGCTCAGCTCTACCGTAGGTACACGCCAACTGTGATACCAGATACCTACTGTACGCGATTATGCCCAGCACAGCGTTGATAGAGGACGTCTTCTCGCAGAGATACTGACATGGCGCGCTCATTCGTTTATATGGATCCGTCCCCAACGAGTAATGGGATATTTATGGGCGCCGCTTCCTAGCAAACGCTTTGTGGTATTCGATGAGAGTATCTTTTGATGCCCTCGAACCCTTACGAGTCGTCTCATGGTGCCTCACGTGCCGCATCCCTGGTTTAAGCATATACGCACCTTCACTTGGTAGTCTTCAGCAGCCAGGATATCTTCATATTGACTGACAATATTGTGAGAGCACATACAGACTGGTGTATCAGTAGCGCCTCGCCAGAGGGTAGAATATCCCCAACCGTTTTACACCCAGGTCCCCAAGGGCCTCCCCTGTAACTCCGCGCTCCATGTTCTCATGTGAGCTGTTGTTGTCGCAAACCACCTAACGCCAAATTCCATAAATGAAAAACACCCTACCGCATGCCGTGAACCATGACCAATCCAGTCTCCAGCCGTTTCCCAGAATTATCACTCGCCCTTGCCCGGCATCACCTTGGCCGCCTGCACGGCACTCATCTTGGCGATCCAGCCTGCCGCCGGCTGGACTTTGCGGACGGTGCGCAGCTCGTCGGAGGAGTAGCCAGGAACCCGAATGTTATATGTCCGCTCGAGGACGAGCTGGATGTCGCGGATCTCAAGCACTTTGGATCCTCGCTCCTTGGCGTTTCGGCAGGCCGCGTGCAGGACGTTGTCGACGAAGGAATCGGCCATGTTGAGAACATTCTGCACTACTTGTTAGAAATTTTATGTCATCTCATGTCTACCAGAAGCGAACAAACCTCTTCAACCTCGGGAGTGAGTAGATTGCCCTCCTGGCCCTCGGATGAGCCACCACAGACTTGGCGCACCAGCTCGTCCAGCTTCTTCTTGCTCAGCACATGGTCGCCCTCGGCCTCGTTGTTGTAGGCTGGGATCTTGGCAACTGCGGGTTGGTGCAACGCGCTGCCCATGGTGCCGGTCCCTTGGTTGAGTGTCGGCCGGTTACCTTTGACTCCACCACCCAAGGTGACGCCTTGGGGAACAGCAGTCGCCTTCTCCGGCAGCTGTTTAGGGATCGGCATCTTGGTGTGTATGGCCGACTGTGGTTGGGTCGGGTGGGCATGGGGGTGCGCGTGCTGCTGATGCGACTGGGCCTGGACCTGATGGACGGTCTGCTGATGCTGCTGGGCCTGCTGGGCCTGCTGCTGGTGTTGTTGAGGAGGCATCGGTTGCTGTTGATGCTGCGGCTGCTGCTGACCAGCCTGTCCGCCCGAATTCTGAGCCACCATGCCGGCAGAGGTAGGAGTCCCTAAGGGCTGCTGCGGCTGCCCTTGTGCTTGGGCAGTGCCTGCGGTGTTCGCTGCGCGTTGATTGGCAAGTGACATGGCAGCAGCGTGACTGAGTGCGTGGCTTGGGCCTGCGGTTGTGACGGGAGTCGAGGTGCCTGGCGTCTGCACGCGAGCCGCGCCTTGAGCAGCGGTCTGTTGCACCTGGCCGGCAGGCGCATTGTTGACAGGTGTTGGTGGCGCCTGCTCAGCCTTTTGTGCTTGAAGCTGAGCTTGTGCGTGCTGCGCAGTGTTGGGAGCATTCCGATTCTGCGTCTGTGCGTTCGCCGTCGCTCCGTTCGCAGGTGACGGCCTATTTCCGGCTACCGCTTGGTGCTGCTGCTGCTGCTGCTGCTGTTGTTGTTGTTGGTTTGCCGCCATTGCTGGATTGTTGGCCTGCCCGCCATTCTGCGCATTTGCAGGCGACGCTTGGGCGGGAGGCTGGGTGTTCTGGCCAACCCTTTGCTCGACATGCTGCTTGCAAAACGCATCCAGCCACCTGGTTGCCTCGCCGAGGGTCTTCAACTGAGCTGCCCTGTTTTCGTTGATGCTGCGGAGCTCGGCATCCGAAAAAGGGTTGCCTTGCTCCTTCCTCGCGGTGACTTGCCGATCGATGGCGGCGATTTTGGTTTTCGCGCTCTCGATGGTCACCATGGCGCGTCCATATTTGGCCCGGAGTTCGTTCAAGTACTCTTCCTGCTTAGCCTTGTCCTTGATGTGCGGCGGCAGTTTGAAGGGAACGCCTCTGAGGCGCTGCACGACACGGTCAGGTAGCCTCACTTGGTTTGGCTGCCCAGCCTGCTGTGGTTGTGCCGTGCCGGAAGCAGTGGCATTGGCGCCGGCCCCAGCGTTTCCACCAGCCTGTTGCTGCCCTTGGCCTTGCATTTGAGGAGAGGGCTGGGCCAGAGACTGCTGGTTCGCCGACGGCGGGCGAGGAGGCTGGGATTGCTTTGGCTGAGGAGTTTGGCCTTGCTTTGGTGGCGGAATCTGCTGGCCATGCTGTTGCCCCTGGGGTTGTGGCGGCTGCTGCTGGCCTTGCTGCTGCTGCTGCTGCTGCTGATGCTGCTGTGGTGGCTGTTGTTGCGGTTGTTGTTGGGCATGCTTTTGCTGCTGCTGTAGCTGCGCTTTATGATGCTGCATCTGAGCCTGTCTATGCTGATGCAGCTGGGCCTGGCGCTGCTGAACCTTGGTGTGCAGCATCCGGGAAAATTGGACGAGCTTCTCGGTGGCCTGCTTATAATCAGGGCTATGCGCTGGCGAGCTCCTGATCTTAGCCCATAGCCCTTCGACCCCGGAGATATACTTAGATTTCTCCTCCTCGCTTAGTATGGTGAGTTGGCGAATCTGATTTGCCTGGAACAGGGGCGGCTGCGATGGGTTCGGCTGCGGCTGCCCCGGGGCGCCGGCCGCTTGCTGCTGCTGCTGCGGCTGCTGCTGCGGCTGCGGCTGCGGCTGGCCCTGGGCGGGCATCTGCCCTTGAGCGGGATTCATAGTGGCCCGCGTGTGGACGCGAGGTCGGAGGCGAAGCTACGGACCACGGTCGAGCCGGAGCGGCGACGTCGGGGGAGGTACCGGTCAATTATTCGGACGTCGGTATCGAAAGGAGGAGCGGGATATCGGTATTGAAAGAATGTATCGATAATCGTGGGAATAGAAATGCGCGTGGTTTCGGCTGGTGCGATGAGAATGCTTAGGGGATACTCGTTGTTGTCGCGACAAGGCTGATGATGGATGGCGGCGTGGTCGTTTGGTGGGTCCAACTTTGGATGACTGACCGACTCAGGCTCCCATTCGGTACACTCGTCGGAAACTTTATGGTCCGCTCCGGGTGCTTACTCGAGGTACCAAAAGACAAAGCACTTACCCTGCACGCTTCGTCCCCATGTGTCCTGACTAGGAGGTGCCGAAGTTGGCCTGGCCCGACCCGCATCTGGCCTTCCGACCTGGCGGTTTCTCCATGGACATGGTTTAGGTTGTCCACTGGCGTTTCACTACACCACACATCTTACTATCTTGAGGGCCAAAGTCGTTCCATACCTCATGTATGTATCCTCACCCGTTGCCTCGCCCCGTCTGATACGTCCGTTGGGGTCAACTTCTAGTAGACTTGACCCTGCTCACCCAAATGGCGGCTCACAGGCTCATGATTCGGAGAACATTTGCTTATCGCACTTGGTTCTATCAGCGTTAGGCAAGCTAGGCACATTTGATTCGATGGTTTGGAACAGAAGCGAATGCCCTGGATTCCTCAGACGAGGCTTTACAGGAAAAGCCCGCAACCGACCGATCCGCCCTTGATGCCCAAACAAGGCGACGATAGGGCACAATGACAGGTAACATAGTAGCGACAGGCCGGGATTTGTTGGTTTGTTGATTTGCTAATAAGAATCAAACATGCTTTTGGGTTATCAATCTAATTAATTATTTAATTGGGGCAAGACGGAACCCTATACCGGATTACCGAGGAGTATAGTAAGATTGGCCGGCGGCCAGCTACTGAAACAGCGAGACACAACACCGCGTCGCCCAATCTGCCTCGTCCACAACACACACTCACACACACGCACACGCTCGCGCACACACATACATACAAAAGAGTCACGTCTTGACAGTTCAGCATCGCAGATTCACCGCTGGGAGCAGCCGGTGCCACCTCGCGCAGGACAGAGTCCAGCCTCCTGGCGCTGTTACACGGCAGCTGCCCACTCCTGGAAACCCTGGAGAGAGCGGTGATTTGAGGCATTGATAGATCAGCAGGATGAGGTACTACCTACCTGCCTTAGGTACTACTAGTACTAGTACTTAGGGTAGGTTCGCAGTACTTACTACCTTGGGGCGTTATGGTACCACTGCCGAGTGTTGTTGCTCCTGCCTTCAATTCAAGTTGCCATCTTTCGGCCTCCCTTCCTTCCCCTCATCATCCAATTTGTCTCTTGCCACCGGCACAGATTGCGACGAGGAGAACGGCGGACTCGAGACAACTACTTGCATTGCATCCATCACTATCCCCATCCCCATCGCAATCAGATTCACCACCGCCGTCACCCACTCCCTGGTCACTACTTGGCCGTCTCAGCCCCTCGCAGCTGCCCCTCTGTGGCCCGCTCAGCTTCACCACCTATAATGACCTCAATCGCAACCAGAAGAATATCGTCATCTTACTGCTCGAGGTCCCTTGTCTAGGCGGCAGCCACTAGATCTCGGATTGCCTCGGGCGCCACCCGGTCACTCGCATGGGTTGTTGAGCCGCCCGCTCGTTTTTTGGTAGTACTGCGCATACTGTACACTACTACTCGTACACACCACGAAACGTCCACCCGAAAAGGCGCGACACATATACGAGTACCGGGACGGCCAAGCAGCTGTCGACACACTCGACACTCGACAGTGGGGTGTCGTCGACAGCGGCAAGCTGACAGCTGGGGAGAAACCCGCGCCAGGGCCTGATACATCATACATGGTGCCCAGCAGCGTGCAACTCCACTCGCTGCCAGACGACGCTTGCTGGCTTCCCTTGCCATTCCATTCGATCCCCTCCCCCGTCTGGCCGCATTGCATCTGCGATGCTCTGCTGGCACTACTGCTGAAGCCCCCAAAGCGCTAGACGGCTTGCCTCGCCCTGCCTTGCATGAAGGGTACATGACATCCTATCTGAACTTTTTTTTTTCTTAATCTTGCATTTCGCAATTTCTCTGAACCCCCTCCGCTGGCAAGCACCAGAGCTTTTTCTTCCCTTGCCCTCCCAACGGCCACGGCCATCACGCACCTCTCCTTGCTCCTATCCTCACGTTATTAAGGGAGGTAGGTACCCTGTCTATCTGTCAGCGGTAACCTGTACCCCAACACACGCGCCCGCACCGCAGCTCGCCTTCCCATGATCGACCCTGGACAGGTCAGTCAGAGATTCCAATTGTCCGACAGTTCGTACTCCGTACAGGCCCATGTATCCGTACGACCATCACACCAGATAATACGTTTCACCGCGGGGTCCCGGAGCCTCTCCTTGATCACCACCAACCATCATCACCACCATCAGCAGAGGCGCTAGTTAGACGCTGCACACTACTGCTTCCACCATTGCTAGTAGTGCGCTGATACGGACTTTCACACCATACGTTTTCTCCCGTGCTACCCGAGCGCACCAGCTGCCGCCTTAGCACCGGCCAGCGCTCCGCCGACAAGCCATGCCGCGGAGTAGGCGCCTCCGGCGGCGGCCCTCCACCCCGAACCTCCTCAACCAACACCTCCACCAGAGCTTCTTCACCGCTGATCCGGCGTCACCGCCCGATACGCCCACCACGCCCCATCAATTCTCCCGCAAGATCAGCCTCAAGCCCCGCCACCAGAACGACCCCATTGCCAATGACCCCAACATCAAGCCCGTCGGCAATGGCCACCAGTTTAGCTACCAACCCAATCTCGGCCCCGAGCAATTGAGTCCGCGCTCCTCGACCTCTTCCTCCGTCGCCGTTGACTCGGACGATGAGCAGTCGTCGGAGAGCGGCAGCTTAGGCAGCCTTCCCAATGCACCAGCCGTTGGTCAGTCTCGGTACCAGGTGTTCCTGGCGCTGCAATCTCCCTCGGATGCCGATGAGCAGGATGACGAGGACGATTGCGATCAAGAAAGCGAGGAGGATGATGACGACGAAGATGATTCGGACGATGAGGAGGAACCCAGGAATGCAAAGGGATCAATACGCACTGATCCTTCTACCGGTGCTTCAACCGCTGCCGCCCTCCTCTGGGACTTTATTCTGGAGGAGATTGACCCCGTGGACGATTCCCTCCATACCGTCGACGTGCTCAAGCCTTACGAGATTGAGACGTCTAGGAGTCGCTCTAGCTCGTGGCACAAGGATGTTAAAGAGGTCGACCGCTCCATGATGCGCGAGTTCAAGAACCTGCACTGCAGCAACGAGGCCTCGGATGACGAGCCCGACGTCGATGTTGACGAGGACATATTCTACAGGCGCCAGCAGGAGATGCGCCGCCTCCGCCGCGTGAGCATGTCCAGCAGTGTCGGTAAGCGCACGCACAGCGAGCTCAGCGACTCGGACGACGACTTTGGTCCTCTCGACGTCAACGATGTCGGCTCCAGCGCTCGCCGCCTGCGCAAACGTCTGCATCGCTGCAGCCTACTGTTCCACGATCCCCCGGAGCAGATTGAGGAGCTTGATGAGCCCAACTCGAGCGAGGACGAGTTTCAAGCTGGCCAGTCCCTGGCTCAGGAGCTGCCCTACTGGACCATGGAGATTATGGAGATGGAATCGAGTTGACGCCTGTCCGGGCGTCGAGCCCGGGCATCGGGGACACATCCACGATATGAATGATGATAACGATGAGACGATGGGATCCATCTGACGACCACTGGCACTACACACGACGCCGATTTTGCGAGAGGCCTCTTTATTATTTATTTGGGCAAGCGTGCATACAAATGCTCCTTTACCTCCGCTGTTCAACTTTGGCATCTGGCTCGGACAAAAAAGTCATGAAGAAAAGAATTACAGGGAGATTGAATTCCACTTTATAGACGGAGGATACCACTCATGGCCTGCTCGGGCGCAAACTATAGACAACTGCGCTATTGCATAGCCTTTCTTTTTCTTTTTTTTTTCCCGTCCTCTTCTCTTTCTTTTTTTTCTTCTTTTCACTCTCTTTCCTTTTCCCATCCTTGTTTCGCTTCCACATCCATTCTTGTGCCCGTTCCGACACCTATAGATTTCCCGTAGTCTGCACTTGGGCCGGGCTAGGGGGCTCGGTCATGGGAGGGGTTGGACTTTACGCGGGTCCGGAGACTGATACCCAACGCGTCAGAAGCAGATGAGGCCCGGCATGCAATACATACCGGGAGGGTAATATTGAATCTCGCCTGTCTCTACTTTGCTACTCTGTGTGCAGGCCTCCTAAGGTCGTCCGCCGCGCAAGGAAGCCCGAAGCCCGAAGCCCGAAGCCCGAAGCCCGACTGCGGCCTCCTAGCCATTACGGAGCCGACGGCTCTTCCTTTATACCCAAAGGCTCGTGTGCCCCTCACTCGAGGGCATCACCCTTGTATAAACGGGCAGTGGCCAAGTTGCGTCGTATGTGGCAGGTCGGTGTCGGCTATGTGGGCCTCGACAGCGGCGCAGCAGCACAAGGGGTTGAGTCGCGATATGGAAACCGGCTTGACGATGCTTACGTTTACCGTCAACGTCTTTGTGTTGTAAACATAAAGTCTCACGACCATTGGCTTGGGTCTCGGTGTCTCGGTGTGCGTTTCGAGTTGGGTCCCTGGTAAACCTTTGCTTTTAATTAACCCACTCTCTTGCCATGGGACACCACGTCGTCCGAGGTTCCTGAGCTCTTCCTCAGGTTTCAAGTATCATACCATCCCATGGCCTTGGAATCAATGGGATTGATCCTGTGGCCAGCCCCCGAGTCATTGCGTACATGCACTCCTTCCGGCACTTACCGTAATACTAATACAGCGTTTCATCCTTTCGCTTACGCGTAACATTCAGGAACGCAACGCTACCTGACCATTTACCCGTTATTACCTCCTACAACTGGCTCGCTCGCAACCAGAGACGTTTTGAGCACTGCTGCGCCGTTGGGGCAGTGATATTGGCAAGTTGCATGCTTGCGCCACGGCTGTGCTGCGAGATGGTATGTACGATTAGTTATAGAACTTTCAAGTTGCAACCATAATCCTGGGGTGGCCTAGTGCTGACCTGGGAGTGATCCGTGGGGCGATGCATTGAGGTTGATGTTCCTTCCCGATGGGGCAATACACGGCTAAGTACCGGAGCCGGAGCCGGAGCCGATGACCCGTTATGCTCCAGCGGCGGGTGACGGATGGCGGTTCAAGAGTTATCTCGACTGATCTTCTCACTGGTACATTGATGTTTGCTGTGGGCTGTTTATTTCATTTACTCTGATACATATATCTGTGCCAGGCGGGTTATGAGGCCGGTTTAGGACCCCGATTTGACGATGGCTTCAATTCAAGACGTTGAGGCTGACAGAGAGGTTCTGGAATTGTTAGCCAGACAACAGATACCGCACCGATTGATTATTACATGGTGGAACTTCCTAATGAGAGTTGAATACCACCACTGCTTAGTCTGGAATGTCCCATAACCAACGATGCGCGGGGTGTGACCAAGGGATCCATCCAGGGTCCCATATGCATCACCCTTGCGACCCTCGAATCCTTCCATCTCACCCATCGCGAGTGGCCAACATCCGACCGCAACCCCGTTGCAGAATCTGGACCTACAGTACATGGCGAGGGGCCCGACGATTCCATCGTCGCGAAAGACTCAAATTGGCCGAGCCAGGACAGTAAGTAACGTTACTGGGGTAGCAGCGCCGCATTCCAGTCGACACAAGAATGGGGTATCGTATCCCATCATGACAGCACTTTTGAGACAAAGCTTCGAGTACAGGTATATAAAGGTAGCTCAAGGTCCCGGCCAGATCGGCTCGAAACCTTCCACATCGACCACTAGCAACTACTCCACCTCACTACCACATACATACATCCCAATCCTTGTATATATCTTCTCCGATACACCACTTACCCCCTACCCGCCACCATGAAGGTCACCGCTTACATCGCTCTCGCCATCACCATGGCCCTCGGCGTCCAGGCCCAGGCCTGCCTCCCCAACGGCTGTACGTACCGTACCCCTTTACCTAGTACCACCTAGTACCCAGCGGAAGGAAGATGGCTTGTGTCGTACATGGCGAATACTGACTTACGTGCCCCGCGGACAGCCAACCAGTGCGACCTCAGCGGAACCAGGAACTGCTGCAGCGGCTTCTGCGACAAGCCCGCCGACTGGCAGTACGGCATCTGCCGATAGACTTTCCACCGGGCGCGAATCCGTGTCAACAGGCTCCCGAGCCGTCGATTACTAGCGTAGTTCCGCGTGAATCACTTCACCGGCCCGTCAGTTGCTAGTTCGAGAGGGTTCTCAGGGAGGGTGGGACACTGGAGAGATCTATTACAACTGGGGATTGGAGGAGGGAATTGTCGTCGTCTTTGATTTGCGATGATTAGTCGTTCGTCAAAGTTAGAGAGCGAGTTGTTACAGGCTGGTGGATATAGCTACATAAATTTATGTGGCCCAGATACATGGAGTGCCATGGTCCCAGGTGTGATGAACATCGAGCCCGTGTGATACGGATACAGCTACATCATCCCATGTAGCTCATCCTATAAACTCCAAGGCTAAGTAGTACATGGTCAGAGAATAGGCTCTTGTTCTATTCTATCTGGTATTGTTCCTGAATCTACATACTTCTATGAAAGTAAAGGAGCCGAAAGCCACAGCTCGCCAGGGTGATGCCGACATCACATGAAACCACAGCAGCATGAAAATAACTCGTTCACATGTGCAGGCTCGTTCACGCCCTGCTAATTAGTGGATTGCCTACAACGAATTAGGCTCCGACGGTCTGTCTGGAAAGATTATTATACTCGTATAAGTCACGGCTACTCTACAAGAGAGGACTGCGGGACAATGTAGTTACCGAGTTACCAATTAACGAAATAATACAATCAAGGAACAGAATGAAACAAGGTAACATGGGATTGAAAACAAATATAAAAACAGAAATAATTCATGTCCCCCTTTTCCCGGGGTCAACGTGCTGACTGCTGATGACAGTGCCTGTTGTTGTGAAGTTCGCCGATGGCCCCCCACCTTTGACCATCAACACCAAAAACGTCCCCTCCACCCCCCCACCTTGACCGTGTTCCTGCAACATCATCAGCATAATAATATCACCTCTCGACACGACACCTGCGCGCCTCTCGACGCGCTTACTCCCATCGCCATGTCCTTCCTATCATCTCACCTCGAGCAAATCAACTACTCATGCCAAGGCATAGACTCCCTCCCGTACGCGCCACACGAACCCCCCCCCCGCTTTCCCCCCATTCTCCTCAATGCCAACTAAACAACCATTACAGCTTCCCGCCTCCCAGGATCTTCACAACAGCCCTCCTCTCCAACCACGACATCACATCCCTGATCCGCGACACCGAAGCCCACGAACGCGCCCTCTTCTCCGTCCCCGCACCCTCGACACAATCCTCCACCCCCGCCGAGGAAACCAAGAAGCCCTCGCGCCGCAGAACAGTCTTCAACGTCGCATCGGGAGAGATAACCACGGGGGCCCCCACCACGCGCGGCGCCGCGTCCAACCCCCGCCGGCACACCGCCGTCGCTGCCGTCCTGGGTGGAGAGATGCATGAGCAGCTCCGCAGGGGGGAGGCCGTCCGCGGCGGGGACGTGGACGTCGAGGTCCTCCTTCGGGGTGCGGAGACGCTGTGCGGCGTGTACGAGCTGCCGGGCGCGCGGGAGCGTATTGCGCAGCTAAGGAGTAGGCACCGCGCGGGGAAGGCGACGACGGCGTACTACGAGGCCAAGGTGGCGGAGCAGGCTGAGATGCTGGCTAGCTACAACAAACGGGACTGGATGGACCATGATGATGATGATGATGAGGAGGAGGAGGAGGAGGACGAGGAGGAGGAGGAGGAGGAGGAGGACGATGGTCGGGAGGAGGAGTGGACGCTGGATGATCTGAGGAGGGAGGAGGAGGAGGCGAGAGAGATGGAGGCTAGGAAGAAGGAGCTGCAGGCCAGGCTCAGGGCTATGAAGAAGGACCTTGGGGGTCTGATGAATATGTGAGGAGGACGGACACGCCAAAAAGGGAAAAAAAAAAAAAAAAAAGGACGAGAACGAGCAACGAGAGACGAGCACACGAAACCACTGATACCCCATTACTCTTCCACACAGACAGGCAGACCGACACTCTCAAGCGGCTGCGTCAGCCTCCTTCGCCCGCCGAAACTGCTCCAAAAACACCGGCACATCCTCCGCCCCATGCACCTCGAACCGATCATTGATAACAAAATGCGGCACCCCCGTCACGCCCATCGCATACGCCTCCGCCACCTCACGGTCGACCTCCTTCCCGCCCTTCCCCTCCCTCAACCACCCCCTCGCCTCATCCGCATCCAGCCCGGCCCTCTCCGCCGCGCCGACCAGGTCCTCTTCAGCCGTGATATCGCCCTCCTCCTCAAAGTACATCCTCATAATCTCCCTCACGACGCTATCCTCCGCGTTCCGCTGCCTCCCCAGCTGTATCAGCCGATGCGAGTCCCTCGTCGAGCCCGTCCGTCCCGCAAACGTAAAGTTGATGCCCTCGGAGGCGCCCGCCTGCCGAAGACGCTGCTGCATGGCCGCCGTGCGCGCGGCGCCGTATTTCCGCGCCACCATCTCCAGCACGGGCTCCGACGTCGTGGGCGCGTTGGGGTCCAGGTGGTATGCGTGCCAGGAGATGTCGAAGGTGTCCGCGGGGCTTGTCTCGCGGAACTGGGCGATGGCCCTGTCGAGGCGTGCTCTGCCCAGGTGGCAGAAGGGACAGATGTTGTCCGAGATGATCTTGATGCGGAAGGCTGTCATGGCTGTGGGTGACGACGGGGTGGGAGAGCGGGTGGAAGAGCGAGTGTTGTATTTGGTTAGGTATGACCCGGGGTTTTGAGGTGTGCTCTTTATAACCGTGAGAGGGTGCTACAGTATATCAGTCGTGATATATAAAAGCGCGGTACGGGAAAACTATTGAATCGGAGCGATCGAGGGCCCCTCTCTTTAATACTGGAAACACCTCCGCCCGCGTGTATGTTCGTTTCCCGCTGCACAGGCCGGCTTCTCTGGGATGCTTAGAAATCAACTCTAAATCGCACATCTCAAGCATCCACTTCCCCAACTTGGACAGATTCCAGATTCCCAAACTCCGATTCAATATGGTCACTTTCCAACTGCGACATATTCGCCGTATATGGCGCTTTTGGTGTGAAAACCATGGTAAAATGTTTACCCCGGAGTCAGCTCCGATGGGATACGCAGCTAGTTTGGGAACGCCGACATGATGGAAATCGCTTTGTTTGAATACCCTATGTGCCTGATAACGTTGCGGCTCGCTTCTCATAGTCGTCATTCATCACTGTCGGTAATCTATATGCTTGATAATCCCAAACTCGCTTCTCATAGTCATTATTCGTCCGTAGAGGATGGATCCCTCTGGGTATCGCTTCCGCAGGTGCCCCCGTTATTCCAACGCCGACCACGGCCATTCCATATAAACGCCTGCCGTGTCTGTCGTATGCCTAGGAAACAAAACAATCCAGCATCATTCATAATCATCCGGATGGCGGCTCGGCCCTGGTCTTGCCCCGCTGTCGAGTGCACGAAGCCACTCGGGCCGTAGCTCGCCGTCGTATTGCACGGCTCGATCCCAGTCTTCGAGCTCCGTGAACGGGCTCCTAAGCCAGGCGCGCAGCTCGTGCAGGAACAACTGCGTGTTACGCCGTCCAAGGTACTCGGAGATCATGTTCTCGGCCTGGCCGGCGCTGCCCTTGATGTCCACCGTCTTGAGGATGGCAATGATGAACTCGAGGAGAAACTCGGCATTCTGGGCTCTCCGCCGCGCCATGTCGTGCTTTGCAGGCCGCGGAGGCCCCAACGGATTCTGGTCTGCGGCAGTGCTGGGTTCCGCTACCTGGTCTTCGGCAGTGCTGGATCCAGCTATCTGAGGGGCCTGAAAGGCCCGCGACGCACTTTGCCGCCTCAGACGGACCTTCAGGAAGTCAAAGACGAGCAGCTCTCGCCGAATCCATTTCCGGGCGCGGGAAACTAGCGCAGGATCACGGAGGAACATTGCGGGAGTAATCTCACTGTACTTCGAGGACTGGTTGGAGCCAACGTGCTTCGAGAAGCGATGGTGGAAGTAGACTGTTCGCCTGCGCTCCAGGGCCCTGTCCAGGCCATTATCGTCACCCCAAGAAGGACTGGAAAGGAAAGCATGGAGCGCCTGCGCCGGCCGACGGTCACCCACTCGGTCATCGCGGCGGCACAGCTGCCACGCGGAAAGCAGGAATCGGCGCGCGGGTACAGCGATGAGACCCTGGCGGTGCCACGCTTCGATGAGATCTACCATCTCGGAGTCAGGCGTCAGATTCCGCCGTGTCCATCTTTCCCTCAGCTCTTTCGCGATTTCCCGGGATATTTGACACTGCAATGTAGCCCTGGCTAAAAGTCCCGAGAATGTGGGTGGGCCGTCGGTGTTGCGGATATCTAGATTGGCGGCATCATCTTGGGTATAGACGTCGCCGTCCGAGCCGCGCACGATACGCTGAATCCTCTCCCTACAGAGCGCGCAATAGCCGCGATCGATCATCCATACCAGGACACAGGCCCAGCAGCCCTGACGATGGCCACACGGTATCGTTTCGCACGGTTCGACGACGTTGTCCTCCAGGCAGAACAGACAGCGATGAGTCTCCCTGGCCGTCGTGGGCTCGGAGCTCAGGCGCCGGCGCACTGCCCTGCGCATGGCCCGCGGCACCCATCCGTTCTCGCAGTGGGGTTCCGTCTCGAGTCGAGAGGTTGACATGGACGACAACGACGGCAACGAGTCTCCATCCTCGCCGTCGAGTCCCGTTGGGCGTGGACGTTTCGATGGTGCTGCAGGCACGGGCTCTTCCTCGACATCGAGTTCCATCTCGCGTGGCCGGTTCGACGGTGCCAAATACACCAGAGGAAAATATGCAGACGTAAGGGAATGTTTCTTTGGTGTTGAGGGGAGGTTTGCGCCGAGCGTCTGGATGGAGGGGCAGCCAGTGTTTTATTTCCAGACTCGGTCCAGGTCGCACCTGCAGTCGCAGATCTGTAATATACGAGTACAATGTACAGTAAGCGGACAGAAGTCAGTCTCCACTGACCCACGTTTTTACACCGGCTATTGTGGGGAGACTTTTGTCGCAGGTCTGCAGTTGCCAGTACCTGTACTTACTAGACTAGGGGATGACGTCGGGGCGCACCTGCGCTAACCACCTGGCGCGTGAAAATTAAGTCGCGTCCATTAACATCCCTGACGCGTCCCGACGCGCGCCGTCCCGCCCATTCCCGATCTCCAACTCGCAAACTTCGTTGTAGACCCATCCTACCTCTGCAGAACACCTATTGCTCCTAATGCTCCATTAACTCAAAAAAAGACTTGTGTGGGAACATTCGACATCAGCATGGACGACCGTACCAAGGCTGAGTACGAGGCGAAATGCCAGCGCCTCCGCCTCGACCTCAAGACCTGGGAGGGCAACTGGGCCAAGAACAACGGCGGCAAGAAACCAGGCCGGGACGACATCAAGCGCAACCCAGACATCGGTAGGCCCTTCGATATTATTTACTGGTGCCCCTTCTCGAAACTTTGTAACTGATAGTTGTGGGAAATAAAGCCCAAAAGTACAAGAACTACCAGAAATGTCGCGACATCCTCGCCGGGAAGGCCTTGCCCACAAAACAGCAGCAGCCGCAGCAGCAGCAGTCGAACTCCAGGAAACGAGGACCTGAACCCCCTGCACCTCCGTCTCAAACGCCCTCCAAGCGGTCCAAGCGTGCCATCGAGACGCCATCACACCACCATTTCCATGACGAGCACCTGGAGGAGACGCCGACCATCTCGAGAAAGCTATTCAGCCCCACGGCCGTCACGTCCCTAGGCCCGACCCCCCAGCGCGACGGCCGCGTGCTCGGATTGTTTGATCTGCTACAAGAGGAGGGGGAGGAGGGGGAGCAAGCGGGACCGGTAGATTTGCCGTCCAAGAAGCACCACACGAACCGGCACAGCACAGGAGAAGCCCGGTCCAAGGTTCACGCCACGCCCAGCAAACGACCATCATCCACGACAGACATGGCCATCACACCCCGGATGGGCCGCACACCCATGTCTGCCAGCAAGCGGCAGTACCTCAACACCTTCATGTCCCCGCTCAAGAGCCGCGACGCCAACACGCTCGGCCCAAACACACCGTCATCGCGGCAGCTTCACCTCGATGAGACGCCCCAGTTCCTCAAGCGGTACAGCGGTGGCCTTCCGGGTATGGTGGACGAGAATGGCGAGTTTGACGTGCCTGCGCCGCCGTTGCGTCTGCCGCGGAAGCCATTGGGCAGGGGCCTGAGCGAGATCGTCGCGAGTCTTCGAAAGGTGGAGGAAGAACAAGCCGACGAGGATCTAGAGGCGCTCCGCGAGATGGAGGCCGAGGAGGCGGCTGCGGCGGGTGGTGCTCCCGTGACGAGGCAGCCACTATCGAGGCCAGCGGCCGATGAGGAAGTCCTCGTCCCGGACACTCAGAACCAGCGTCTACCGCTCGGCGGCTTCGACGACGAGGGCATGTACGACAGTCCCGGGGAGGAAGGCAAGGGCGCAGACGGGAACCCGATGAGGGTATTCAAAAAGAAGGGACAGAAGCGGACGACGAGAAAGGTCAACATGAAGCCCGTGTGGATAAAACGTCCCACAGAAACAGCGACACAGAGGGACGCCGACGGCAAGGATGACGATGACGATGACGAGGTGGTTCAAACGACGCAGCTCGGCGGCAACGGTGACGAGCCTGCCGCCAACGTGAGCTCGGACTCTGAATTTGACGATGGCAAGACAGCGGCGGCTAAGAAGCCCAAGACAAAGAAGAAAAAGGAGTCAAAGTCAAAGGCGGGCAAGGAGCCCAAGGAAGGGACGGTGAAGAAGGCGGCGAGAAAGGTCAACGAGCTGGCCCATGCCAACTTCCAACGCCTCAAGCTGCGCCAGAACGGGGCCAAGGGAGGGCCTGGGTACAATAGCAGGTTCCGACGGAGGCGTTGATAGAAGGAGCTTTTCTTTGGAAATTATGACTTCTACGATGATGATGGTGATGATGATGTTTGGTGCAAAAATTGACGCCTTCTTGATGTGCTCTACTTCTCTATTGCTGTGACAACCCTGCTGCCCCCTGCTCGTATATAATAATATCCTCCAAGAATCCCCGGGTATCAATCTATGCTGCGTGCCATGCGTATATGCGGTAAGAAAGGGCAAAGCGCCACCCAAAACTGTACATCTACTCCTCATCACTGTCATCTGGGACAATCACCTCTTTCCCCAGCCGACTGGGCTTTAGTCCCACAGATCTGCGCGCCTGTATCGTCGTCGAGATGGTGGTGGTCAGTGTGGTGGTGACCGTTGCGCTGATGGTCTCTTCTCCTGCGTCCGGGCTGGGTCTGGGGGCTTTGGCAGGGCGCGAGTCCTCCGCGGTCGACTGCAAGTGTCGCTTGCCGCTGGTTTTGTTGACAGGAGGAGGATCCTGGTGGGATGGTGGGCTGCCGCTGGATGGGATTGGGGTCATACTTGTCGAGACTCGACCTGCACTACTGGCGAAGTCGTCATCGCTCGAGTCAGCCGAGTCGTCAATAACAATAGGGCCGAGCTGAGCATCCGAGTCCTCCGCTGTCGTACTCTCGGCCTCCTTCGCCCGCACAGTCGCAGCAGCCCCGCTAGAGCCATCCCTTCGGAGAGTGGCAACCCAGGCCTCGCGAAACACGATCCCCAGCGCCAACGAGATCTCTCTGGCGACGCTATTCCCCACAATCTTGACCTGGTCGTTGGGATTGCCCAGTACGACCTCGTTATCCCTGAAGCCCTGAGCACGCCTGGCCTCCATGACGCTGATGATGCGATCCTCCCACCAGTGTATCTGTCTGCCGGCCTTGGCGTCGTGAGGACTTAACATCGTCACGATCGTTTCGATGAGTCTCGTGGGGTCTTGCCTGCCGTACGCTTGGGAATTCGGTGCCACCCGACTGACCCGGCCCTTTTCCTTTTCCGCGGGGAAGAACTCACGCTCTGCCTCCGTGAGCACCCCAGCACCCTTGATCATTTTCTCGCCATAATACGCCTTGGCAAAGTTCATGCCGTAGGGCCGCGTGGGAATATGATACATGGCCCTGCGGATCTTCTTGGTCATGCCCAAGGCGACGCGGTGATCGGGATGCGAGACGCATATGTCAGGCTTGCCGTCCAGAAGTGGAGGTAGATCCGCCGTAGCTTCCGCGCCGGTCACGAATTTGAACGGGGTCGCCACCGGAATCCGTCTTCTGGCCATGCTCTCACCGGTCGGAAGCTTCCCGACACCCATAGGGGGTGTTCTGGGCGGATGAGAGTGGGTTTGCGGTGGTTGTTGCGGCAGCTCGTAGCCGGGCGCAGCCAAGACCACAAAGACACGCGAGCGGCGCTGAGGAGCGCCGCAAGAAGACGCATCTCGAAAGAAAAACTGTGCCTGGTAGCCCAGGCCGACGATCGCGCACATGAGCTGGCTGAAAACATCCTCTCTCCTTCCTGCCTTGTTCTGCAATATTCCCGGGACATTCTCCAGAAGGCCGTACTTAGGACGGTATAGATCGATAAAGGATGCAAAGGCCGCGACTAGCGATTGGTTCTTGCGCTGCTTAACCGTCGTCTTGTCGTTCGTAAGTCTCGAGAACCCGGGGCAGGGGCTGCCGGCCGAAATGAAGTCCACTTCGCCGATCTTTGGAACCGACTTGGAAAATCGGCCCTCGATGGCAAGGCGTTGAAGGATGTCAATCGATCCGAGAAAGGGGTGAATATCCTCTTTAGGGTCGATGTTAGCCATATAAGTATGGATAGCCTTGCAATCGTAGTCGTTGGCCCACTGCATTTTGATACCTCCCCCGTCCTCGAGGCCACGGCCAAAGTTGCCGCCGCCGCAGAAAAGGTCGAGGCCTCGAAGCTTTGGAACGTCATCGCCAGGGTTTAATCCTTGCTTCAGAGACGTGGGGAATTCGTCCAAGGGAACAATGCCCTGGTCGCCCTGTCCCTGTCCGTGGGTGATGAAGAACAGACAACCCACGCCGTTCCGATCATAGGGAGTTGGTATTGGCTGGTTGTGCTTGAAGAACCGCACATGGCATCGCTCCAATATCGCATTCTCGCTAACAGTGACAAGAGCCGACTCGCCACTCGGATACACCAATTCGTTTGGCGGAGCGTGCTGAGCAAGACGGTCGACCTGGCGACGGCGCAAAAGCCTCCGCACGTTGAATGCGAATCTTCCACTCTCCTTCTGGATTAGTGACACTACCTCACAAGGCTCGGAGATCTCGCTTCTCCTATCAAGGTGGACTAGGACAGTGTCCCCCGGACGATATTCTGACGTGGTTCCAGGGTACTCGTTCGTATGCTCGCACTTTAGATGGCTCGCTTGCAGCGTCACCCATTTTCTGTCCTCGTGCATGTATGTCTGGCGACAGAAGAGTTCCGCGGTAGTCGTCCCTGTGCCATGAAATTCCACCTCGTGGACGCCAAGGATTTCATCCTCCGTGATCTTCGACTTCTCGTGACACGAGCAGTGATCCGATAAGAATAACTCATTGTTCCACGGGTACTTCATAAGGCCACACAGGGTATCGACCGGTCGGTAGTACCAGGTTACGTCGAAGGAACGCCTCCCCGTCTTGCTAATACTGACCTTTTGGACCAGCGCGAACCAACGATCGACGTCGGCGAAATCCTTTGCTTCCTCCCGCTCCCACGCGGTCCCGGAATCCGCGGTGTCTCGGTGTGTGGAAATCGTATCACCGGGCTGGATGTTCCTAATACGGTCCTTTTTTGTAATAGTAGAGAGGGTTTTCGCGTCCTGATGGACGTTATGGGGCAGCTCGAGCCGTTGCTCGCGGATGAGCTTGTTTCTCAGCGCTTCCGTTCTCGAACTGAAAGGTAGCACTTCTAGTCGATCTCCGAAAGGTAAATGTTGGAAGCACTCCATAATGTAGGACGTGACGATGGTGGGAGGGTGCTCCCCCTCGCCCTTGAGAAGTTCTTTTGGCGGCGGTTTATATCGCTGGAAAGACGATACCTCGTCCCACAGTGTATGCACGTATGTTTGCTTCTCGCCCAGGACGCCAATGGCCTCCTTGTGTAGGAAGGGTAGGTTGGCGATGATCGATGTTCGAAAGTCATCACCCCCCCGGTGTTCCGCCAGCCATGCAAGGAACCCCGGGGCGCGGCGGTGGACCCTCCGCATCCATCGACCAAAGTTACAGCGGAAGTCGTGGATGCTTACTCTCTTGCGGTTGTCCCACATACTCTTAATGTAGTCGACGAAGTGCTTCGCAAGATCGGCAACCCACAGGAACGGCTGGAAGAAGCGCGCGTACTCCTTAGCCGGCTTTCCCAGTCTGTAATATAAGTCCTTATCCTGGTTCAAGGGAGAAAGGATCCAAAGACTGTCGCGGACAGTGTGCTCGTCGAGATCGCCATAGTTGCCAATTGGGAGAGCATAGATCGGTACGCGGCGTACAAATAGGCGCTGGTCCCCAACACTAAGAACTCCATCGAAGACGAAATCGCTCCCGTTGTGTTTGGTGGAGAGCTGGTGGAGCGGTCGCATTTCCACGCCATAGTATTCTTTGTCGTTATAGATGACAAAGTCGTTCAGTTCAACCTCCAGAAAATCATCATCCGGCCCACACATGGCCTTGGCTGCCTCCAGGAGCTTGTTGACGGCGGTGCGTTCCGAGACGATGGGTAAGCCGGGGTCGAACGGCTCGTAGTGTGACCTCGGTACAACCAGTGTTGACTCGGGAATCGCCACCACAAGTGAGCCAGATTCTCGTGTCGGAGGATCGGGGCTGGCTGCAGCCGATGTGTCCAACCCTTTTTCGCAGTCAGTCGGTCCGCCGGCTTCGCTGTCCAATTCATCACCATGCCACGGTGAAGCGCCATCCTGCCAGTCCTCTTGAATCCACGGTTTGAAGGTCCTTTTGGTGGCTACAATGTCACTTTTGACGTTATCATCGGTGAGAGCATCGGCCGGGTCCAACTTGATTGAATCGGCGGGGGAGTCGGCAACGCCTTGAGGCTGCGGCGGTTCCTCTCCGACGTTCGGTGAGTCCGCGGAGGGGGTCAGTGGGCCGAGGTGCCAAGTGGCGGACGCGGACCGCCGACCGTTAACAATATCTCCAAACTCCAAGTCGAAGAAGCCTTGCGCCAAAGGCGTGTCCTCCATCGTCTAGAAAAGAGTCAGCAGGGGATCCAGGAACGAGGGTTCAGCGCTGTTCTCACAGAGAAATGGTGACGTCTATTGCCAGCATCCAAGGACCTCAAAGAAAAGCGTACACAGCCATCACCAAGGAGTAAGAAGAAAGATACAGGTAGAGACAACGCAGGCCCAAAAGGTGCGGAATGTGACGAGACAAAAGGTGAGTCGCAAATTAAGAGCGTGGTGAAGTGGCCGGCTTCTCAATGCGTCAGAAACTCGGACCTGTCTCATCTCAAGTTGCGACGCGTCTCCACAAGGTGAGAGAGAGCCATAAGGATGTTAGGACTCGGTGAGCGCCGACTATAATAATGGATGCGATGGGGTTGGAGAGAGCCTAGCCAAAGGGGATTGAATTAAGAGTGTAGGATTAGGTGCCTCGCCGGGTGACCGAGCTCGAGCGTCGTGGTACGGACGTGATGTTGGTTCTTGCGCAAACTGCAAAGAGAAGAAGGCACAAGTCTGAGACTCTACGCGCGCCTTCCTATTGTCGAGGTGCCCCACTAATCGTCTGGGAGGATTCGCTAGGTAGATAACGTGGGTACAATATTTACCAGGGTGACAAAACGGTGTCTCCTGCCGCAATGAGTGCTTCTATAATTTTGTCAATTTTTGTCCCATCCAGCCAATCAGCATACACGATCCCTCTCCCTTCAAGAACAGACCCGAGGGACAATGAGAGCAAGCGAACAAGTTACATGCAGCTTCTATTCCGAGAGTCCTGGAATTCTCGGCGATTTACGGAGATTCTGGGGTGAGTTCTTAAGGGCGTTGGGCTGAAGATAGGAGTATCATCTCCCTCGAGGTTCAACGTGTCGAGCGTCAGAGATGCGGAAGAGAGGTTGTGAAGAGCGCGGAAAGATCCCTCTCAGTTAGGTACTCCCATTGTATTCTGACGACCGAGACGACTACTCCAGGTTGTCATGACAAATCACAAGATATATCAAACGATCTCTCATTCATTCATTCATAATCTATCATCAGGCATGATTTGCCACTCCAAGAGAGAAGCTAAACAAACGATCCAGCAGACAATACTCCAGCCACGGGCAAGTCCCGATGGACACGCTAATAGCAATCTAGTATCCAGCCACAAACGATCTAAGCGCGATTATAAAAGAAAACAGATCGAGTTGAGAAAATGCCAAAAAAAAAAAAAAAAAAAAAAAAAAAAAAAAAAAAACTCCCACGCCACTCTCTCCGTGCGAGACACCATCTCACCACTGATCACCCTCGAGGTCCTTGAGTGTCATAACCTGTCGTGGACCCATGGGCCTCGAGTTCCAGCTCCGCACGCTCATGCTATCGACTCCCGAGCCCGCCAGGATGTGCACCAGATCACGCCCAGTGACCGTCAGCTCGCTGCCCGTGTAGCCCTTGATGGCGCACTCCTTGAAGATGTGCGCAATGACCGTCTCCCCGAGGGTCTCGACGCTGCGCCCGCTCGCCCAGCCCTTGTCGCCGCTCATTCGGTTCAGGCTGTTGATGAGGGTTCCCCGCGTGGCAGCGTCCATGTCCGTCGTCGGCTGGATCGTGATGCCCACTTTGCCCACCACCTTCCGCAGCTGCTCCATGTGCTGCTCCGCCCGCAGCGGCCGGAACTCCAGCTCCGTGGCGAAACGGCTGCGCAGGCCCGGGTTGACGCGCATCAGCCGGTCCATGTCATCATCGTACCCCGCCAGGATGATGATGAGCTTGCGCGCAAACTTGGGCTTGGTGACGGCGTCGACCAGCTCGCTGACGGCTTCGCTCTGGAAGGACGATGGGTCGCCCCCCGCCAGGCGGTACGCCTCGTCGATGAAGAGCACTTTTCCCAGTGCTGACTCGAGAAGGCGCATCGTCTTGGGCCCAGTCTGGCCGCAGTATTCGCCGACGAGCTGCGACGCCGAGACGTCGATGACGTCTGGTGCCGCGAGTAGGCCCATGTCGTAGAAAATTTGACCCATCTTGCGCGCCGTCGTCGTCTTGCCCGTCCCAGGAGGTCCCTTAAACACGTATGTGAAGGGGATGTATGGGCGCGGATCGATGTTCCGGAGACGCATCCCCTGCGCCATGTACTGGTACGACTCGAACTTGGCGATGATATCCTCGAAGCCGATCATTCCCTCGAAGAGTGCCCGCGTGTTGGCCACTGCTCGCGTGCTCCGGTCCCAGTCCGGATCAAAGTCTTCAGGCTCGATAGGTATATCGTCCACCTTGACCTCTTCCGGCCCTGCAGCCTGGTTGGAGCGCTCCTCCACACGCTTCGCACGGGCTAGTGCGGCTTTGGATACGAGGTTGGCCACCTCCGCTCCGTTCCCAAAGCCCGGGCGCACAGAGGCGCGCTTCAGCATGTCCATGGCCACCTCGCGCGCCTTGTCCATCACGGGGAGCCTCTCCTTCTGCAGCTTCATGTCGAGAATCTCGCTTAGCTTCTTTGCATCAAAATCTTCAAACTTGAAGGCCGTGTCGAGTGGGAATCTCCGAGCCAGTCCAGGGTTGCTATTAGCATACATATCCTTCATGTGGTCTGGATAGCCGCAGAGAATGACACAGAGGTCTTCTCCGGGTGCCCCCGTGACCTCCGCGACCAAAGTGTCGAGTATGCCGTGGCGAAACGAGCAGCCGTTGCCTCTCTTCCCGGGGTCCAGCATGTGGGCGTCATCGATGATGAGGACGCTGCCCTCCGCCTCGGCCAATGCCTCCTTCGTGTTTCGTTCGGACCAGCCGATATATCGGTCAATCAAATCTGCTGGATTTTTGAGGATAAGGTCGCCCTTGGATAGGACACCAAAGTCTGCCAGGATCTTACCATAGAGCCTGGCCACCGTAGTCTTCCCTGTCCCAGGATTTCCGAGGAAAACGCGATTCGGCGTCATCTGTAGGGGGTCTTTGCCCTGGGCTTCCCGCTCGTAGTTCTGGTTCGCCTGGTTGACAATCGACAGAATGGACTCCTTGACGTCGTCGAGACCGTTGAGCTCTTGGAGCTCTTTCCAAGCCGCGCTCTTATCCGGATCGAACGCCGGCTTGACACCCATGATATCCTCCTTAGTCATGAAGAAGTCTTCGAGATATCTGCCCTCTTTCCGAGCCTGGCGGAAGCGTTCCACCTGCCGTCGCGAAGCCTCGATGAAAGCCTTCTTCACGGGCCAGACATTGGTGAAATTCTCGTCGGTGGCTCCCCTGCGAAGGCGCCGGATGAGGACCTTGACGTACTTGTCAGGGACCTCCCCGTCGAGCTTCATCTTCTTGTTAAACCACTTCTGGACCATGCGGCTAAAGATCACGCAGAGCTGCTGCTCGGTGTAATTGGGTAGCCTGATGACCCGAAGTTGCTTCTCCACCTGGGCCCTGTATTGGAGCTGATTGTTGAGTCCATTGTCGGCGTCGCCGGCCAGGATAATAACGATAATGCCGGGCAGTCCCTTGAGGCGGGTGTACAGATTGAACAAGTTGACGTCGTCCTTGTCTATCAGATGAGCATCATCGAGAAGAATTATCTAGGACATGGGTTAGCGTACTATCTCGTTGCAGACATTCAAATGAAAATATCCTTGGCTTACATGTCCGCTCTCTTCCGAAGTATTGTTTCGGGCCTGCTCCACCACCTCGGTCTTGCTAAAGTAGTAAGACGATGGCTTCGATATCGCATTATGACCAGGATTGGGCTTGAAGAGCCCTTCAGCGACTAGGAACTTGGCATACAGCTTGGCCATGGTCGATTTGCCAGTTCCCTCGTTGCCGGTGAAGACAACGTCGAAGTTGTCCTTCTTGAGAGACGTCTCTCGCCGAATGGCAGCCTTTATCTTGGCCCGCGCATTCAAGAACATGGCCTTGGTCTCTTCAAGACCAGGAAGCGACATGAGCCTGTCGAGATACTTGTTCTCCGCAAACTCGACTGTCTTTTGTCGGAGCCACTCCGTCTTGGAGGCCGACTCCTCCTCATGGTCCTCGGGCGATACCCCATCGATGGATTCTGTGTCCGACGCATCATCAGCGTCCACAGCTGATTCCCTGATGAAATAATTAGCTTCCACAGCCTAGAAGATGGGATCAGGTGAACGCACTCGATCTCATTGAGCATATTCTCCATTTCCTGGCAGAGTTCGAGGAAATCGGGCGTTGCCAGGACCGGAGGTTCGGCATCCTCACTCGTCTCAGGACTGCTCTCATCTTCTGTCACGTTTTCCTCTTCGTAAGGGACATCACCGAAGAGCTTCGATAAGCCCAGATCGTCATCCAACTCTGCCTTTTCACCCTCCTCGTTCTCGTGTTCCTGAGTCGCCTCATCCCCCTCGGCCTCAGCATGTTGCTTCTCGCCATCGTCGTGAAGCTCTGGTGGGGGAATCAGGCCAAGCAGGTAGCTGACTCTAAAGTCCCGGTCCTCTGTCTCGAACTGGCTCGCCCAGCGGGGACACCTCCCCGGCGCGACCTCCAGCCCAAGCAGCCAGCTGATCCGGAAGTTGGGGTCGGACGTCTCATACTCCACGGCCCACTCCGGCCGCTCGGCGCAGGTGCCGCTTTCTGCTTTCGAGCAGTCCTTCAAACCCAGCAGCCAGCTCACGGTGAAGTGCGGATCCGCGGATTCGTGATCCCTCAGTAGCCGCGGACGCAGCTGCCGAGACGATCGCCGCGGTTGGAGTCCGAGGAGCCAGCTGACGCAGAAGTCTGCGTCGTCGGCCTGTCGCTCCATGGATTATGGATGTGGGTAGCGAAGGTGGGCAGTACGCGGCGGTTTGGAGTATCGTAGCGATGCCTGAACCGGATGTGTGGACCAGCGGTGACAGGATTACGTACCAGCAGATAGTGACAGGGCGAAGGAAGATGAAATTGGACAAAGTCGCTGAAGGCTGAAATGGAGAAGAAGAAGGAATGATTGAGGTTTGTGTATTTCTCAAGTTGCACGTATTTGTTGTGGTTGATGAACCTAAACGCTGACCAGGCAGCCACAGCCCAGCCCGCCTTAAGGCTCACAGTCCGGTTGGTGTCACTGTCATCACCGTCACAGGCAACCCACCACTGGCACCTAGGTACGAGACAGCAAGGTACTATGCAGTAGGAGTCATCCCGGGCACAGGAGCAGCCAGTCCCAGACGGTTGTGCAATGAGAGTGAGGCTGTACAGAACGTACCAGCCACTGGTCCCCCTGCCTCCCTGCTACCGCATCCACTCTGGCTGCCTTACTCCCATGCACCGCGGCGGCTGCATTGCCACGAGACAGGACGATATTGGGGCAATCCGGGGCGCCACTCAGGGAGGTCGAGCGGTTACTGGCCAACGCTTTGCATGGCTTCTGCATCGCGGATCCCGAGTCCGTGCGCCTCATGGTTCGCAAGGCTGAGCCACAGAGCCCGTGAATACTCGTACAAACCCGCCCAAGCTGGCGAGCAGTAGTCTAGTACGTACCCCAACGGTAGACGACGGTTAACTTCGAGTTGGCACGGATGGGGTTGCCTCTCAATGTAAGGATGTGCCCTCGCAATTTCCACCCCACTTTCCCCACTTCCATCCGACTTCCATCCGACTAACGTTAGTACGTAAGTACTCGTACGTGAGATTCGAGACTTGTTGTGGCTGGAGGGTGAGGTTTGCTGACAGGCAGAAGAATGCCCATGACACGGTGAGGCGGTGCAAGCTTCATCAACGACTCCGCATGCGTCGTCGCACCTGTCGTCGTTTCTGTGCTTCCAGCCGGCCCAGCCGTGAGGGCTTCATCCTTTTCTGGATTCTCGGTCGTACCTATGCGAGGAGGGCCAGGGCAGCAGGAATGCTGGAGACAGAGGCGGCGGCGGTGCCAGCTTCAAGAGCCAGCTGCTAAAGGCCCGGCCGACGAGAGAATAAGAACGATGTTGAAAGACGAGAAAGGAGAGAAAAATTGGGTGTTGGGTCGTAACCCAGTGAAGTTAATGTTCAATGTTGGCTCCACCTCGGTCTACACGGGCAAGTACGTGCGGTAGGAGTGGTAGTGACGGATGCTCCTGCTTAAACCAATTCCCACCACAGTAATCCGTACTATACTATCAGGTACCTACCAGGTACGAGTACCGATTACTAGTGCCGGTGGTATGGATACCACTGACGTAGTAGTACTACTAGGTACTCAGGTAGTAGTACGTTAGGTGGCTTATCTCGAGAGCGTTGCTTCTAGTTGAGTAAAGAGCGACCAAAGGTCGAGTATAACACGTCACCTCGAGCGATTCCGAGGGGCTTGAACGGACCATCATTATCACCATCTCTCATTACTAGTAGTAAACTGCTACCCTCTGGAGCTCTATTCGGTCTCGTCATTGAGAGAACACTTATGGACCTGGCCAAACCACCTGCCGGCCTCCTACCCTGAACTCAGCTCAGCTTCTGCTGAGTCTGGCAATCCGAGATGCACAAGCACCAGAAAACCACCCACGACGATTCAACTGCCCAGAGACACCCATGTTTCTTTCCCCGAATCATGTCGAACGGTCCCTGCAACAGCACATCCTTGCAGGAGAGTCTACAAGTAGAGGGTCGCAGAGACGCACCGCGACACCCGCGCGCCCTTCGGTTACGCACCTCATCAGCCTAAGTAAAAGCTTTCCCGACACGTGCCGGTCTCGAAATTGGCGTGCAACAGCCGACGGGATGGGTATCCGAACCTCGGATTCCCTGCTGGACGCGCGGGAACCAACATGGTTACCTACTGCAGATCGACCGCAGAGCAATCGAGTGTTCGAAACAGGCGACTCGAGGCGAGTTCACATCTCTGGCACAACCCCTAGCTCAATCTCACATGTGCGACGGGGAGACCCTCCACGCCTCATGCCCTTTTCGGGGTCTCTCGTCGGGACTTGGCAGAAGCGGACCAGTCACCGGGACAGTTGGCCAGAGGCTACCAATGGCGAAACAACACTCATTGTTTCATAGTACCAAACCCAAAGTTGCATTGCATCTCATCAAGCCTCGTGGCTAGATGCACGATACCACGTCATGCAGGCGGCAGCCAGGCAGCCCGCTCCGCCCATGCACACATTAACAGAACGGTAACTCGAATGTCAAAAACTCGTGCCGTGGCTGACAAGCCAGAGTAAAGACCTGGAGGGGTCATCACCTTTGGGAGAGACAAGACGTGTCATTTATCATGACAAAAGAAACGTGGTTCATGTGACGGACGGGTGGTCCCGACCACTACTGGAAGCGGTAAATGATGGGCGATTTGATTTCGGCCGCTGGAGAGATGGTGAGGCGAGCCAAGAGTCGGCGATTCAGCGTCCCGGTGCTGCACGGGTCTGTGAGCAGCCCATGTCACTGTCCATCATGACAGCTGGTCACAGCCAAACCGGCGTGCGTTCCCGTAATATGAGTGCGGCGATGCTTCGTCCCGCATGCCCTCGCGGTTCAAAGTCTACTAACCAGGGCCTGATTCGCATGTGGCAGCCTCCAAGGATGATGGGCCCCCGAGGTCCCGGTCATCGCACGCGTCGACTTATGAGTACGACTCAACGGCATTTCGGGCTTTGAAGGTCTCGGCCCGGTTCTAGTGCAACTGCTGGGAGACAGCGAAGATTCATAGAAGAGAAGTACACATGCGTTATTCTCGAAGAATAGGGCCGAGGGAGCCAAAGAGTGTCAGCAGACCTATGCATCGTTTGATTTGACCGCGAGGTTGAAACCACGGGCTGCCCAACCCGCGACAGAGGCGGTGAAAGACATGGTTGGCTGGAATAAGCTGCTGGATGGACGGATGATGGGTCCCCAATTACAACGCGGGCGCATGTTGCCATGTCCCGTCCCGTCGCCAAGTCGCCACGCCTGTGGCGAGTTCCGGTTTCGTCAACGGGTCTAATGTCGATGCATGGTTGCGGGACCTGTGCTCCAAGCTCAAACACGCCCCAAAGTCACCATGAGACAAGTCACATACACGGATGCGTACTAGGGTTGGGAAACAGGCGGGAGGAAGCTTCCCGGCCCGTGTCAAGCCACGCGCGCCTCCGATCTTGACCGGCGACAGAATCATCACAAGTCGCGCGTGGCTCCCTCAACCCTCCCTCCCTACCCCCCGGCTATTCTAGGTTGGCCTGCCTGATCGTTGCAGCCCTGGCGTTGCCCTTTGTTTTTCAACTGCTCGATTTGACCGCGAGAGCCGAGAGGGAGAGCGAGAATCGAGAAGGACTCGTCGCAAGCGGCCGCATGTTGTGGCCCTGGTCCTGGTGATCTCCACGAGGATAACCAGGATTTACGAGACCACCTACCACTCCGGGCGCTGTTTCTGCACTGACTACTTTTGGGCGGAGCTAGGGGAGCAAAACTCTGCTGGGTGGCATGGGGTAGGAGAATTATTATTCTCTGTTAGCCTTCTTTTCTCAGTCACGAACAGGCTTCTGGTCTCTAATTAGTGTCTGGCTACATCCGTACTCGGGGAAGCGCGGCCAGCGCCCAATGTCATTTCCCAGGGCTCATTAGCCTCGTCGGTAGCAGCCCGATCACTGCCCAGATGGGCTGGAAGAACCCCAGAGCTGGAGACCGCTGGTCCTGGAAGAGGCGTGGGTCACGCTAGCAGTTAGCTCGTGATGCTGGCCGTACCTGGAAATCTTCCAGAACAAAGGATCATCGTGGCCGGCTTGCCACCCTCCGGAATTGGGATGAGGGAGAGCCCTGGTCTTATAAACAGGGATACTGGCCTCAACTGATTCGACACCGACTCCGAGCTGAGGCCTCGAGGGAGGGCTCGGAAGGGGAAGAGAAATTTGGGCGCGTTTCGTCCACACCACGGATGCTAACCCGTAATACCCCGTACAGGTTCCGAGGTTGCCTGATCACACCGGACGGCAACACGTTGGGAGGCAGGGCATGTTGCGGGCGCAGGTTGCCAGGCGGCCATTTACCGTGGACTGATGATACCCGGTTGACAGGGCCCGACCGACCTGACAGACGAGCACTGTATCCACGCTCCGTTATCCTGGACCGGTCAGTGCGTCTTGGCATGATCCATAAGCCATGGTCTTGTTCCCAGCGCCGTGGCTAGGACACGCGACGGGTGGGTCGATGCCGAGGCGGAGAGGCCAGCAGGCGCCAACAATAACATCGGCCCAACTGGCTCAAGAGTCAGTCAGGAATCAGGATCGAGGATTTGAGTTGCCGGGCCCTGTCATCATCGGAACTTGGAAGGGCGTGCCCCCATGTTTCGTCCGTCATACAAAATCACTCGCACACATGCTTACCTGCTCGGCTAATACGTGTACCAGTAGGTTCTCGGGAGAGAGAGCCCATAGGACCGGCGACAGAAGAAAACGATGGAACCATCCGAGGAGTGGCCGAATAGGTATGCGAACGGCCAAGGGGGTAATGCCTACACATCGTGCTCGTGCAACGGGAACCGGGACGCTGTCGGGCTGCGGTGGGCCACCCTATCCCACCATTTGGTGGTTGATGCATCCTCCATGGTTGTGACACGAGTCTGGCGACCAACCGGAGTACCCCTAAGAGTGGATTAATGCTATATTAACTGCCAAAGGGAGGTGAATAAGGCGTGTGAGGGAGTATTAGCCTGGCTTCGTTTGGAAAACGGAGCCGCTTGAACGTGCTGGGGTTTGCAGGGTCCATGGCTCCATGCTGCCCATGTTGACCATGACGCGCAGGCCCGTGGATGCCGGGCGGTATTAGTCGCCCAGCGGTACGAACGGGATAGAATTCACGCTTTTGCTGCTGTCAATACGAAGGGGAAGCTGGATATTAATCGCGACGGGGCCGCCCCTCCCCTCGGCCGGTTGGCCCTACTCTGCCTCTGCCAGCTACTAGCTAGATCGTATCTGCTTTTTTTTTTTTTTTTTTTTTTTTTGACTTTCCCTTCCGGGATGCCCGAAACGCTGTTTGCGGATCGATTCAACTCTGGCCTCGACCGTTGGTCTTCTTTTTTTGCTTCTTCTTCCTTTTTTGCCCCTCCAGCGCTGCTCCGCGCCCCTCCAACAGCGTTACCCTCCTCGTCTGCTCCCGCCTCTCCCTTTCCTACCTGGAGCAGGAATCCAGTCCGACCTGGAGGGAAGAGCGTGATCCAGTTTTAAGCTCAGCTAGCCTCACCTCGGTCCCTGGCCCGCGGAGCCAGGTCCTCAACGTCCGAGTCTGTGCCCTTGGAAGGACTGCCACGCTGGTCACGAGATAAACAACGGGGGAGTGCTGCCGTCTTCAGCAATCAATCCACCGAGGCGGCCGGTCGTTGACTGCAGCCATCGGAACGCCATGACCTACATTGTAAGTCGCATCAAGCCGCGACCATGTGCCGGCTCGCAAACCAAACCCGCCCACGCCTCAACATACCCCATGCATGTCTTGGAATCCTGCTGGCCTTCGTTGCCCCTGCTCCAACGACCACGCGCAGCACCTGCCTACTACTCGTACTACACGTAGTAGTACAGGTAGTACCTTGGTTGATCTGTTGGACGGGACGCTCCTGCCTTTCGCCGGCTCACTGCGGTTGCTGCTACGGTGCGGCAGGCGCGAGGCGGTCGTACCATCCCTCTACTACTACTACCTGAGGTGCTTGGTCGTCCGCACTGGCAGTGGCAGTGGCAGGAGCGGCATCAGCAGCGTCAGCATGAGCATCCCGCACCCCACCATCACCACCAACCACCACCACCACCACTATCTACTTAGCCCAGATTGTTGCCATCACCACCGCGGCGCCACCCTATCACCAACGGGGTGATTACCAACATCACACCACTTCCTCTCCTCTGCCCATTTCTCTCCCACCCTCGCACACCGCCTCGTGTGCTTTCTTTGTCCTTCCGCCCCTCCCGCACGGAGGCTTCGTTGCTTTGCTTCGCCCGGCCGGCAGCGCCAGTGCGGTGGCTCCTCGTTCTGAGCTCTTGTTCCCTCTCCCCTCCCCGCGACGAGCCGCGCGCCTTGAGCGTCACGTCACCCCGCGTGGTTTGCCCCAGCTTGCGCGCGTGGTTTTCAGCTGCCCTCCTGTTCCCGCCCTAAACTACATAAATCGGCCATGCCATGCTTCTCCCCCAAGATCTCATCGGATCTGCTCCTGCTGCTGGCACCTGCATATCCACATCCTCTGCAGCAGCTCTGCAGTTCTGCAGTCCTGCGTCTCCGCCAGCATCCCTTGTCCGTCTTCCGTCTCCCTTCAGCCACACTCGTCATGTCCCTCTGAGCCTCCAAGATCTACAACGTGGCCCCTCCCCCACACTTGCCTGGGACTCGCCGAAACAAATCATGGGGAAGGCTCTCGAGCTAATAACCAGCCTCCAGCTCGCGCTCGCTCACTACTGCGACATCCATGGCCCGACTCCGTTGATGGTCACCGAGGGCTTGCCCGTGCCTTGCACCACCTGCTACGACGACCTTTCTGCTTCTGCCGATGCCATCCCCCGATCCTCCGGGACCGGGGCAGCACCCCAGGATGTCAGCGACGCCCTCCGCGATCTGAGTATCTCCCGAAACGCCTCGACACCGACCGCCGAGACATGCTCCCAGCTCAAGCGCGCCTCCACCCGCCCGCTGGCGACATCCAACCCCACGACACCGGGCCCCGATACACCTCCGGGCAGCCCCCGGCCCCCCAATCCTTCACAGGCGCGCGCCGATTCGAGTTTCCGACGCACCTACGACGACACCGTCACCAAGAAGCAGGGCCCATGCGACAACTGTGCCATGACCCTTCCGCGGAAGTCTGCCACCACATCGGGCAACATCGACGCTTCAGATAATAAGGGCCCTACACTCCGGACGCGGGCCCCCGCTGAGCGCGTTTTTGGCACTGGTGGCCAAGCCTCACCCCCCAGCTCGCGGACTTCCAGCGATACGGACGGCGAACGAGAGATGCCACGGCAACCGCGGAATAGGAGAATGGTACCAGCCTCGAGTTCTCGGACCACTTCGTGCTCTAGCACATCCACTACGACTTCGGACAACGCCCCGTTTCACGTCCACTATGTGGACTACACATCGACCCACGAACCCGTTCTACCGAACTCCTTCTCCCTTCTCCGCGCTTCCTGTCTGCGCACTCTATCCTTCGAAACATTACCTCGGGCACCAGCCACCAACCCACCGGCTGCCCCAACAGCCTCCCCACACTCCTCGGCAAACTCTTTTGTCACGACGCAAAGTGCTGGCTCTTCCGTCTCCGGTGGTCCAATCTTCTTTGGCGACGCTCTGGCTGGATACACTACGGCCTACATCTTCCGCATCCCCGATGTCCACGCCCGCGGCCATAAGCGTGTTTATGCCTTTATAGCCTTGAGCACGCATAAGGAACGACTCGCCATGAAGACCTTCGCGGTAGTCTCAGCTGCCTTCCGAGAACTTGCCACCTGGATACAGCAGCTCGCGGAGACGGAGGCTGAGCGATCCGCGGACTCGTCACCCGTAGGCAGTGCGTTTTACGGTGGTGGCGGCTACCATCAGCCACAACAACCACCCTCGGCGTCATCGTCGGTCGTCGCGGACCGCGGTGGAAGCAGCTTTCTTGCAGGGGCCAGTGGCTTCACAAGGCGTATGGCTGGCGGCGGCGGCGGCTTGGCACCCAAAGCCCGCGGACTGGCGGAGCTGGTCGGCCAGCCAGACTTTTTTATCGAGCTGCACCGCAAGTTTGTCCAGCTCCTTTTCGAGGTCGGTGTCACACTGAATTCGTGAACGGAACTGTCCTCGACACTCCGTCCGCCAAACTGCGGACAAGGAAGGCCTCAGCAAATTTCGGCTGCTGCGCCATGCCCATTGACCTCCCTTTTATTGATACCCCTTGGCGATGCGATACGGTCTTTGTTCTCTGACTTGTTTTTTTTTATTGCTTTCTGGACTGCATGGCACTGGCGTTTGCGAATTTGATCGACACAGCCGTCCGGAGGCGGTAATTGGTCATTTTACGACGAGCACCGCCAACTAATTATGTCGAATACTGTCCGAGAAACCATGATATGGTCCACGCCACCCGAGTTAGCGGGTGGCGGATTGTTGTACTCTCTTCCACACGCATAATTTTCACGACCGTCAACGGAAAACACAAAGAGCACCGGATGGGATAGGAACGGTCGAGGAAAATACACATAGACGGATGAATGCAGCGGCGCTCGGAGGTAAAGCGACCAGATGTGGATATATTTGTTTATGTGTTTCAAGGGAACGGAGAGCCGCATAGGCAGCTCTCCTCTTCTCCATGGCGGAGTTTGGCGGATTTTTGATTTTTCTTTCTTGACATGGACATGGCGGGCATAAACGGCAAAAAAGGGGGGAGTGGAGATGAATGGTAACGGGCTGAATGACCCTTCTATGGCTCATGTGTATGTCGATACATGTTTCGATTCATTGGTACAATATATAGACTTGGCTGGCCGTTCTCGGGCTCTGATTTACGAAAGATGTTCTGACAAAACACACAACTCTCCAGTTTGTACTTTGTGACACTTGCATGCATGTCTTTTTGTGATGACTATAGTACATGTAGTAGGCCGAGGAATATGCTCCATGTTCTCCTCTCCACTATTAAACCACCCAGCTAGTACGTGATCCCACCCATCCTCGCGATTCCCCATGCTCAGGGGATACACATGACGCCACCCATCCATCCACCGGGCGGTATTTACTTGTAAAAGTCAAACTTGTTGTCGTCCTGTGTGCCCTTGACCTGGCTCGAGTAGGCATCCTCGAGATCGCTCTGGATGATGTTGTACCTGTTCTTGCGGACGGCGCGCAGGCCGGCCTCCTGCATGATGGCGGCGATGACGGCGCCGGAGAGCGGGTCGTTGCGGACGATGAGGCTGTCGAGGTCGACCTCGGGGGCGAGGCTCATCTTGCCCGCGATGGTGGAGAAGATGAGGCGGCGCTCGCGGCGGTCGCGCAGGGAGGGGAACTCGATCTTGCGGTCGAGACGGCCCGGGCGGAGGAGGGCCGGGTCGAGGGTGTCGGCGCGGTTGGTCGCCATGATGACTTTCACGTTCGAGGTCTGGTCGAAGCCGTCCATCTGGTTGAGCAGCTCGAGGAGGATGCGCTGGACCTCGCGGTCGGCTCCGGTCTGCGCGTCGAAGCGCTTGGTGGCGATGGCGTCGATCTCGTCGATGAAGATGATGGAGGGGGAGTTCTCGCGGGCCATGCGGAAGACGTCGCGGACCATGCGGGGTCCTTCACCTAGGTACTTCTGCACAAACTCAGAGCCGACGACGCGGATGAAGCTGGCCGTCGTGGAGTTCGCGACGGCCTTGACGAGCATGGTCTTTCCCGTGCCGGGCGGGCCGTAGAGCAGGACGCCGCGAGGAGGGTCGATGCCGATCTGGCGGTAGAGGTCGAAGTGGGTGAGGGGCAGCTCGACGGCCTCGCGGATCTCCTGCTTCTGCATGTCCAAGCCGCCGACGTCGGCGTAGGTGACGTCGGGCTTCTCGTCGGCGCCGAGCATAGCGATGGAGGAGTCGGCCTCGGGGGGCAGAATATCGACGAGGGCATTCGAGTGTCTGTGGAGGGCGACGGAGGAGGAAGCCTTGAGCTTCTCGCGGTCGAGGGTCGAGAGAACGTGGACGACGTAGTTAGAGCCGGTGCTGGACTGCACGATCCCGGTGCTGGGGAAGAAGGGTTAGTGATACGAGCCGCGAAAGCGGGCGGGCAGGTAGAATGAAGGGAAGCTTACTTCTGGTCGATGGCCTCCATAAACTGACCGATGACCAACGGCACACTCTGGATCCTCTTGATCTCCTCCTGAGCCCTCACCAGCTCGCGCTTTAGACTCCTGCCATGTCATCAGCTTCCACGCCTATGTCTCCGAGCTCACCGCGTCCGACAAACCTCTGCTCATCCTTGATGTATTCCTCTTGTAGCTGGATGTATCTGTAGGCCCCTTCGTCAGCGGCCCACCATCATGCCTGGTCCATCGGCGGCAGGGTCTTCTTACTCTAGTTGCCTCTGGAGCTTCTTTGTCGTAGCGTATGTGTCTCCGCCATCCGCCGGCAGGCCATCGAAGCTGTCGATGTTGGGGATCGCCGAGGGAGCGGCCTTCTTGTGTGGCGGCACATGGTTTGCCGGGGTTTCCACTGCGATGTCGCCCATTGTCTGTTGCTGTTCCGCAAGGAACTGTGAGAAAGAGCTTCTGTCGCGCCTGTATGTTATCGTAGGACGCGGTACAATACGTGCGATGTGTCGGGGAGAGGGTGGTGGTGGTGGTGTCGTGAGGTCGCGGCGATGGTGGTGGATAGCTGAAGGGTGCTATGCAAGTACGAGTTACTAACTGTCAGTGTTGGCGTCAACGACGGCAGCCTGGAAGCCTGGGCAGCCCTTCCATGGCGCCAGCAGTTGTCGGGCTTAGTCATCGAAAATCAGCTTTGTCTGCGATCATGCTTGCACGTGACCTGGAGATGCGATTGGTCGACGACGCTCCTCTGACGCAGGGCGAATGGCCAGGCGTGGAAGTGGGCGGGATCCCCGCTGCGGACTTCGATTGGCCCCAGATGTTGATGCGCAGCAGTACATACTGGGCAATGGGGAATTCCCATACCCTCAGGTAGCCAAACCCAGCCCAACCCCCATCTTCTAGCGCAGTAAACGGACGAGGCAAACGGTGGTCAAGTGAACCGCCGACTGGACTGGACTGGCTGCGGCCGGGAAGTCAACCTGAGGACGGACGCTCCACACTTACAGGCTGGAAGTGGGGCCTGGTGCTGGCGCTAGCACTGGCTCGCAGGGTCCCAGGATGCCCTTAGTCGTGCCAAATACCTCTGGCATCGTGGGGAAAGGGCGATGACTGGAGGTACTCGTCACCCGTTGTCTTATCATGGGCCCCTTCCAACATGACGGTCTGGTGATTCACCTGAAGACTCACCTGCCAATGCCCATTGCCTGGCCCGCCACATGGGGGTGTCCCACCGCTACCGCTGTTAACCTCCGCTATCGCTTTCCACCTTCACACTCTCCCAACTACTCACTAGTACTACAACTCGTTCCTACTAGCAGTCATACCTCGTCGGTTTGAGGTTTGGTTACGGCTCCCTTTACTGGAGGTATTATCCCCCTCCAAGCTCCTCACTTTCAACGTTCCCGTGCAGACCCGTACGCATGTTCCTCTTCACACCCCGATAGCCTTGGGCCTTCCTTCCGACGCCGTCACCTTGGCAGAGTCGGTTCGCCTACCCCCGCCCGTACCTCTTGATTGAATCTACTCCTCCCAGAGACATCCGCCACCGCATCCAACCTCCCACTGTCGTCCCCTTCTTCCTGGTGACCCGAGGCCTGGCCTGCTTGATTATCTCTTCTATTCGACCCCGTACCATCCACCGTTCTATCGGTCCGTCCCGCCATGGCGTCGTCATCCATCGCTATTCCCCAGTCGTATATGGGGACGCCGAAGGGCCCGGCCAGCTGCTCAGGCAGCTCCTACTCGTCGTCCCCGCCTTCGTCGATGACTTCGTCGTCACCCAGGGGATTGTCGCAGCAGTCTCGCCGGCCGAGTCTCCTCAGTAAGTTTACTCCGGCTAATTCTTTGCCCCTCTTCCTCCATCTAACCGGTATCTAGGCACTGCCATCTCTAAGCAGGAGTCGACGGTCATCAACATCGGGGATCCAGACGGCCCGCCAAGACTGGTAGGGTCAATAGCTTGCCGCGTTTCAAACGTCATGCTAACTCGAACTCTAGATCACCTATCTCTCCTCAAGTCAAGGCTTTGCCTGGAATCCTGGTGGGTGACGAGAACACATCTCCTCGGACGGCATTGATTCGACTGACACACTCGCTCACAGAAATCTTCTTGCCGTCTTACGTCGACTGTGACTACGAGCCCCTCGAGAACCGCCGAGAACCCGTCCACGACATCCTTCTCACCGACGAAGAGCTGAAGCAGATGCTCCCCCAATAAGTCGACAATTATCGGCATCGACGTCGCCTTGGAGATGGGTCCTTCCTCCGCTTAGACTTTGACCTTCTCAAGCAAACTTCCTCTCCTTGGTGGGACATTTTTTTCTTTCGTTTTCTTACCTCTCAACAATTTCTACTTACCCGGCGTCCGGATTTGCAATATCCATCAGCTTGGGGTGCGAAACGGCGAAACGGGGCTTTGACGACTCGTGTATGATGGGAACCCATGGTTAGGCGACCTGGAAGGGCTGTACAACGAAACAGGGAGCGCTGCTCTTCTTCTGATATTTACCTGGCGGCCAAAGAGGCTTTGCGCGCGTCTTTATTGGGGTTTTAAGGGGGGGATTGGGCTTCTGTGACAAGCAGGCGAACATGCGCCTATCTCATGATGGAACGCTTATACTGGAGGAGCACCTGGAGTTCGGCACCTTGAATTTGTTTTCTTAGGACCTGTCGGTCAGAAATTCAAATCGCTTTCAACTTTCAACCTGGAACACCCGCCTCGACATTGTGACTTGATGTAACAACGCTGCTCTCGGCTATCCGTGGTAGGGTCCGGTACATGCTTTGGCCATGAGTCAACCCTGCATGGCTAAAGCATAACTGCCCCGAACACCCTGAAATAGCCTATTCCTCCTTCGGGTTGATATATGACGTGGTTTCATTTCATGCCCAACGACTCGTCGGTCTGCCTCGCCGGTCCCTGCCAGGAGTCTGACGCTGAAACAATACCCACGCACATTCTGATATCGCACTTGGGACGCTGCTTTGGCTGCCCACTTGCGCCCCGCCACGATGCTGCGTACTACCCCACAGAGAAGGCGGTGGGTGCACCGTGCCGGTTTGAGTTGTCCAGCTAGCCCAGGCAATCGACCAGCCACATGCAAGGCACTTGTGCACTCTTTATGCACGGGGTTTTGGCGCGGATAACCATACTTGTCGGCCCAGCCGTTGGGCATGGAGTCCTCGGCAAACGAGAAGCCATTTAGCTTTTGTCTGTTGGTGGAGTGAGTGCGTGACCGACCGCGTCATGGACTCATGCCCTGTATCGATAAACAAAGGTACATGCTACGAGTACGGGTAGTACGTGCAGCACTGTGTATCCGTAAAATGGGGCTGCCGGCGCCCGGCTCCCGTTCCGCTGCCCGACGCCTGCAGCCGAATGCTCCACGCACCCCACGTCTTCCGCCCAATCTTAGTCATCATCTAGTGTACATCAAGGGTGGGTCTGATGCTAATTGTGCAAGTAAACATTCGCGACACGCCTCTTGTGCAGGCTGGTGCAGTGGTGTGTCTACCGTCTAACCTCGCGCCAAAACCTGCATGGAGTAGTAGGATCACTTTTTCTCCAGAAATCTCAACGCAAACAATGGACTCTGAGTCAGTCGTCTCGCAGGTCCAGCGCAAGATTGAGCTGCAGAGCCCGGAGGACTTGACGTATCTCATCACCAATGTACGCAACGCGGCGGCTGCGCGCCTCAACGAGGCGTTCCCCCACGTCGAGGGCCATGAAGGCGAGGACGATCTGAGAAACCAGATTGAGGCCCTCGTCAACGAGGTACTTCTCCTTGGCCTTCCCCATTTCCCCCCTTGGGAAGGGGAAAAAAAAAGGCGACGGCGACTTGTGGAAGAAGAGGAAAAGAGCTAACGAAACCCTTTCCACCAGTACATCGACAAGACATTCACACTCGCCGCGCCAAACCTCTCCATAAACGGCCTCCACATTGACCCAGACACCTTCCTCCAGAACAACCGCTCCCCCGACACTGCCCACGAGCCCTTCGACACGCGCAAGCGCCAGCGCGTCGCAGAGCTCACCACCCAGGAGGAGAAGCTCCTCGAGGAGGTCGCCAGCCTGAAGCGCTCGGTGCCCGCCAGGGCCGCGGCCGAGCACGCCGAGGCCCTGCGCGAGAGTCTCCGGCGTGATGATGAGATGATGCGCGAGGTGGGCGAGAGGCTCAGCGGGGCGGGTGCGGCGGAGGATGTCAAGTTGGAGGGCGTGGGGCCCTTGGAGAGGCAGGATGGTGTGGAGAGCGAGTTTAGAGGCGCGATCGAGGTGCTGGGGAGGCTCAAGACGGACATGTCCGCCGTGGTGGCCAAGATGGAGAGGGCAAGGGTGGCTGGGGAGTACGTCGTCAGCCAGGGGCGGTGATCATACGCGGCGAGGCGCACTTGCTGGGGAACTGAGCGTCCGGGGGGTTCAATCTAGAAGCGCGGAGTTGGGGCGTCAAGGAATCGCGGACAAGCCACAGGGCAACCGGGATATACCAGAGTTTGATTTACACATGTTTGCGATTTCCTACCGATACCAGTCTCTGTACGTTTCCGCAAGGCGGTGTTTTCGCCTTAAGGAACCGTCACTCCCGGTAGCAAGGTCCTATATAGTTCGTAGCACCGGTTTCTGGTCCCGTTGATCCCCCCGGTCCTCACAGGCATAGGTAATCTTCTCGCATTTACTTCACCGGAGTGCATGCCGACCCCTTCCCATCTGCCACACCAGGTCGGTCGAACCAGCGTTTGGAGTAAAGCAAACGTTGCTCTAACAGTTGATACTGAAGGGTTGGAATCTAAGCGGCAGCCTTGTCCTCAACCTTGGCCTCGGACTTCTCGGGGGCCTCAGCAGTCTCAACACCAGTCGTCACTTCGGGTGTCTCGATGCTAGAGCCCTTGTTCTCGATGGCGGCATCGTCACCCTTCTTTGTCTCCCACTTAGCGGGCTTGGCCCACTCGGCCTCGTGCCACGGTCCCGCGTCGCTGTTCTCGCAGCCACCCTCGCACTCGCAGGTGCCGCCAAACGCCTTGGGCAGGTTCTCAGCGGGGATCTGCTTTAGGATCTCGCTCTGGTACCCGCTGCCGAGGATGTTGATCTTGGAGACGGTGACGGGGTCGAGCCAGCCCTTGACGACGCTCCACACGGTGGAGAAGCCCCAGGGCGCGTTGATGAGGTAGAGCTTACCCAGACGCTCGGGGTAGTAGTTTTGCGAGACCACGGAGGCCTGGCGGACGTACGAGTAGACCGATGGCACCTTGGTCAGGGTCACGCCCTTGAGGTCCATGATGGTGCAGCACGTCTCGAGGAGGTTGTTGGCCTTGCGCGAGCAGGCGGGTAGTCGGGGGTCCGCAAGGCGCTCGTACTCAACGGCGAGGTTGGTTAGCATGCGCTCGGCCGTGGTGATCTTGTACATGGCCGTCAGGTCGATGCCGCCCAGGGTCTCGATGTAGATGGGACGGCCATCCTGTCAACGGAGTTAGATGTAAGCTCGGGTTTGGGGTGGTTAATGGTAATGGAGGTGAGGGGGACAAGAACGCACCTTGTCAGTCTTGTGGTAGAACTGCTGGTAGTACTGCTGGATGTCGCCCTTCTCTGGGTAGTCCCAGGCGGGCACGGTCTCGTCGAGCTTGGTCTCCTCGCGCCACTTCTCGCAATCGACGAACCTAACGTCTATCAGCAGCTAGCTCTTATTTCTCATCTCGGAGACAATCTTGCCCTTACATCCGCTTCGAGAGATTGACATCCCACTTCCGTGCGCGCAGGAATCGCAACTGTGAAAGACGAGGTCAGCTCGGACGACCCCACGCCGCACATTTCCTCCGAGTCTTGTCATACCAGAGTCAGAGTGTCCAAACGCTTAGTGAAGCCCTCAGCCTCCAGCATCATCCGCAGCTGGTGCACCAGGGCGATCTGCTGTTCGGTCAGGTGGCCGGCGTGCCCATCCTGCTTCTCGGCCGCCGTGTAGGGGAAGTCATAGTCGTCATATTTGGGGTTCAGATCCATGGTGGGGGCGGGGATGTTTGCGGAGAGGAGAGGAGGTTTTGGTATGCGGCTGTGAGGAGGAATTCGTGGTGCAGAGCAAAAGGTGAAAGGATCAGGGGTGGAAAGAACTCGTGGAGAGAAAGGCTGAATTGGAGATACTATTCTACAGTTGGGGGGTTGGGGGTTGCGCACCTATGATTCTAGACCCCGAGAACAATCCAGGGATCTGGTAATTACCACAATAGGTCGGATGTCTCATCCAGCTTCCCGGTGCCCCTCGTCCCGTCGAATCCCTTTGTTGATCGAGTGGGGCACCGCCCACCAGTGACGCTAAGCTCTGTGGTTACCAAAGCAGCTTAGTTCCAAAGAGCTTCCCCCTGTGGTGCACGTGCCTGGTCACATGGTGATAAGCCCCCCTTGGCTCCTTTTTCTCCATTATCGGCCGCCGTCAACCGGGGTTCACATCTACGAGTACGTACTCATACTCGTACTGTAACTGCCCTTCGAACAAACAAACCCACGGGTATCCTGCGACATTCCGGCCGCGGATGGGGAACGATATGCTATCATGAGATTTTCTGCTCCGCGCATAGCCCTCAATGTCGCAAGGCAGGCTCATACCTCGCTGATCGGGCCACGGCCCCGTCGCTCGTTCCATCTGACCACACCGGCCTGCATGCCCCGGAAACGAAGCTTTTTCACCTCGAACCCGTATCTATCGCAGAAGGACGGCGACTCCTCCAAAGGAGCCCCCGAACCATGGAGCGGCACGAAGGAGACTGCCGCCTCCTCGCAGACGAAACGCAAGGCAACACGCGCGACATCGGCCAAGGGCTCGTTGCGCCGGGTCGCCATGATTGCGCAGCAGCCCAAGCGTGGGGGCGGGCCAGCTGGGAAGGGGGTAGACGAAATGCAGGAGGGCGATCCGACCAACTTGATCAGCGCCACCTGTATTGCTGAGAAGTTCCATATGGACGTCGTCCTCGACATTCTATCGTCGCACGGATTCGCTATCAACCCCGACGGGACCGATTTCGATGCGAGCGAGGTTGTTCATGCGAGAGGCGTCAACGGAGGTGACATATTCGTTTTTCCGTCAGGGACCATTGTCACATGGTCTTTGCCCCCGGATATCGTCACACGGCAGTTGTTGCGAGCGGCCGAAGAAGCTCACCCCGTACAGCTGCGCGAACTGGAGGACCTCGAGTTCACGACCGACAACAACCGAGAGGCGAGCACAATGAAGGGCGACATTGTAGTCCTCGGCACAAGGAAGGAGCACAAGGACGGCGACACGCTAGATACGACGTTGGCCAAGGTCGCTTTCTCCTCTGGCCTCGCCCGCAGCACCAAGCTAGCCGTCCTCGAGACCGCCCTCACATCCTACTTCGAGTCGACGCGCAAGATCCCCGCCATCCTTTCCAAGGGCACGGGCTTCCCCTTCGGCCGGCGCTTCATCCTCCAGAAGACGGGCGAGCTTCTCTCCCTGCGCGCCCGCCTGAACCACTACTCGGAGCTGACCGACTCGCTTCCGGACATCCTCTGGGACAGCCGCTCTGAGCTGGGGCTCGAGGGGTACTACGAGCAGGTGGGGCGAGCGCTCGACGTCAGCGTGCGCATCCGCACGCTCAACCAGAAGATGGACTACGCGCAGGAGATTGCCAGCGTGCTGCGCGAGATGTCGAGCGAGCAGCACGGCACTCGCCTCGAGATCATCATCATCCTTCTCATTGCGGTCGAGGTCATCTTTGAGCTGAGGAGGATATTCCTCGAGTGGGCGCAGGAGCGGGAGGCGGCACGTGAGCTGCGGAATGCATTGTGAGATGGCGTTAATGTCTCTTTCTCCCAGTGAGACGGATGAGGTTTGTGGCCATAATACTTGGGCCCCCCCCCCAAGGGATTTTATGTATGACCATGGCGATGTGACTAGTGTATTGATACCCTCCTCTGGATAAATCCCGACAAGACAATCAACCTGACAAAGTGTCGAGGGCCCTGGCCCTCTTCAAGATGTTACCGGTGACTGATGCCTCGTACGAACTCATGTAAAAAGGGGTGCAACTGCACACAGACAGCACGCATAAAATCAAACAACCACGTTTGAAGCATCCACCTCTATTAAAGTTCCTGTAACCACGTTCCCATCGTCCCAGTGCCACCAACCTTATCGTCCTGAAGCCCCTTAATTCACGAAAAGGACAAAGAAGGAAACAAAAGCCTCTCTTTTTATGTGAAAACGAAAAGACTCCCTATGCGCATCGTCCCATCCACCATCCCAAAAACGCCCCTCCGTAGTATTCTAACATCCCAGATTCCCACCCTTTTGTCGGGTTACAAGTTCCAACTACTAAACTCCCACCTCCCGTCCTCATCATGACGGCCGCTGCTGCTGCTGCTGCTGTCCGGGAATCACAGGGATCGGCACTGGTGTGACTTTGTGGGGGATGTGTCCGGAGCCTGGAGTCCCATTGATGGGGCGCTGGCCGCCTGTCGGCGTTCCCGGCTTCTGCTGTCCGCCCATCTGCGCCCGCGCTGCCGCCAGGCGATTCACATCCATGGAGCCGCTCAGCCCAATACCAGCCAGCCCCGACACACCCGATGGAGCAATCTTGTCAGTGAACATGGCAGATTGCTCCTGGGCAGCAACCCTGGCTTTCGCCTGCTCCAGGATCCGCCGTTGCTGCGCCTCCGGGATGACGGTGTGGTACCCCAGCGACGAGCTCGGCTGGTGCTGCCCTCCGGGCGTCGAGTTGCTTGGGTACCTATTGGCGGGGCCGCCCATTGCCTGGTTTGGCGTCCCGTAGCGCTGGTTCTGCTGCATACCAGGCGAGGGGCTGTAGGTCTGCCTAGGCGGGGCGTGAGGAGACATCCTCTGCTGCTGGTGTGGGTGCTGGTGGAATTGTTGCTGATGCATGTTGGAACCGTTCGTGTACGGCGTAGGGTGGCCCTGCGTCGGCGTACCGGGCTGCTGGTGTGGATAGCCTTGCTGTTGGTAGGGATACCTTGAATTTGGGGTGCCTTGCTGAGGCATCTGCCCGTACTGCGGCCGTTGCTGGCTTGCGTATTGCGGCATGTTCTGGTGGCCAAATGGGGTCTGCGCCTTAGCCAGCTGCGTCGCATACTGATTGGGGTAACCATTTGGCCGCGAGTACTGGTTCGGCTGCGGCGGCCGAGGCTGTTGATGTCCCGCAGGGGTAAACTGTCGGTGTTGCTGGAAATTCTGTTGCGGATAGCCGGGTGTGGCCCCTTGTCGGAAGTAGTGCTGAGACTGTGACGGCGGGCGAGTGGGAGTACCATACTGGTTGTTAGGACCATGGTATTGGTTCGCGTACGACATGCTAGGCGTGCGTTGAGGTCTCGCGCTGGCATGCGCTGCTTGCTGTTGTTGCTGTGCCCGGAGCCTAGCTTGCACAGCGGCATCATCCTCCTCCATGACCCCCCTGTACTGGTCCGTTGAAACCTGGACCTTGGTGCTGATCAGGAGCTCCTCAAGCTGGTCGCCGTTCAGTTTGGCTATGGCATAGGGCGGCAGGGTCTTGATGATAAGAGCCAGCTGGGCCTTGAGCACCTGGTATGTGGCTTGTTCCTCTTCAGATGGCTGGGGCCCCGAAGTGGCCAACATATCTCCGGTGACAGGGTCGCTCGTCGGCCGGTTCTGGGAGTTGGGGAGGTTCAGGTTCCGGATCCGCTGGTACGAGGCCAAGGTCTCGATCATGTCGCTGACCTCGTCAAGGATCTCATCAGCCTCCTTCTCTTCGTCGTCGCGCTTAGTCCCCATAGCATCCTCCAGCGTCGGATCGACAACGCTATCGTCCCAGTTCTCAATGGCCTCCTGGACCGCTTGCTCGTCAATATCAATGACAGCTTTCGAGTCCCCAGTGGCTACCTTCTCGTCCCCACCCTTCTCATAATACTCTACTTCAATCATGCTTTGGAAGCTTTGCAGGCCAGTCCTCTGCCACCACATCCTCCCAGCAATATTGGACGGGACCACAGCGCCAGAATCATCCTTGCACGGCGCAAAGCTTGAGAAAGCGCCGCGAAAGAGAGCCTCCATCTCCGACATCTCGAGCTCAGACGACGACGGCTTTTTACCCGCCAGACTCTGCGCACGCTCATGCTTCTTCGCCTTGGCACTAGGTGAAGGGGTCGCGTGGCTGTAGTCCAAAAAGTGACCCGAAGCGAGTTTGGCGCTAAAGTAGGAGTTTCCGCGGTACGGCGACTTGTCAGTCAGCTCGGGGTGGTAGAAATCCAGCGTGTTGCCCTTGGCGTGGGTCTTAGGCTGCTTGGGGGGCTGCAGCGGCGGAAGAGCCCTCGGTGGTGCGAATAGTTCGCCCAGCGTCATTGTCCTCTCCTGCGAACTCGACCCGAAGACTCGAGTCATGGTAACGCCGGCCGGCAGATTCAGCTCAGACAGGTCGACATCTCGGGAGGACGGGAGACTAGAGAATAAACGACGCTCTTGCGGTGCGTGCCCAACAAGAGACAGGACAACTTGAGTATCGTCAAAGCCGTCGTCTCGGTCCCGGTCGGATGGGGTCTTCGGATACGCCTCCTCGCGGTGGAGAAGGTCCAACGCCTTCTTCCGGAAATCGCGGATCCGAGTCGCGGCGTCGGGCTTGGATGGATTCTCCACATTCTCTGATGACGATGCCTCCGCTTCGGCCAAGGATGCATCGATGGCCGATGTTAGGTCGGCCGTCATGTCGCCCAGTCGGTCGTAAGCGTCGGCGGCAACCTTGTCGGAAATGCTGCGAGACGACGGAGGGTCGGAAGACTTCTGGCGCTTCGCATCTGGCTCGTCCTCGGGGGTGGGATCTGGTAGAGGGCGCTTAAGGATGGCGGGCTCGATGTCAAAGCTGTTTGGGATGAATTAGTCGCTGAGCGGAAAGGGTGCAGAAAGAGTGCTCTACACGGGACAGATAAAATGGTGGACATACCTGGTGAGCACCTTGAAGCAGGTCTTGACCAATTCACGCTGGTCTCGCGTGGGCGGCGCACTGGCCTCGACGAGTGCAGACGCCTTGTCGCCGTCAACACCGTCGACATCGTCACCCTCGTCGGTGGAGTCACGTTTCCTCTTGCCAGGGGCGACGGGTTGAGCCGACTCGGGACCATCCAGGGTATGGCTGCCGTTAGAAGCCGCGACGGCTGCTTGCGCCATGGTGGGTGTGTGTCAAGTGTGCCGATGGGTCGAGGATGTCGCTCGGCCGTGGTGGTGAAATTTGCTTGCGGTCGCGCCTTGTCGCGATACGCGGTGGGATTGCGGTTGCGGTTGCGGTGCGGTCCAGTTGCAGGGTGGTCGCTCGTCTTTCGCGCCTCAACCTCACTTCATCGGACTGCGTCGATTGGTGCAACAGCCAAGAAAAAAAAATCACCGTACCTGCGACGTCTTGTCCCGAAATGCAACGGCCAGTGATGGAAGAAGCCACTGCACCGAGATGATAACAGGCAGGCAGAGAACGAGGGAAATGGAGATTGGAGGGCAAGACTGCTTGGTGCCGGGGCGGGCCAGAAGAAGGTGCCAGCCAACTGCCAACCGACTCGTTCCTTCCGTCTGTCTCTGATCGCCAACTGCGGCTCTCAGCAGTCGACACCTGCTGTAGTGCCTCTGCGATTGCGCCCCGGCGCCTCTGCCAGCTGCTGGCCTCCACTGACGCTGGCCGCCCTTGAATCCGCCAGCGCTAGTTCCCATTGGGCCAAAGTATAAAAGTCCATACACGTGATTTCATTTCATTTCACGCCAACATTGAACCATTGAGTCCCCTAATTTGCTGTAAACGTCCATCTCTGCGTGCGTATCGCCGTATTCAGATGTGCGCATACGACACATAATTACTTCCATACTTATGGCTCGACAAACTCGACAAACGACCAAAAGAACAGGCAAGTAATTACGTACTCGTTATGGATTCGGACGTGCATCTCTTTTGCCTTTGTACACCTCATCACCCCCGCAGCGAAGCCATTACCCGGGAAGGTAGGTTTGAATCACATCAGGTAGTAGTACTTACCTAGTACTTACTGACCTACTGCCATGTCGCCTGTTTCAGGCCGTGAAAGACGTCATGGTAGAGGTAACGGGCAGGGGCGTACCTATCCCGAACGCCAGATAGCAGGAAGCAGAGCTCACAGCTAGGTATTCTAGTACGTCCAAGCTCAAACTCGCGCGTACGAAAGATTCGAGATAAGAGATATCGTATTCGTCAAGCATTCTTAAGCAGCAATGGGTACTAGTAGCATACATTCTTCGGAACAATCCGCACTTCACCCCTGTCCTATAGTCTCTAAGTACTAGTGGATTCTCCCAACTCCCTTCAGCGTGCGAAGCACTTGTGCCTTGCCTCTACAGTATCATTATAATCCGATCCAACAGTTCGGCGGCAGCATTACTTGGCGCGGGCAAGGCCAACGGCGTTCTTGCCAAGGTCATATACGGAGTAGTAGCGGCGGAGGAAAGCATCGCCGAGGATGACGAGGGGACCAGCGGGGGCGGGGATGTCCATGCCCTGGAAGGTCGAGATGCAGCTGCCAGAGACCTCGAGGATGTAGTCAGACGCAGGGAGCGCATACTTGGAACCAGCGAGGCTAAAGGTGATGTCGGGAAGCGTGCTCTTCTTGGAGCAGTCGATGGTGTACTGGCCATTGTAGCCCTTCTTGGCTCCGATCTCCTTGTTCAGAAGCTCGGCCAGGGAGCTGGGGAGAACGTTGAGGGACGTGCCGGTGTCAAGGATGACACCAGTGTCCTCGAGCTCGGCGACCTCGTCGCCAAGGGCAATGGAATCAAGGTCCACCTCCCAGTAGGCCTTGCGGCGGAGGGGGATGTACTCGATCTCGCCCTTGTAACGGTCCTTGTCGACGCCACCGAAGACAGCCTCGCTCTCGCCCTCGGTGTCGGCGAGGTAGAAAGCGAAAACGGGCTCGTCCAGGAGACCCTGGTTGACCATCTGGTAGAAGGGAGGGACGATGCCGTTGACGGAGATGGTGTCGTAGGCCAGACCAAGGATGCCATCAAAGCGGCCAAAGGCAAAAGCAAGGCCGGGTTCGCTGGTGGCCTCGGCAAAGTCCTGATCCTCGATCTTGAGGTCACCGATGGTGAAAACATCGTTGGATACGAAGCCAGTCAGGCTACCAGAGCCGTAATGGATCTCGAAGTCGGATCCGTTGGCCTTGTACGTCGAGGAGGCGTCGGAGTCGTACGTTGAGTGGAGGTAGCAGGCAATGCTGGTGCAAGACTTGGAGGGCACCCAGAGGTTGGAGCTGCCGGTGTCGAGAACGACCTTGAACTTCTGGGGAGGGGTACCGATGGTGATCTCGGAGAAGTCTGATGAGGGTCAGCACCGCGCCCGCCTCGCGAGGAGAAAGCAAACTCACACTGGGCATTCATGAAGTTGGTAACAGGGACGGGGTGGATGCCATCGGACTTGGGGGGTTCCGTGCTGAACATGACATCGGCGCGGCTGTCCGGGCGGGCGGATCCCAAGTACTTCTGACCGAGGGCCTGAACCTGAGTCTCGATCGAGTAACCGGCCTATTATTACGCACACACATCCGTCAGTACATCGGGGTCCATCGAAAAGCCCTGGAACTAGTGCGCGCCAGGCCCAGGGGGAGACATACCAGCTGCTCAGAAAGAGGGACCTTGTTGAGCTTCATCTTGTGCACGCCGGCCTGTGCGGAGCCCGCGAGGGCGGCGGCCGTGATGAGAATGCTCTTCATTATGGGCAGCGCAATATTGCGATGTCGCAATAGAATACGCAGTAAAGAATGTGGTGTTTGATGGACAAGCACCGATAATGTTGATGGCGCCTGTTGTTGATGGTTTGATGTAGGAGGGTTGGGGCAATGCGGAGGTGTGGAGAGGGAAGCGGGAGTCTTGGGAAGGACCAGCCTCCAGCCAGCTTATCATATCAGTGACGTGCGACCACCGAGGCCTGCTGATGACATGACTGACCGCCGGGGGTGGGAGTCTCGTGCCACACAGGTTGTCGCCGCTGCGGTCTCGGGCCAAGGTGGTTCCGAGTCCTCCATGACGCATACGTACTAGTAGTGGACAGCTACCGTAGCTAGTACTTACCTAACCACATCATTGGCAGCGGCTGGGTGGACGGGCAACGCGCCGCTTGCAGCCACACCCCACTCTCCCGCCCAGGTCTGGCGCGTCATCTGGGACGTTGGAGCTCTTATTGTTGAGACAGGCTCTCGAGATGGCTATTACGAGTACTGTACTCATACACTTCACCCTACGATCGAAGTAAGTCCCCCGTGTCCTTTCACCGTGAGCTTCATCTCCGTTGAGCACATCCCGGCAAATGTCCCGAAACAGGCCAGCGACCCGCCTAAAACACACCACGTTTATGGATGACTTTTATCGTGGGTGAGACGGTATCTTTGCGTCGCATCTTCCCAAGTGTATTCATATCCTTCGGCTGTGGGCAGCACTGAACGGCTCGGGAACTCAAGCAGGGGCAAGTTGAGACTATGGGTATGCCAAATCAGCATGTGGCCTAGTTCGCACAACGAGCTCCTGGCTTAGCTATAAGATGCCTAGAACATGAGAGCTTCTTCGTCACTGACGGCGTCGGTGGCAACATGGCATGTCGGTCTAGAGGCTTCGCTGCCCGGTTCAGCCGTCCATCCCCACGCGTCTACAAAAGATGGATTGCCGACGGAGGTTCTGGCTAGACGAGCCGTGAATAAATGTAGTCTTATCGACACGTTCTATCCCAGGCTTGACAAGGAGTTTCCCGTCGATAGTCTACTCATATCGAGCGCCGGCTTACACGAGTGCGGATATCGCAGCGTTCGCAGACAAGTGTCCATGGCAAACCACCCCTCGAAGTCCGACCCAAGACGACCGACGTCGCCCAAGAAGCCCGGGGTTTTAGGCGGCAACGAATTTTGTTGGTGTTGGCTTTGGTCTCCAGGTGGGTGAGTTCAGTTCAACATCTTACTTAGTTCCGAGTAAGAGATCTCCGGGATGGATAGCTCCAGGACCATTCATACTGCAGCGGTCAGAACTGAGTCGAGAGCTCCGCGCGTATCGTATTGATGGCTTGCAGCTGGCCGCAGGAGCCGCATTGAGGAATCACGGAAGCAGTACCTTCGTGCGAGTGCGGCCGAACATTGAAGGCGCACTCGAGGTCCGGTCGACTGCTAGAGCGATTCGACCCTGTGTTTTATCTTCTGAGATACAGTCCGTGAGGAGGTAGCCTGATAACTTTGGGGTCTCAAAAGGTCCAGCTTAGTTAGACCCTGACGGCCCTTGGTGGTGCCGCGCGGCCGGAGAAGTCTTGCGCAGTGAAACGCTTACTCGCGGACACTGATGGATTCCGTTAGCACGAGCAAGGACACCGCCACAGTTTGCGCTCACCGCATCATGGGATCTCCCAGTCATGATACTGTATTTACAAAGTAATAATATAAACACCAGCCTTCAGGAGTGGAAACTTGACTTGGAAGAGAAACGCTTGTTGATACGTGAATTGATGGTCCGATGCCAAATGTACCGACAGTTGCCAGAATCGACGGATCTAACATTGATTCGAGTCAATGAGAATGAAATCACGCGCCAACACCAGTCAACGCACAAAGCCACCTATTTTAAGCTCATAATCTTCAGGTAGTTCCGGTGGAGGGAGCACGGCACAAGCTTCAATACGAGACCAGGTCCCAGCTTTCGTCATGTAACGGTGCTCCATCGAATTCCAGTCCGGCGCGCTCCGTGCCTGTTGAGTCCACGTCTCGCGATTGGCACCACGGCACTATCCGGAATAAGTATGCTAGGATATGTGCTCGTACAGTGTTGCACAGGACGTCTGTATTGAAGTCGCAGTTACGAGAGAGGCTGTGCCCTTCATGTTCCCTGGCAGAAGTAATAAGTGTCGGCCAGGTACGGGAGGGGTGGAATATTGGCCTGCAGACTGCAGTTAATGCTTCGGAAATCTCGGGCAGGATGGCTTACGTCTGCAGGGGACGGCACGGGCGGGAGAAGTCAGTGGGTGATGGCAGGCGTTTCCAGCCTGATGGGAATGCCATGCACTTGATTGCTCGTCTGTCGACACCAGGCACGACTGCTGGACACCCCCCCAACAAGACCTGAGCATTCACAGTGAGGTCAGCAAGGGCAGTTCATGGTTTTGCCATACCTAGTACGGATCGATGACCGTCAGTCGCGAGTCTCGCTCGAGCAGGACGAGTAATGCCGTGCATATAATTATTGTGCGTAGGTATTGAACTCGAACGTACGGATGGCGAAACCCACCTAATGTCTCGGATGATTCTCCCGCACGGCTGACCGTCTCCCGGCAAAGCCGCCCACAGACCTCGACTGGGCTGCTTTCCTTTTTGCAGAATGAGGCAAGTGGTTGGCGATTGGCGAAACAGATGGTACACAGTATTTGTTATTAATGCGCAGAAGCTCTGCTTATACTCGTAATTCAGCAGTAAATGCCCAAGGGTTGGGCCAGCGACGCGACGCTGTTTCGCAATGCATGCAATGATGCAAGGACTTGCCCATGGCGTCATGCAAGCAAAAGCAGGGCAGGTCATCTCGGAAATCCTCCCGCCGCCGTTCAAGGCCGTGACTTGTGCATGACCGCCAAGGTCGGGGGACTGTTACAGGCCAACGGGGGTCGTTGTTCGCTCTCGCCGAATCGGCGATCACCATCATCGCATTGGCTGCTTCACCAACGAAGAGCGCGCTGCCCAGATAGAGGAGGTTGCTTTCGGCTGCTGCGGGCTTCGATCTCAGACTCTGGGAGCACTTCAGGACCTGCAGTTGCTCCTCCTGGAGTAAGAGGCGTCTCGGATCCATGACAGGGGCCGCCGCCCTTCTTGGTGGGTTTCATCAAGGCAGACTCGGGACACCCAGCGCACTCAATCGAGTACGCGCGTACGACGTAAAAATGCCTTGTGTGCACAAAGGCACAACAGGAAGCATAAATCAGGGTACCAGTACTACAGTAGTATCGAGCCCACTTGTGAAAGAATTATATACGTACTTACCTTCCATGACACTGGTCACTGTTCATACGAGTACTCGTACCGGTGCCGCGCGGCAGTCCCTGGAAGATGTGGAAGCCAGTCAAGCCACAGTCGAGCCCGCTCGCTCCCAGCCATTGATTGTAACGAACTGGTATCCCTCGGTTCGGGCTTTGGGTTAAACTACAGGTGCTATAGTAGTACCTAGGTACGATTCGGAGATGCTGGCTCCCTGATGAGATGAGATCAAGTTAATCAACGTCTTGAATAAATGATGCTCGCCTTAGTACCTCCGCACGGAGACTCACTTAAAGCATGTCACCACTGTTATTTATGTCGTTACCGGTTGGAGCTTTCATCCACCTACGCACGTACTTGTTAATACATGTGTCCAGGTTATGAAGAGAGCACAAAATCCGGTGCAAAGGAGCATAACCCAACACTGCGAGCTCCAAATGCTTGCATTGGGCTGGTGAACGACGTTTAATTGCGGTGGAGCACAGTGAAACGAGATATGCCCGAAAGTAAACAGTACCTTTTGCCACGATCCCACGAGGAACCATTCTGTTACTGCAGAGTAGCCATCAACAGCATTATGGCCATCACGCGTTAACACAAGAGGTGTTGTCAGCGGGGTACCCGCTACATCGGCGACAGCAAATCAGGAAAAGGCCGACGACCTACCCCGGGCAGCTTGAACGCTGTTCCTGCAGGTCCAGACTGCGATACTTGTGCACATGTCGGCCAATAGGCGCGACGCATTCCAGGACCTGGCCGTGCATTGGCTGGGCGTGGCGTGTGGTGGGACCGGCTCGTCAGGGGGCGGCAGGGGTACGACAGGGGAGAATCGGGCTGTGAGGGTCGAGGGAGCGCCGCGGTCGATTGCAAGCGGACAGGGGATCCAGGGCAGGTGCAATCAAGGAACCAGAGAGACGCCCCCGACCTGCAGTGCAGTGTGCCAGTGGCCGGGACCAGGAGTGTCTGGGTGTGCTGACTTCCAGTGGACACTCAGCGGTGAGCCAGCGCACCATGCACCGGGCAGTGGAACAAATTTCGCTGTGACAATCTGTCTGTTGGTGCGTGCTGGGGTGGCACACACACACACCCCCCTCCAAAAGCCTGTGGCAAGCAGCCTGGGAAAGGTGGACTGGAGCTCCTCGCACCAGGCGGGCCCTCGCACCCCGACCCGGTCTCTCCCTCCTTCCTCCCTTCTCCTCTGTCTCCTCCTTCCCCTGGTCGCCCGTCTCGCTTCTCACTCTTTCAACAAAACAGATCACCACTCCTTCACCATCGCACCCGTCGCTCGTTCCAGTCCTTCCTTTCCCTTTCCACGACCAGCCAACCGCTCCATCAAACCCCGAGGTTGCCCTCGAAGCAGATGTCTTCTTCACCTCGCCAACCCTGAGAAGAAACACCCTCTGGTCACGCTCGACGAAATCCCCAGGCTCTCGAGCCAAGGCAACGCAGGCCCGACTCGACATCGATTCGACAATCCTCTCGACGTCTGGCCTTCCTGGCAGATACAATCCTCGAAAGGGAACGACGTGGTCAGCCTACTCACCCCCATCCTCGTCCTCGGACCCTTCGAGCAACATCGGCTCGGAAAGTGTTCCTCGGATCGAGCCATTCGAGACGGCTGATCAGATCGACCCTCTCGAATTCTTGATTTCTTTCCTTCGCTTTCCACAGTCAGATACACAATCTTCGCAATGAAGTCGACATCAATCCTCGCGGGCTCCCTGGTGGCTGCCTCGCAGGTCCTCGGCGGCTTCGCAATTTCTCCGGATAGAATCCACGTTGTTCCCAACAAGGTGGCCCGCGCCGGCCCCACGCAATCGCCGTCGTCGATTCCTAAGCTCAACACTCCGGTCTCAGTCGGCTGCTACACCACCCACGGAAACATGACGGTTGTTCCGGTGAAAGAGGGCTTGTCCTCTGGAAGCTGCAGAGAGGCGTGTCTAGATGAAGACTACACACTTTCCGCCCTGCAAGGACAGCTTTGTCTCTGTGGCCTTGCCATGCCTCCAGCGGACACGCTGGTTAAGGACAAGAATTGTAACTATGCGTGTCCCGGATACGGGGAAGAGGCTTGCGGAGGCATCGGAAATCCCAAGCATTATTCCGTCTGGAACTTGGGTGTCAACATCGATCCGCCTACCTACGAGGAGGAGGAGGAGGAGGAGGAGAGTGCAACCACGACTGCCCCAGCAGCAACCAATACAGCTCCCAAGGATGAACCCGAGGAGACCGAGTCTGGGAACCCCGACTCTGGCGAGGCAGACGGCGAAGACGACAAGGAAAAAACTAACGTTGCCGGCATCGTAGCTGGCTCAGTCGTTGGTGTTGTCGCCGTTGCCGCAGCTGCCGGCGGTCTGTGGTTCTTCATGCGTCGCAGACGCAACACTGAGATCGAGGAAGAGCATCGCCGGAATGCCGCGGTCAACGCCTTCATCAGCGGATCCAAGCCGCCAGGCAGCAGTGGTAGCATCTCAATGACGGACTCGCGTCTCGATCCCGTCATGGCCCACCGGAGGCTCAGTGACGGCAGCATTGCCGACAACGAGGACTACTCTCGCAAGATCCTGAGGGTATGTTCAACATTGCCAGATCCAGCAGTATTTACGTCGATTGCTAACATCAACCCAGGTCACCAACGCATGAGCTATCAGACCGAAGCAAAGAATGCACACCCCGCCCAAAACATATCACTTCCAAACATAACCACCTCTGTCTCCAGCATTCACGGCGTTTTTTTTTCGGGATGATGGCTCATATCCCTTGGTTGGTCGCTTGATCGACCGTCTAACGGCGTTGGGCTCTTGCTTCTGGCGTAGGGATAGAAATTCATTCGACCGGTGGAAACGACTCGATTTGTCACTTAGCGCAACGCACGTCGACTACCTCTATGCCGTCCGCTCCTTACCTCGACTACTTTGAGCATAAGTATTTGTTTTCTGCGCACTCGAGTCGGATGACTCAACTCTGCCCGCTTCTCTGATTGGCCCTTCTGTCATGGGTTCAGGAGTCTGCGAACGCCGGTGTCCACTGTACACACGCCCACGTTCCAGCTTGGGAAGAAGCATGAGGAGACTTAGAACCCGGCCCGGTGAGCAGCTTGGGATACGGAACGAACGAGGAGGATAGTGGAGTATGGGAAAGAATCCTGGCGAGATCATCAGATGATCCATGTTTTTTATTTTTAACTTAGTTTTCAACTTGCCTTGATCTCGCGACAGACGTCAAAGGAAGTTTGTCGGTGTTCGATGTACGTACCTAGAAGCGCGATCATAACAATATCATGGGATGTCACATAGGACACTTCTCTGCGCGGCCTCCACTCCATGTGCCAGGAAATGCCGTGAACACTGAGCTGCACGTTTGGACATCATGACCAAGACCGGGGATGCGGTCCCGAGTCGAGTCTGACGAGTCGCCAATACTCAGAAGTCACGTGATAGGATCCAAACGGTGATGGAGCTCGACCTCGACCTTGCGCGGTGCTTGTCGCGTCGAAAAACGACTGCCTAGCAGCACCTTCACTCAAACAAACCACCACCAATCTCACCAATCGCAAGTACCTGCAAACAGTCCGGAATCTTGGCCTCCGAGGAAATCGACGCCAGTACTTCTAGCGGTAAAGACACAACTTCCCAGCCAAAATCCTACCTATGCAGGCTATTGCAGCCTGCATCAGGAAAGCTCGAAGAGAATGAAGACGTCCACGGCGCCACGGATACGCCGCACGGCGCAAAACACTCAATTCACGTATGCCTTGCTGTCTCCCAAACCTAGAATGCAGCTGACAGCTCCAGATACGGTCTATCGCGGCGCGTCAACGATGTCCAGACATACCCCTACTTGTCACCCCAGGGCGCCAGCATCATCATATACGGCCACGAGACGGGTGTGACGGTGGTGTGGCGTGGGGGAAAGCGATTCAAGCCTCAGAAGAAAGTACCAGCGGAGGAGAAACAAAATGGGTCTGCAGACGACTCGGTCATGATAATCGACTCGGACGACGACGAGCCTCCAGCCAAGGCACAGACGGCACCCAAGTTTCAAGACAAGCCCGAGTTCGAAGACGATGTCGAGGACACACCATATCCCGAAATCACACAGACCCTAGATTTGACGTTGGGGACGGCCGTACTGAAGGTCGCTGTCATGCCCCTGTCAGCCAAGCCAGAGCACGATGGGGCGTACACGGAGTCGGCAGCGATTTTGGGGGAGAAGATGATCTTCGCGGTGTCGTGCGTCACCAATGATGTCTACCTCATTACATTGCCCCTCACTCCACCTTCTCCTGAGAGCAAGGCGAGGCCGGAGCTAAAGCGCGACCTCCTTGCGGGCAAGGCTGGGTCGGGTGCCTGGGGCGAGTCTCTCGTCCTCTTGGGAGGGCAGAGGAAGCTCAGCGACGGCATTGCCATAGGCCTCGTTGTGCCAGATGCTTCAGTGCCTTCTGTTAAGTCGATAAGAGCAGTGGTGGCCGCGTATTCACGGGAGGCGTCTGGTGTCCTCAAACTCTGGGATGTCCCTCTGGACCCCAAGGCGAGGTTTGAACGGGCTATCGAGCCGTTCCAATCCGAGTACCTCCCAAATCCCCTAACAAGCATCTCCTTCAACCCAACACGCAAGACGCAACTCCTGGCCGTCTCATCTCCACATGGGGTGCGAGTCTATGATTTCTCCGTACCGTCCTTACCACCTGATCCTGAGGCGACCGGCCCGTTCCCCGCACAGGGGTCCTGGCTGCTGACTCTCTACCAGCCGTTTTCTCGTCCCTCGTCTATGAGGAAGCCCATCGTCGACGCGGCCTGGATATCTCATGGCCATGCAGTCTTTGCCCTGCTCGCCGACGGTATGTGGGGAATTTGGGATATCGACGGCGCTGGGATCCGCACGTCGGGCCCTTCCATGTCGGCCAAGCTCAAGCTGGGTGTCCGGGGGACTGCCCTGACGGCGTTTAGTGTCTCGGGCTACCTGGAAGGGACAAGCTCGCTGCGTAGCGTCGCCACGCATAAGGAGACGCGGAGCGGTGAGTTTGCGCCGATGACGCCGCACACCCGCCGCCAGGCTACCGCGGCCATCAGCACCGCCGCCACTGCAGACCGTCTTGCAACGATCCACGGCGGCATCGCCGTTCGGCCTCTCCCACCCACCGGGAAGGCTCTTGCTTGTGAGAGCTTGGCGCTCTGGGTCGGCAGCCACGAGCATGTAGCTGTCATACCGGACGTCTCGCGGTTCTGGGCATCGCAGCTCCAAAAGGGTTCGGGCGGGGGCGTGGATCTGTTCGGCGCGAGCCAGTCGCCGACCAGGATGCTGAAGCTACATGATCTCTCCACCGGACTACTCGGAGAGCGTTGTTGCGGCGTCTCGCTGATCGTCGACCCGGCAAGAGCGAACAATACGACGTACAACGATGGAGGGCTTGCAGTCGACGTACTGGTCCGTGGCGAAACCAGACTTGTTGTGGTCCGGGAAGGAGACGACGGGCCTGGCAAGAAGATTGGCGGCGCCGTCACCACCAGGAGGCGGCTTTTCTCTGGAAAGCAGTCGAGTGCGATTATTGTCCGTGGACAGCAGCCGCGGGCTGCCAGCACCTCGTTCAATCTGAGCAGAGTCCAACCCGGCTCTCTGAGGATGAAGCCCTCTTTCCAACGCGACGACGGAACGATGGCGGGCGGGACTCAAGGAGCCAACGGAGGACTTGGTTCGCGGCCCCAGGTCGGCTTCAATTTTGCGGCTACACTCAATGAGGCGGCCGACGTGACTGGGGAGGACTCGGGTCGGGATGTCGATGCCGAGATGCTTGATATTATGGGCATTGATCAGGCTTTGGAGTCACTGGAGGGTGGTCGGGGCGCGGGCAGGAGAAAAGGTCTTTTTGAGGAGGTCTGAAGGGGCGGCAGCTAACGAGATCAGGATGTGCGTGTCCATGTACGATACCCAACCCGAGGCGAGAAAAAGGAGCGCCGTATATGGGACGGCGCTGTGACCGCGGCCCCCCCCTGTGAATGTCGACTCATCCCCGAGCACCCAAGTGAAAGACCAAGTGACACATCTATTTCCGCACGGCAAGGTGGAGCGCAAGGAGAGATCCATCCTTGACTGCTCTGTATTCCGAGCGGTAGATCAAAGAAACAAATTCGACGGCGTCAACAGCGAGGCGGGAAAGGGTAGGGGAGGTCGCTCCCAGGCGTCTTCATGTTTTTTTTTTACCTGCATGGTACGAGGACATCCTGGTATCTACCGTACTTCCAGAGGGCCTAAGACTTTGGCTTCTGGCTGATTGTTGATGAAGGCTGCTTGGGGCGGCGGGGGATGGTCACTCTGCCAGGCGACGGCGCTGTCGGGACATTTTTTACGTAGCCTCTTGGGGATAGATACAATACGTATTGATCTGGTATTTAGTGAATGTAAGACACCAGTTAATAGTAACTAGTGTCAACTGAAATTTTTGAAATTCACTCCGGTCCATATATTTGTTCTCGTAACACGGTGCGGTGGTGAGGCATCACGAGCAACAGCCAGAGGAGTGGGGCCCCAATTAGGACCCTGGACTGGGGAGCGCGACAGGGCGCGTCAATGACTCGCGTTACTGTACCTGAGTTCCTTATCTGGAGCTCCAGCAGCCCACCTTGACCTCACAATTACAACTTCCAAGGCAACACGCGACCCATTCTCCATCCACGCGCCGCACACAGCGATCTCTTTTTATAGCCCAGTCGGAATATTATATCCCATCTGCCTACGTACGCACACGCCCGCCGGAATCGAAAAGCGCCACGCCCCAAGATGGGTATCAAGCAGCTCTTCTCCATCATCAAAGATGAGGCCCCCGAAGCCATCAAGGAAGGGGAGATCAAGAACCAATTCGGGCGCAAAGTAGCCATTGTGCGTCCATCTACTCTCCCCCACATACCGCCGCCGGTCTCTGCATTTTGCCGCTAACATCCGACTTCTTTCCCCCTAGGATGCGTCGATGAGCATCTACAGCTTCCTCATCGCCGTGCGATCCGACGGGCAGCAGCTCATGAACGAGACGGGCGAGACGACGTCGCACCTGATGGGCATGTTCTACCGCACGCTGCGCATGGTGGACAACGGCATCAAGCCGCTCTACGTGTTCGACGGGGCGCCGCCCAAGCTCAAGTCGGGCGAGCTGGCGAAGCGCTTCCAGCGCAAGCAGGAGGCCAACGAGGGGCTCGAGGAGGCCAGGGAGACGGGCACCGCCGAGGAGGTGGAGAAGTTCTCGCGCCGCACCGTGCGCGTCACCAGGGAGCACAATGCAGAGTGCCAGCGCCTGCTCAAGCTTATGGGCATACCGTATATTGTCGCGCCTACCGAGGCGGAGGCCCAGTGCGCCGTGCTGGCCAAGGCGGGGAAGGTGTATGCCGCGGCGAGCGAGGACATGGATACGTTGTGCTTTGACGCGCCGATTCTACTACGCCACCTCACGTTCAGTGAGCAGAGGAAGGAGCCTATCCAGGAGATCCGGCTGGACAAGGTGCTCGAGGGTCTCAACATGGAGAGGAGCCAAGTACGTATCTCACCTACCCAACCGCAAATCCGTCGCGACGTGCGTGACGCCTTATGCTGATGGGTCCCCCTTTCAGTTTATTGATCTGTGCATCCTGCTCGGATGTGACTACCTCGATCCGATCCCCAAAGTTGGGCCGAGCACCGCCCTAAAGCTGATCCGCGAGCACGGCTCGCTGGAGAAGGTGGTCGAGGCCATGGAAAGCGACCCAAAGAAAAAGTACACCATCCCAGAGGACTGGCCGTACAAGGACGCACGGGACCTCTTCCTGGAGCCTGACGTGCGGCAGGCGGACCACCCAGACTGCGACTTCAAGTGGGAGAAGCCGGACATGGAGGGCCTCGTCTCCTTCCTGGTCGGGGAGAAGGGCTTCTCGGAGGACCGGGTGCGCAGCGGCGGCGCGCGGCTGGAGAAGAACCTCAAGAGCTCGCAGCAGGCGCGGCTGGAGGGGTTCTTCAAGCCGCTGCCCAAAACGGAGGCGGAGAAGGCGGCGCACAAGCGCAAGCTGGAGCAGCAGCACGAGGAGAAGAGGAAGAAGCAGAAGCAGGAGAAGAAGGACAAGGCGGCGGCCAAGGCGAAGCCACGTGGAGCGGCATGAGGGGCGGAGACGCGGATTGTCGTTTGTTCGTTTACTTCCTACTCTTTTTTTTTTTTTTTTTGTACCTGGCAGGATGTGGGATATGTATATATGAGCTAACCGTGGGTGGTTTTTGGTTTTTTTTGGGGGAAGGGGGGGATGGTTCTCTCTCGCTAGCTGTTGGCTTTGGGTACAGGATGGTGTTTCGGCGTCTGGTTCAGGTTTGGCCCTGAAAAAGGGCTACTTACTACTATTGCTACTACGAGTACGAGCACTTGTGAACGAGGTCTTGTGTGTCGTTCATGCGGCCTCGGATACGTACCTAAGGTTCTGGGGTTCCTTTTGGGTGGTGGTGGTGTTACGGGAAGGGCACGTGGGACGGGGCGGCGGCCGGACATGAGGGAGCGGATTAGGACCGGATTAGGAACGGGTTCGGGTCCCGATTTGAGGATCCAACTCCGGGAGTGATCAAGACCAACAATGGATCCATTGTCGGTTGCATCCAATCAGTATTATTACCGGTGAATAGGAGGAGCAGGTTGCTTCCACCTTGTGTACGAGCAGTACTACGGACGATACCAAGTACTAGTAGGTACAGTACGGCCTCGGAAGCTCATTGACAATGGCGGCCGTGCGATTGGCTGCGAGGTTTGACCTCGGCATCTCCACTATGTAACTTACTCCGGCGGAGCCGCCCCAGAGCTGCCCAGCACGTTTTGAGCTCATGACATCAGCACCGCACCTACTCCCCTTGGCTGCGGACGGCGTTTCACATGCCAACCAACTGCGTCTCCCTTCATCCCTTCAGGGTTCGCAAGTTTCCCCCGATTGCGCCAGCACATGACCCGCACGCGCACACGCAACCAGGCCCGAAATCCGCAATCGGCTTTCGCTCTCATTCAGCAGCAGACCATGCGCGCGTGCGTGCCATGCTTCGGGCCAGCCAGGGCTGCCAGCAAACCCCCCCCCCNCCCCCCCCCCTTCTCCCCATGCCACCACCCCACGGGTGACGGGTCGGTTTGGATTCGGCATGGCCGGGTCTTGTGGGGTATTTTGGTGGGATCGGGAGGGGTGTGAGGTCCCCCTGGAACCGGACTGCTGCTTTTGAGTTGCCATTGATGGATTTGTGGAAACTTGGGAGAGAAGCAGCAAGCACAGCGCAGCATGTGATTGCGCCGTCCTCCCATTGCCGACCGAGTGAAACTTAACTTAAGCCCGTCAGCCGATCCTTCTCATGATCTCTCGCGTGCTTTTTCCTCCTCCTTCTCGTCTGCCGTCCCTCTCTCTCCCTCTCTCTTCTCTCTCTCGCACTTCTTCCTCCTTTCACCATCTGTCCCATCATTCCATCGCACCCATCATCCTGAACCAGACTGCCCAGTGCCCGCCATGTCCAAGACCTTCACAGTAGGCGACGTTGCGTCGCACAACAAGCCCGACAACCTGTACATCATCGTCGACGGCGATGTCTACGACCTGACCAAGTTCCAGGACGACCATCCTGGTGCGTCATCTTTTCTTCTCCAGAACTAAACCTCTGCTGCGCCTCTTTAGGCCCTGCTAACAAGACCCTGCAGGCGGCAAGAAGATCCTCCAGCGTGTCGCCGGCAAGGACGCCTCCAAGCAGTTCTGGAAGTACCACAACGAGGGCGTTCTCAAGAAGTACAAGGCCAAGCTGCTCGTCGGCTCCCTAGACACCAAGCCCAAGGCCGAGCCCAAGGCAGAGCCCAAGGCCGAGAAGCCCGCCCCGGCCCCCAAGCCGAAGCCCGCACAGAAGGCCGCTTCTGCTCAGCCCCAGGAGGAGAGCGAGGCCCTCGAGCCGTTTGGCGCCCAGATTCCCTTTTCCGACCCGTCCTGGTACCAGAACGTAAGACATCCATCTTCATCATCATCATCATCATCATCCTTCCCCATTTGCGCACCCCATGAGCGGCGGGCTGAATATCATCTTACAGTACCACTCTCCCTACTTTAATGAGACCCACGCCGCTCTGCGTGCCGAGGTCCGCGAGTGGATCGACAATGAGATCGAGCCCCATGTCACCGAGTGGGACGAGGCGAAGCGCGTCCCCGAGGAGATCTACAAGGAGATGGGCAAGCGCGGCTACCTGGCCGGCCTGCTGGGCGTCAAGTACCCGACCGAGTACGCGCCCACCGTGCCCAAGTCGGTGCCCGTCGACAAGTGGGACCTCTTCCACGAGATGCTCCTGACCGACGAGATCTCGCGCACAGGGTCCGGCGGCTTCGTCTGGAACCTCATCGGCGGCTTCGGCATCGGCTGCCCGCCCGTCGTCAAGTTCGGCTCCAAGGCACTCAAGGACCGCATCCTGCCCGGCATCCTCAGCGGCGACAAGCGCATCTGCCTGGCCATCACCGAGCCCGACGCGGGCAGCGACGTCGCCAACCTGACCTGCGAGGCCAAGCTGAGCGAGGACGGCAAGCACTTCATCGTCAACGGCGAGAAGAAGTGGATCACCAACGGCATCTGGGCCGACTACTTCACCACCGCCGTCCGCACCGGCGGGCCCGGCATGAACGGCGTCAGCCTGCTGCTCATCGAGCGCACCGAGGGCGTCAGCACCCGCCGCATGGACTGCCAGGGCGTCTGGTCCAGCGGCACCACCTACATCACCTTTGAGGACGTCAAGGTCCCCGTCGAGAACCTGCTCGGCAAGCAGAACCAGGGCTTCCGGGTCATCATGACCAACTTCAACCACGAGCGCATCGGCATCATCATCCAGTGTCTCCGCTTCTCCCGCGTCTGCTTCGAGGAGTCGGTCAAGTACGCCAACAAGCGCCGCACCTTTGGCAAGAAGCTCATCGAGCACCCCGTCATCCGCATGAAGCTTGCCCACATGGCCCGCCAGATCGAGGCCTCGTACAACTGGCTCGAGAACATCATCTACCAGTGCGAGAAGATGGGCGAGACCGAGGCCATGCTGCGCCTCGGCGGGCCCATCGCCGGCCTCAAGGCCCAGGCCACCGTCACCTTTGAGTTCTGCGCCCGCGAGGCCAGCCAGATCTTTGGCGGCCTGAGCTACTCCCGCGGCGGCCAGGGAGGCAAGGTCGAGAGGCTGTACCGCGACGTCCGCGCCTACGCCATCCCCGGCGGCAGCGAGGAGATTATGCTGGACCTGAGCATGAGGCAGAGCCTGAGGGTGGCCAAGGCCATGGGCATGAAGCTGTAGGAGGGGGGAGGGAAAAATAAAATGACAGGATGGGAGTGTGAGGAGAAAGAATGTCCGAGTATACATATACCACCACCTATTACCAGACTTTGCATTGTATGAGTAGGTACGCGCGAGGGCATGGTCATGACGATGGGATGAGCTTATTTTTTTTTTTTCTTTTTGTTGTTGTTCATACCTAGTAGATTGGATAAAAGCTTTCCACATGAAAACTACCCAAACCGATTTATCCCAAAACTCCCCATATCCAAGTCTGAAATCAAATGCCACAATTCTCAAAAGTGCAGAGCAAGTGCAGCTTGGAAGGCGTAGCGACATCCCAAAGGGGCAATTGCGAGAGCACCGTGTCCATATACAGTGCACATTCCTCTCCGCACCCACTTTGCCAATCAGAGCTCAGAGCTCAGAGCGGGACCTGGATCGTTGCATGTGGGAATCGGAATCACCAGTGCACCACACCCGAAAAGGCCACGAGGCAAGACAGCGGCCGATATTATCCCCCAGGTAGGGCTGCTTGAGCTTGACCTCGATTCCCGATACGACTGCACGAGGCTATGACGACCAACTGCCGGCGCGTATGATCTTATCTTTCACCATTCTTCCCCAGCTCCGTCGCTGCTCGTCCTCCTCCTCCTCCTTCGGAGCCACGACACGTACACGACAACCCCCCACCATCTCTCCCTCTCCCCGTACCTCTATGGTCGACTAGCTGCGCTTCGAACTCCGACCGGCCAGCCATCATGGCCGACTACTCGCAGTATCACGCTCTCGGCCACGGCGAGGTCATTGACCCCAACGACCCCAATCGGACGACCGCACCAGCCGCCCAGCAGTTCTATCCGCACCAGCAATACCCCCAGCCCCAGCAACCACCACCGCAGCAGCAGTATGGTGCACCTCAATATGGAGCTCAGACTCCAATGGGCGGTCCTCCGCCTCCTGGGGTGGGCTACGGAGCGCCGGCACCACCCCAGGGCTTTGCTGGCGGCCCCCCCCAAGCTCCTGGGCAGGATGCCACGCTCGCCGCGCAGATGGGCGGCATGAACCTGGGCACCGACAGTGGCCACGGCACGGCGCGGAGAAAGAAGAAGGACAGGCACGCATACCACACCGTGGAGGCCCAGGGATCCTCGCAGGCATTCAGCGGGATGCCGCCGCCGGGCACCCCCCAGAGCCAGTTCCTCGACAGCCCGGCCCAGGGAGTTCCGGCCTTTGGGGCGCAGTTTGGTGCTCCCCAGGGCAGCCCACAGATGCTGTCCCCGGGTGGTCAGTTCCAACCCCCTGCCGCCCAGGCTTTTGGGCCGGGTACTCCTAACTTCCCTCAAGGCGGAGGCGTGTCGGCGGACGCCTCGGCGACAATAGCTTCGGCTGCTGCTGGTGGTGGCAAGGTCTCCGCCGACGACCTCCCCAGCGTGCCGACATCGCGAGACGGCGTCCAGGCCTACTTCCTCAAGAACGTATATCCTACCTTCGAGAAGCACGTCCCGCCTCCCGCCTCCGTTTCGTTTGTCGCTTTCGATCAGGGCAATGCCTCGCCCAAATTCGCCCGGCTTACTATCAACAATGTCCCCTCTACCAGTGATGGGCTGGCGGCCACCGGTCTCCCGCTGGGCCTGCTTCTTCAGCCCCTTGCTCCCCAGCAGGTGGGCGAGTCGGAGATCCCCGTGCTCGACTTTGGGGACTCTGGTCCTCCCCGTTGTCGACGGTGCCGAGCCTACATCAACCCTTTCATGATGTTCCGATCGGGCGGGAACAAGTACGTCTGCAACCTCTGCACTCACCCCAACGACACTCCACCCGAGTATTTCTGTGCCACCAACCCCCAGGGCGTGCGCGTGGATCGCGACCAGCGGCCAGAGCTGCATCGTGGTACTGTCGAGTTCGTCGTCCCAAAGGAGTACTACACAAAGGAGCCCGTCGGGCTGCGGTGGCTGTTTGTGATCGACGTGACGCAGGAGTCGTACAACAAGGGCTATCTAGAGGCGTTCTGCGAGGGCGTATTGAGTGCCCTGTACGGCGGCGAGGATCAGGAGAAGGATGAGAATGGGGAGCCCAAGCGGCGCATACCCGAGGGTTCCAAGGTTGGATTCGTGACCTACGACAAGGACATCCACTTTTACAACATCTCTGTCGGTAGCCCTCCACGCCACGGAGACAGTGACATATGGCTAATGAGTGACAGGCCGGACTGGACCAAGCGCAAATGATGATCATGCCCGACCTCGAAGACCCCTTCCTCCCCCTCGGCGAGGGCCTGTTTGCCGACCCGTACGAGTCCAAGTCTGTCATCACAACTCTCCTGACACGCCTGCCCGAGATGTTCTCCCACGTCAAGAACCCCGAGCCCGCGCTACTAGCCGCACTCAACTCGGCACTGGCCGCGCTGGAGATGACGGGCGGCAAGGTCGTCTGCTCGTGCTCGGCGCTGCCGACCTGGGGCCCCGGGCGGCTGTTCATGCGCGACGACGGCAATCACCCTGGCGGTGAGCTGGACAAGAAGCTGTACACGACAGAGCACCCCGGCTGGCGCAAGGTGGCTGATAAGATGGTCTCCTCGGGGATCGGTGTTGACTTCTTCCTGGCGGCCCCGAACGGTGGCTACCTCGACATTGCCACGATTGGCCATGTCTCCACCGTGACCGGTGGCGAGACGTACTACTACCCCAATTTTATCGCGCCGCGGGACGGTCTGAAGCTGTCGACCGAGATCTCACATGCTGTGACCCGAGAGACGGGCTACCAGGCACTCATGAAGGTCCGTTGCTCCAACGGGCTGCAGGTCTCGGCGTACCATGGCAACTTTATCCAGCACACGTTCGGCGCGGATCTCGAGCTTGGTGTCATGGACGCCGACAAGGCTATGGGGGTGTCTTTCACGTACGACGGTAAGCTGGACTCGAAACTGGATGCACACTTCCAGTCTGCGCTGCTCTACACATCGGCATCGGGCCAGCGCAGGGTGCGGTGCTCCAACATCATCGCCAGTGTCTGTGACACGTCTAAGGACTCGGGGACTCGCGAGACTGGCATCCGCGACTGTATGAAGTTTGTGGACCAGGACGCCGTGCTGTCGATCCTGGCGAAGGAGGCGTGCACCAAGCTCGGCACGACGTCGAGCAACCTCAAGGACATCCGCAACTGGCTCACGGAGAAGACGATCGACATCCTGGCGGCGTACCGGAAGCACGCGCCCGTGCAGCACCCGCCGAGCCAGCTGGTGATGCCGGAGCGCCTCAAGGAGTTCAGCATGTACATGCTGGGGCTGATCAAGTGCCGGGCCTTCAAGGGTGGCGTGGAGAACTCGGACAGGCGCGTCAACGAGATGCGCATGGTCCGCGGCATGGGCGCTCTGGAGCTCAGTCTGTACCTGTACCCGCGGATGATCCCGATTCACAACCTGCAGCCGGAGGATGGCTTCGCGGATGCAGAGACGGGACACCTGCGCATGCCGCCTGCCATACGAGCGTCCTTCTCGCGTGTCGAGGCGGGCGGCGTGTACATCGTTGACAACGGACAGCAGTGCCTCCTCTGGTTCCACTCGCAGACATCACCGAACCTGATCCAGGACCTCTTTGGGCCGGACAAGGACTCGCTGAAGAGCCTGGACGCGTACACCTCGGCGCTTCCCGTGCTGGACACGCACCTGAACGCGCAGGTGCGCAACATCATCGAGTTCCTGAGGACGGTGCGCGGGTCCAAGGGCCTGACGATACAGCTGGCGAGGCAGGGCATCGACGGGGCCGAGTTTGAGTTTGCGAGGCTGCTGGTCGAGGATCGGAATAATGAGGCGCAGAGCTATGTTGACTGGCTGGTGCACGTGCACAAGAGCGTACAGCTTGAGGTGAGTCGAGTTTTTCCTTACCTACCCTCAGTCCCCACTTCTCGTGATCGAGGAGGGCCCCTTTGAAACAAGGTCCCTACTAGAGTAGAGGCGATGACTGACGCGTTTTGTGTGCAGCTGAGTGGGCAGAGGAAGAGGGAGGCGAACTCGGATACTGCGTCGGCGCTGGGCAGCTTTAGTGGTCTGAGGCCTTCGTACTGGTAGGATGTATATGAGGCCGGGTGTAGAGAATCGAGGTGGGGGGAGTACTTGGTAGCATAGAGAAAAAAGGGGCACCAGAGAAGAGCGAGCAGTGAAGACAATGGAATGTGGAGCGATATGTTGTTTTGTTTTGAATTTTTTTTTTTTGCAGCAGCAGCCATCCAGGGTCTTGAACCGCTCGTAGTGTGTGTACCTGTATGTCTGGGTAATAGATGTGGTGTGTCAACCACTCGCCACATTCGACTAGAAAGGGGTGTTGCCGGGAAGAAAGACGATGAACAGGCCATGGATGGTCCTTTGAAAGAAATTCCATACAGGAGGCATGTTTACTCGTGTTTTGCGCTGTCATCTTGGGCGCGACGTGATGGGGGATGGTGGTCAAGGGTAGGTTGCCCAGAAAAGAACCGCGACGGGGTGCTTAACGATTCCCAAGGGGCCGGTTCTTCCTCTCGTGTCCAGATCATACATAGCATGTTATCAGGCCAGTATATCTTTGGAAAATGTTATACAGGCCACGTATCTCGCCTCCCCTCGGTGTGAAGTGTCTCGTGACCTCGTGGAGAGGCGGCGCGTCGCCCGACTCGATCTCGCCTCAGGCTCACTGCCTCTAGAGAGCACTGCGACCCTGAACACCATGGGAAATGATTAAAAAAACCAATCTCAATAAGCTCCATGGCCTCTTTTCTTTCATTCCGCGTCGACTTTGTACCATGAACCCCACGAGAATGCCGGTCGTGGTAGAGGAGGCAGACTCGCGATGGACTCAATTGACCACCCGCCCGTTGCAAGCGCTCATCCAACCCTGCAAACCTAGCCAGGGACCGATATGTACCCAGGAAAATCACCGTAATACATATATCGGTTAATGAAGGGTCCAATAGGCGCAGACAGGGCGCAATAAAATAACGAGCACCTCACGGCGGCGTGGTGCCGATGTCTCAAGGTGATGTGCGGATAGCTTCAAAGATGGCGGCGGGCGCGCTGTGTCTGGTGGGTGTGTGTGGGTGGGAAACCGTCGTCCCACCCACGACTTACACGGGGACAACTGCGCGCGGCGCAAAGGATTTGGGCAACGTGCGCAATTTTTAATCAGGCGGAAAATAACATGATGAGGAGCGCAAGGCTCCGGGCTACGAGACGCAGGCACTTGCAGGATGAGGTGATTACGCGTTGGATGGCAATGGGAGATGCGACAGGGAAGGCGGGTTGCATGGTCCTCGTCAGAGGATGATGGGAACCCTCGGATTAGAGGGAGGCGGGGGGGNGGGGGGGGGGGGGGGGGGGGGGGGGGGGGGGGGGGGGGACACCTCATCGTCTTGGGCATCACACACGCGATCGACAAGCGGAAAAAGAGGAATTCTAAAACAGAAAATGACTCACGCTAATCGTAGAGGGGGTGTCACGCACGAGGGAGAGAAGGCCAGAGGGAAGAGGGACGAAGAAGAGAGAGAAGACGGGAACTCGAGGTGGATGGGGGATTGGGGGAGGGGGGAGAAGGCAAACTTGGGTTGAGTTGTCGTCTTGTTAGATCACACCTCGGGATACCTAGCGTCGCAGAGAACATTGAAAGCTCCGTTGCAGGGGAGTGGGTACCACTGTAGGTACAGTAATGTACTTCCCAGGTTGGGCGTGTGGGTACCTAATTCGACCAATCAGAAAATTAATCACGCGGCAGGTATTTTAGTCGTCATTGCTCTCCAAGGTTTTAGCAGTGGTGGTGTGGCTGATGAGGTGGGTGGTCGTCGGTCGCTCATGTCCAAGTAACGAAAACAGGCAGGCTGCCGCCCCCGCTCCGCCGCCGAAGCTCCAAGAAAGGAACCTTAGCTCTGGCCTGCTGTGGCGCCTCTGCTGTCCCCCTCAAGGCTCACGCCGCCTTCCCACCTCCGGCCGAAAGCATCGGTGGGGCGTCTTGGTTCGTTGGTGTTCTCTGAGTGGTCAGTCAGGGGAAGCTGCCGGGAGAGAGGTGGGTCAGGGATCACTCCTCCCACCGCGGGCGCGACTGACCGGGGTGCGTGCTGGTGGTGGTCATGCTTTCCCAGTTCAGGACCGTGTTGACGCTTGGGGTTGCTGCTTGTCAGGGCCGTTCCCTCCCACGGGTACCTTGGTAGTGCGAGTCTGCGAGAGAGAGACCTGCCCAAGGCGCCCCCCCCCCAAAGCTACTGATTGTGGTGTGCACCTGCCGACCCCCCGCCCGATATATAAATGAGCCACGTCCCCTCCAACGCGCACCGACGAAGTCGGTCGCCCCCGTTGTTTGCTACTGCTTCTGCTCTCCATAACTCTTCCCGACCGTCGTTTCTTGTTCCAGATTCAGCATCCTCCATCGGAGCCTTTCAAGACCACTACATATTCTTCGAGAATCACACTCGCACGCACAACGACTCTCATCGTTCCCACGCCCGCAGTTCTCCTCAACACTCACCTCGTCGCAATGGCTCCCCCCGCGAAGAAGGCGACCGGCGCCTCCAAGCCCAAGGCTTCCCATGCCAGCTACCAGGACATGATCACCGATGCCATTGTCAATGTAAGTCGTCTGACCATTTTTGCGATTTGGTGTGATTTGTGTTGTTATTATTGTGTGGGTGTGTACCGCAGTGCCCATGGGCGCCATCTCGCGCGCCAGCCAGCCCACGGTCGCGCGCGTCACTTCCGGGGATCCCGCCACAACACTTTCCCACCTCGCTCACCTCACGGGTTCGAGACCAATGTGTGCTGACTCCCTCACCAGCTCAAGGACCGCAATGGCTCTAGCCGTCAGTCCCTCAAGAAATATGTCAAGGCCAACAACAACCTGAGCGTCACGGACAACATGTTCGACTCCCTCTTCAACAAGGCATTGAAGAGCGGTGTCGAGAAGGGCATCTTTGAGCAGCCCAAGGGTCCCTCGGGCGGCACCAAACTGGCCAAGAAGAAGGCCGCTGCCGAGAAGAAGCCTGCCGCTAAGAAGGACGCGGCCAAGAAGCCTGCCGCCAAGAAGGCTACCACAGCCTCCACCACCAAGAAGGCCACCACGGCCAAGAAGCCCGCCGAGAAGAAGGCTACCACTGCTGCCACCACCAAGAAGGCCGCTCCCAAGAAGGCTGCTGCTCCTGCCAAGGTCAGTCCCCCCAATTTGGCACCGCAGGGACGCCTCTGGCGCGTTCCTCCTGATACCCGATTCTAACATGGACCTCACAGGCTGAGAAGCCCGAGACTGTTCTTACCAAAACCAAGTCCGGACGCGTCGCCAAGACACAGAAGCCCGCGGCAAAGAAGGCTGCGCCCAAGAAGGCCGCCCCGAAGAAGGCTGCTGCCAAGGCATAGTCCTTGTCTGGTCACCAATGATGCTTCAAACTTAATGACGATAATGGCGTTACGGATCTTTGCAGGTTTTTCTTGTCGCACTTCTGGACAGGGCAGGGAGGAAACAAGGGTTGGTTTTCACCGGAATTGTTTGCTGCAAACGGGAAGCGATGGGAAATGTTGATGGTTTTCGAAGGGGGGCGTGCGCGCCGAGGACTCTACTAGTATTGGGGTTTGGTGGTTTTGTTTTCGCTCGCTCTTTGATTTTTGCATTGTGTGTACTCTGGGCACAACGCGCAGCGGGTGTGGAGTCGTGGGCGCCCGCCTTTGCCTTGTACGATATCACTCCGCGACGATGAGTCGACGTGGGCTCACTGGGCTTGCTCTTATGGAAATCAAATTTGGCGCCTGCCACTTGGCAGGTCTCGATGTTCAAAGATGGTCGCTCTGTGTCGAGTGTGTTTTTTGAGCCGATTACTGCTTAATTTCTAACAGCTCGAGGGAACACTTGAGGGTACAACAACAAAGACCGCAGGCGGCGACCGACCGAAGACGGGAACTGAGGGCCTTGCTGGACGCGTCGGGCATGGTGGTTTGTTTACATCTGGGGAGCGCGCCTGATGGCGGTCAGGGGTGTCACGTGGCCCACCCTGTACCCAGACACTGAGGCCGACCCTCACTCAAAATTAGGGGGAGAGCTGTGTGATTTTTTATATAAACTCTCATGGTATCATCGCTTCGTCTGGATATACTGTGTTATCACTCTGTACTAGTAATGAGCGTGAATGATGCATCTGTTGCCTAGTAATTACTATACTCAGACATGATGTGTAAAGTGTGACATGGTCTTCGACGCTGACGGGGGGGAATATAGGCACTACCTACGCAATCAAGTATCGCAAAATGACATGCCGTTAAGCGATTAATATTCTGGGGCATAATCTGAAATGTCTATAAAAGGTGCGCACACGCTGTGCATGTAAATAACTGGGAAAAAAAAAAGGGGGTTGGGGGAAGGTTACTAACTACGGTACTCATACGTGAGATGAGAGCTGTTGCTGCTGTAAAATCGGAGGTGGGAATGCTTTTTTATGAGAGCTCGTGCGGGGCATCCCCATCATTCCCATGACGAGCCTGATGTCAGCGGGATGAATGGGTCTGCTCGGTCGGTTGGAGTCGGAGACGGGAGCTTTCCCAGCTCCGGCCGGCCCCACGTTGGGCAGCTGGTGGGCGCGTCGTCGTCAGTGCAAGGTAGGCGCCGCCCGTCCGGCGTTAGCGAGGACATGGTAATGGTGGCAGGTGGTCCGTGCCTCGAAGTGTGAGGTGCAGCGTCCTACCTTGGAGCTGATGGACGATATTAGTGTGGTACCTTCTTTTATGCTGTCCTACCCACTCCGACTCAAGTCCCATCGTATCAGGCAATCGCCCCATCTGTCGGGCTTATCAACCTCGATACCTACTACTAAGGTAGGTACGTAAGGTACTGGCTGACCTGGTGGGCGGTACACTTTGGAGCACCACCACGACCCACGAACGACGTGCGGTAATCCTCCGCTCGAACCGCCCTCGACTTATCCTATACCTCCCAGTCTTCCACGTACGCGGCTACCCGACACGAGGTAGCTTTCCCCCGTTACCTGCACCCAGGGGATTGATTCCCCCGCCCCAGATTTCCAACGCGGTTCTCGGACTTGTGTGGTGCCCCCGACGATGGCGCGGGGCCTTCGTCCCTCCACGCCCTGAATACGTCCCCTACTACTACAACCCAACGCTCTCAAACCTCCCCCGCCAATCGAACGCGCACATCGAGGCCATGTCATCCTCAAATCCCTTCCGCCGGAAGGCGACACCTGGGGATGGCGGACGCTTTCCACCCGTCGAAGCTATAGACACGTCTGTCGCCCGACCCCCGCCGCCGCCCGTCAGTTTCGGCGGCGGCCAAGTACACCTCGACACGGAGCCTCCAGCCGGCGATATGCACATTGAGGCTGTGACTGTGGGGAAGACGAAGAAGAAATCGAAAGCTGTGAAGAAGGTTCGCGTGGTCTCGCCGCCGCCCTTGTCACCCGATACCCCCGAGTGGCCGCACAACAGCGTGCCCCCCGCCGCGGAGGAGGTGGAGGATCCCTTCAACATTGGCGCCAACGATGATGTTGGCATCGGGATATGGGGTCCACCGCTGGGGCAGGACTCCGTTTCTTCCGACGTCGGTGGTGGGCCGCCTGCGAACCCTTTCAACAGGACGCTGCAAGATCTGGAGGAGTCGAAGAGGACGCAGGAGCTGAAGGAGGAGCGGAGGGAGGAAGGCGCGGTGCTCAAGGCGGCTAATTCGAGGGGCCCGCTGAATGTGGACTCGTTCCGGAGGTTACTCATGACGGGGAGTGCGGGCGATGGTGATACCGGGAGGGCCGGAGGGGCGCCGGCAGGTCGCAAGGATGATGATATTGTGCATGATGCTTTGGGGACGAGGTCATCGGAACAGCATCAGAAGCCAAGAGTGGACGACAGCGGGGACGTGTCTGATTCGAGCATCGCGGTGCAGATTGGGCAGCGGAAAAAGGCGCCGCCTCCACCGCCGCCGAGCTCGCGACATGGGAAGTCGATCAAGACAGACGTCGAGACTGCGGATCATACTAAACCGAGAGATGCGCGCAGGAACTCTGTCACCTCGGAGTCGCTCCAGGCAGGCACCACCGAAGGTGACGCCGCGCTTCCGCAACCCGAGGACTCGATTACTATGACAAAGGCGGCCGAGGCGGATACAGGGCATCATTCGAGCAGCGCGAAGAAGCCGGCGCCGGCTCCCCCGCCGCGCAGAGGACATGCGAGAATGGAGAGTAAGGCGACAGCGCAAAGGATATCTACTCCTCAGGATGAGGAGCCAGGTGCCCCTGCGGGCTCCTCGTCGGAGACTATTCCGACCCGAGCAAGCACGTCGCGACACAGCACTCACGCTCCCGCGCCACCTCCACCGCGGAGACCACTTGCTTCCGGACAGAGGCTATCGATGGCGCAGACGTCTCCTACCTCGGGTGTCTTCAACAGCACCCCGCAGCATCAATCTCAAGACTCGGAGAGGAGCACCGTGTCAACGCCATCATACGAAGCACCGTCTACACCCCTTGAGCCATCGGCCGTCCACGATCCTCACACGGGTACCGTAAAACTCTCGGCGCCACCCCCGCCGCCCGCGCGCAACTCGTCGACCCGCCGCCCGCCTAGTGTAAGCAGCATGGACGTCACCAGCCGGCATGTGTCAGGAGAGGCAGCCAGGTCGCGGGACAGCCTGCCGCCGCCACCGCCGCCGCCGTCAAGGAAGCGGGGGAGCAGCAAGGGAAGCATGGACGGGCCGCCGCATACGGATGCTGTTACGCGGACAGCATCAGGGCAACCGCAGCAGCAGCAGCCCCTCTCAACCCCGCCTGGGCCGGGACAGGGTGATTCCCTCCTGGCGGATCTGGATGCGCTGCAGCGGGAGGTGGATGCCCTCAGGGGGAAGTTGGGCTAGACAGGTGAAACGGAGGGAGGGCCGAGTTACACGGGAGAGCGGATCATGATTTGTAGCATGAGATGGGAGTTCTTTTTGTACTGCAATAGGCGTTTATCTGAGACGGGGGAACTGGGCGCGCCGGCAGGGATAGTACCGATTTATTAGATGGATGGATGGAGGGACACCGTTCATGTTGTAACTCTCTTTCACCCCCTTGGTACTACTCTCTTGTTTTTTTGTTGCTACTACCATCCTGGAGCGCTCGTCTGATACGACGGGACCAGCTGCTCCTCTCCTCTGATGCAGTGGTCCATCTCGTCTTGCCGGACACGAGGCAAACAAGCGGGTGTGGGGGGTTTCCCTCAACAAGTCGGCAATGGTGGCTCAGCGGTCACCTTCCCGGGTGTGCAGAAGACGGGGGAGGAGGAGATGCAGTTTGCCGAGTGCTGCGCGACGTTCTAGATGGCGTCACATGGGTGCGGCGGCGGAGGGCGGAAGGGTTATTATGCCTGTTCTGAGTGCGTGACGGGTAGGTGTTTTTGACCCTTCCTGCTTCGGCGTCTCTCCTCCCATTGACTTCGATTATCCTTCTTCCCACTCTTTACAAGTCGGTCGTCGACTCCTCTACGCAACGCTAACCCTGAGGAGACGAACGGAGGCTTGAATGGGTTGAGGCCTTGACATGACCCTTCTGCGTATTTGTGAGTCAGTCACCTGGGAGAAGTGAGGGTGAGAACGTGATAACTGACAAGGAGGTGGCTACAAGTTTGCGAGATACGGTGTAGGCCTTCTTCCGTCGGCCCATTTCATTCTCCCGGGGACACGTCTGGTTCTGCCAGATATCTCTGGCTCCTTGTCTTCCACGCGCAAAAGGGGGACTGTGGTCACAGAAGGATAAAGCTAGCAGAGACCATTACCACAGCATACAGACATCTCCGGGGAGAAGCAGAACAACTGTCACATCAATCTATCTGAGAGTGGAACGGAGAGGCACGACAGAGAGAAAGAAAAAAGGGGGTAGCTTCAGGAAGAGAGAGGGAGAGAGAGAGAGAGAGACAGAGAAAAGGCAAAAAAATGTGCTACACCAACCTCGCGACCGTCATATGCGCCGCCTGCCAGCGCCCCTGCGGCGAGGTAGCCACGGGGACGGAGCCGTGCGGCCGATCAAAGTGTCCCGGGTTCCTGTCGCGGAGTACGGGCGCGCGGGTCGAGGGCGAGTGCGCCGTCTGCGAGGATAAGAGGGAGGAGAGGACGAGGAGGGCGGCGGTGCTGCGGAAGTTTTCGCTCAAGAAGGGGGATGGCGAGGGGGAAGGAGGGAATGGATGAGGCTGCGATGGGTGCGGGGGGGGGGGGNGGGGGACGAACCGCCATGGAAAACACGGGAAAGAATAATGCCGCCCCTTCTGGAGGGCGCGTATGATGGTTGATGGTCTGGGCAGGGGGAGACATACACGGAGACGGACACGGCGTCAAGAGTCACGGGCAAACCTCAACCTTCACATCAACACGAGACAGCCATTTGCTTGAGGAGCTTGTTCGGCTGATCAAGGTAGTTTGTGTTGGAACTGGGCTCTTCAAAGTTTGACGATGAAAGCCACCGTGTTCCATTGGGTTCCAGAGCTCTTGGAAATGGACCGACCATCTTTTTGCATACTTAGTGACTTGTGTTGACGGTTGCACGATAGCTTGGTACGTGGGAGGTAAGTTGCAGGAGGAGCTCATGTGAAGTCGCCGAAGAACAGTCATGGACAACGTAAGGTACAGGGTAGCCATCTTTGGACAGGTCCCATCGCTTAGTCATAATAGCAAACCCCCCTTTTTTTCCCCTCCACCAAACGGGGGCCGCAGCATAATTCTCCCTTTTCCTCCCACCAACACTCATCAACCATCAAAGACAAAAAGAGGCCCCATCATCATCCCACGCGTGTATGCCACGCACCCGCAGCCGAAGCCATCCTCGGACTTGTCCTGCGCTCCCAGCAGCCCTCTCCTCACCCGGGTGATATGGCAAAAACAGGAAAAGTCTCTTTCCACACTCCAAAGCCTGATGATATGATACCTACTACATGTATCCTCCTCCCTCCAAAGGTAGGTAACCGTATTTTTGTTTTTCATTCTTCGTTCCGTCCAACCACCGAACAAGGTGAACCTGTGCCATCGTGGGACCCCTCAATACCATCGCTACTGCTAATGTAGTAGTAGTGATGAACCGGACTACAATTGGGCCATTGACCTACCACTTTTACACGCATGTCATCTGGCTCTCATTCCATCCGGAGATTGAAAATTACGTACCAAGGGGGTTTTCAAAACTCTGCCCCCCTTTGCGCCGTGGATTCTCTGGATCATGTTGGCTGTCCCATGCCCTCGATCTAGTAAGGACGGAGCGGACATTTTCACACCTCTCTCCCCCCCAAAAAGACGCAATTGTTGTCACATAATTCAGTTTCCTGGGCACGTAATGTAAGAAGGAGAAAAAAAGGTTGTATCTGCTACTTTGCTCAGATCAGCCCGCCCCTCAAGCTCCCTAGCCCTCTCCCTACTAGTCAGAGCTAGTCGAAGAGCTGCTGTCGAGTGGTGTGACTGATCCAGTGCTTTCTCCCCCCTACATGATTTTTTTGTTTTTTTTTTTNTTTTTTTTTTTGTTCTTCTCCGTCTTCCTCTCTTCTTGCTCCCCCCCTCTTCCCCCAAGGGGACGTGCGGCTCGAATGCTGCTGGGAAAAACTCTCTCGCGGAGGTTCCGTGCGCGAGAGGCTGCCACACAGCAGATGTGTTTGACGATGAGCCTGTGCCCTCGGAGGAACAAGTGAGATGGACATGCCACCGGGGTCTCCCTTCCGAGCACCGTCTTCTGCTCCCCCAAAAAAAACCACCTCTCAGCCATGTCCGCCCGTCCACCGTCTTGTTCTCATCGAGGTATCATAGTCATAAACGACCACCGGTCTACCTCCCTAAGCGCCATCCCACCGTTCGCCCAACGTCCAAAAGAGAACCCGACTCTCAACCGTGAGGGCAGGGGAATTTGTGCTGAGTTCCCGTACGCCAAAACCCCCTCGCTGACGTGGCTATCAGCCACATCGACCATGTCCGTAACCGTACCGCCGCGTGTCCGTTCGAAGACGTGCTCATGTCCGCCAACCTTGGTCTGATGAAAGACTGCTTGCTTTTCCCTTCTCGGTCATCATCCACAGACGTCAGGAGACCGGGAGAAGAAGTTCACGCCCATGAGGTATCGAAGCAAGCCGACAACCATGGAATGCGCAGTGAAAGTGTCGAGAAACGCATGGCGACAGTCGACACACCGAATAAACCCTACCCTGCCACGCCCTTCCGTGTATCCTCACCCGGCCGTAATATACGTCCCTGATCCGGGGCTCATTGCCGTCATGGAGCCAGTCGTAGCCCACCCTGCAATATACTCTGGTTCGCCGGTCCACTCCATTCGCTCATAAACCGCGAATATTGTACAATTCAATGGGGTGAAAGAAGAAGAAGGCCAAACACTCCAAACGCCGTCTCAGCACAAATAAAACAATGCCCAAAAAAGAAGAACGAAACGACCACCCCCCGATTTCGCTAGGCTTGGATGTCGCGAGGTGGCGCACGGCCTCGGCCACCGCCACCGCCACCACCGCTGTTGCCGCGGCCACGGTAGCCGCGCCCTCGTCCTCGTCCTCGCCCCTGGTTGTACTGCCCATTATTATTCTGGTGGCCGCCCTGGCCCTGCCAGGATCCCTGGGGCTGCTGCGGGAGCGCCTGCTGGGGCTGCTGCGCCTGCTGAGGCTGAGTATTGCGAGGCAGATTCGAGATGGGACGAGGGATGGTATCGGGGTTCTCGTAGACGTAGAGACTCTTGTCGATGCTCGCGGGGATGGGCTGGATCTCGGTGCCGAGATCGCGCTCAATATTGTACAGGTTGAAGCGGTCGTCCCAGTTGATCAGGTTGATAGCCAGACCAAGATGGCCGTAGCGGCCGGAACGGCCAATACGATGGAGGTAGGTCTCGGCGTTCTTTGGGAAATCAAAGTTGATGACGACATTGACTGCCTGAATGTCAATGCCACGGGTGAGGAGGTCGGAGCAGACCAGGTTTCGGCAGACACCGTTGCGGAAGTCGTGGAACACGCGGTTACGAGCATGTTGCTGCATCCTAGCGTGGCTGTAGAAGCACGAGTACCCGAGCTCGGTGATCTTCTTAGCCAGCAGCTCGACGCGGTTCGTCGAGTTACAGAAGATGATGGACTGGTTGATCTGCAGCTTTGAGAAGAGAGTGTTCAGACAGTGAACCTTCTGCTTCTCCTCGACAAAGGCATAGTACTGCGTGATACCCCTCAGGGTGAGCTCGTCCATCAGATTGATCTCGTACGGGTTGGTCATGTTGCGGTCAGCAAAGTCCTTCACGGACATGGGGAAGGTGGCCGAGAAGAGCATGACCTGGCGGTCTTTGGGGTGGAACTGCAGCAGCTGCTCGATGACGGGGGTGAACTCGCTGGAGAGCAGCTTGTCGGCCTCGTCCATGATGAACATGGGGCACTCGCTCAGGTCGGCCACGCTCTTCCCCGCAAGATCGAGAATCCTGCCGGGGGTCCCGACCACAATATGGACGGGGTCCTGTAAGCGGATAATATCGTCTCGCAGGCCGGTGCCTCCCGTCGTGACCATGACGTTGACGCCGAGGTGCTTGCCGAGGGTCTTGCAGACCTGGGACGTCTGCATGGCAAGCTCACGTGTGGGGACGAGGATGAGGGCTTGGATCTTTGAGACCTTGGGGTTGATTCGCTCGAGAGTCGGAATGACGAAGGCGGCCGTCTTGCCAGTGCCGTTCTTTGCCCTGGCCAGAACATCTCGGCCGGTTAGCGCGACGGGGATGGCTTCTTCTTGGATGGGTGACGGCTTCTCGAAACCAGCTTCGAAGATGCCCATGAGCAGATCCCGCTTTAACGCAAAGTTTTCGAATTCGAGACCCTTTGTATTGGTGACATCCTAGATCGAGTTGTATTAGCGAATGCTCTTATCTCCGAGGCAGACACGAGCACCCAGCGCGGCCTCCCCTTCGAAAGAGGCAGCGTGCAGGGTGCCCCGGCCTCAAGAGGCACCGCGTGGCCTACTATGCAGGGTTCCTGGGTGCAGGAGTGGACCACGGCAATGAGGCGAGGAGACTCACTTCTGTTTGTTGGCGGTTGTCCTTTGCGGGGATGTTGAGGCTCTGCTTCCAATCGCTGCTCCCAGCACCGGAACCGTTGCCATCACTGCGAGGTCAATCAGCAACAAAGACAGGTCACAGCATATAGCTGGTAGCGGACCTCAGTGAAGCGTTTCTCAGCTTGTCTGCCAGCTGATCCGACATGATATAGTTGAGGGTGGTGCTCCGTCACCACAAACTGCTGGGTGCTGTATATATGCAAAACCGCGTAGGTGGGGAGAGGAGAAGAGATCGGTCGTGTGTGAGGGCGGTGGCCTTTCCGGACAGAAGTGGAAGGCTGGATGCAAGTCGAGAGAGGGGGACAGTCTGTTCGAGGGTTGGGAAGAGGCGCTTGGTCGATCGTTGGGTCGTCAGGCCGAGGAATGACGACGATTCTGTGGGTTTCTCCCGTTTGGAGGTGCTCGTTCGAGTGAGTCTGAGGTGATGTTCGGGGTCGTCGGTCGTTTGGCACGGCGCTGTGCAGAGTTTGCGCTCGTGAGGATGTTTGTTGCGGGGGTCGAGGTAGTGTAGAGTGAGCCAAAGGGAGGAATTGGAGGTACTAGCTTTGACGACGAGCTTCCAGTCTCTTGTCGTTTTGTGACTTGGATTCTCTCGCCTCTCTGGTGGCATTCTGAACGGCCCCAGGCACAGACGGAGGACCAATCAGCGCACTCCAAGGGCCTCCATCTTCCCAGGACGGACCGATAATGAACCGGGATTTGTGTCACGTGCGCATGGGGCTTGCCATCATTCAATTCAATGGCTCTCATCCTGACTCCTTCCTCCTTGCTCCCTCACTCATAAATACGTTGGAGAGCAGCGAGCGACCTGCCAGTGGCGGCACCAAAGGATTGGCGGCCATGTCGCCCATGAATTTACTCGGTGGATGGATTTCGCTTGTGGGCAATGCCTGGGGAGCTGAAGATACCTACGTCGGGTACTTATACCCATCTCAATAAGGTTTCGCCGTGACTGACACTTGTGTGATCACTGACGTGCACCCAGCTGGGGGTGGGGAATTCTACGATTTAACATCATGAATAATGCTGTTAAAAGTTAGTCTTGCTTGGTAACAACCAAGCACAGTAGTACTCACCTGCCATTACTAGTAGTACTTAGAACCTGGTCATAGTTTTGGACAGGCAACCCCAAAACGCAAGAGTAGAATGAATGGTCGCTCTCATGGTCGAAGTACTTCTATACCATCGACGCCCCGACAACACGGCGTGTCTTTCTTTCCAAGTGCTTACGTAGATGAGGACGCGGAATTCTAGACAGGATTGTGAGTGTTTGCTATGGGGCCGCCTATGAGTTATGTGGCAGCAGGAGGCCTTGGACCCTAGGTAGATGTGTATTTATTTGGTCTTTCATTAGGTTTAGGGCACGTCGGTATGTTGGGAATGCGTACCAACAAGTCCAGTTACATGAGAGCAGGCCCGTGCTCGTCAGGAGACTGGCCTGACTCAAGACGTCGTGTCCCGTCGCGGAGGCACAGTGTAGCACAGCATCGCATGGCATGACATGACAGCGCATGGCGGGATCATCGTCGGGAACCATCCCGTGGGCCTCGATCCAGCGGTGAAGACAGAGAGGGACGGAAGATGCTGGGTGCCTATCACGGGGAGGTAGTTGGTGACTTGTCCGACCCGTCCCTTGTGGCCCCCTTCCTGTGCGTGTCAGACCAATGTTACCAGCACAGGTGGGTGAAGAGCTCCGCCGAGCCTCAACTAGGGGATACAGTTGCCTACCCGTCGCCTGATCACAGGGGGAATATGCAGGTTTGAGAGAAAAACTTGGGGGAGCGGGATAAGATAGGGGACAGAAGGTGGGTGGCTTGCGGGACCTGCGGAATGACAGCGACACACGTATCCGTACTTACTTGCTACTGTACCTCGTAGCAGCGATCTCTTCCATCGTGCGTGCATATGGAGATCTGGATCCTCCTTTCTAGCGCCCTTCACTGCACGGGCCATCACTCTCATACTCTAGGCAGAAACCCCCTTCAAGTGAAAGTTATGATCCTCTATTTAATACTCAACCAGAACAAGACTCTGCTGGGCGGGGAGTGATACTTTGGTCTTTGTCTGCCGGAACACCGGGGCAAAACCATGAGATGCCAAAAGAAGGCCGAACGACGGCAACCAAAATCTTAGCCGGGGAGGCAAGCGAAAAAAAAAAGACTATTAATAATGTGGACGCCCCAAGTGATAGGTAGGTAAAACATCTGCGGCCACACCAACAAGATCCACAAGCCGCTTCCATCCTCCAAGGGGGCCTTGCTCGTGATTGGTTCCGCCAGGGCACTGGAAGCCTTGTTGGCTCTACCAAGGACTTAAAAAGCCCCTTGCGATGCAGTTGGGGCTTTGCCGCCCGCTCGCCCACCTTAGTCCAAGGTTGGGCACGCCCGCGTCGACCGTGGAGTACCCCCTTGGCGGTTGGGTCCTTGTAGATTGATGGAGACGGCTCACATCAGGTAGTAATCATGTCGAGTCCGTACCGGGGGTCAGGTCGGCTCAGAACTCGTTCAATCTCAGCCGGATGGAAAACGTGCTCAAAGATGGCCAAGTCGGTGGGTGCCCCAGTGGTACCTCGAGACGAGCCCGAGCCCGAGGACTCGCCGCTGCGCCTGCCGCCGCTCCTGGAGCTGCTGGGCTTCTTGCTCTTCTTGTTCAGCTCGTCGAGGATGAGCTGTGACGTGCTCTGGTAGGGATCATCGAAGACGAAGACGATGTAGTGGAACTGGCCGCGCAGGTCGGGGTCAAAGAGAAACACGTCGCGCCAGATCTCGGCCATTTCGCGTGGAGGGTTGCGGTGGCCATTTCCCAGCCCAAAGTCACCGATGACGACCCGGTGGTAGTTGTTATACAGGCAGATGCGGAGGGCCCCGCGAATCTTTTCTCGTATCATGTCGCGCTCTTGGGAGAACGAGTACTTGGTGCCATTGTCCTTGAGCTTTGGCCAGCGCGTCGGCGGGACGGAGACGACTGGGAGATCATACCACCTGTCCAGCCTTTCGTAGCGCTCATGCGGGCCGCGGCACACGACGACCGAGTCGGAAAGAATGCCTCCTTCTGAAGGGATCGGGTAGTTGCTCGTTGTCGTGTTTGGCCACGGCGTGCTGAGCGTTGCCGAGAGGTTGCTCCGCCGGCATAGCTTCTCCTCGTACCCTGAGCACCCAGTCTCCCAGTCTCCCCCAGGGCGGCGCTCGTTGGCAGCACATATGAAAGGGACTCTGATCCTGGGCCCTCCGCCAGCCTCGCTGGTCTGTGACTCCATCGCGCCGTAGTAGATAGCTCTCGCCACGGGGTCGCCAGCCTCAACGACAAACCCCGGAGGACGTGTGTTGAGTGTATGTCGTTGGATGGCTAGATCTTGTGTTGGGCGAGCATAGAGGATCGAGTAAGGAGGGAACATCTCGGAAAAATTCGCATTTACCAGGGGAATGAAATTCCTCTTGGTGTCTGCCGCTACCTCGGAAGGCTTCACCTTTCCGTTCTTGGAACTAGAAGGCATCTCGATGGGCAGCAAATCTAGAACTCGACGGCTTCGACAGAACGGAGATGAGAAGAAGGCGGGAAGATCGTTGACGAAGTCATGTATTGCTGGTTGAGGCGACAAGAGGACTATTATACTCGAGGACCACGGGGTACGACGGGTGTATTCCTAAAAGATGCGTAACAGGCCTTCCGTTACTGGGGGGCACAGGAGCGAGAAGACAAGCGAGGGAGATGGAGAAGTGAGTGTGGAGAGACACGTGTGAAGCAGACTGTGCAACTCAAGTTGTCCAAGACCAGACCTCATGCTCAGTACAGGTCCGCAAAGGAGGCGTGCGGGGACGAGGCACGACTATAAGATGGGGAGAGAGAATCGCTTGATTCGCCATGGACGGGACTGTAGTGTCTCTCCCTCGAAAAATAAAATAAATAAATGGGGCAACGGGAGGTTCGGTATATGAGGTTGACGGGGCAGCAACGGGGTGTGACGCCGCTGACCGGCTGGACCTATCCTGTTTAGATCCCACGAGGATGGCTTGGTTGTGGCTGGATCTTAAGACATGGGCGGCTCAGGGCGATGACATAGGCGAGGGGCATGATGTTGGTCGGGCAAACTCGACGACGGGAGTTCACATCATAATTCCCCCAGCGAGGGTGACTTGGAGAGGCACCTGACCGGTGCTCAGCGGTGGGGAGGCGACATGGCCGTGTCCGAGAAGGGTAAGTAGACGTGGCAACTGGGGCACAGGTGTAAGTGCAGACTCGTTGGAGACACCAAAGCGGCTGGTCCAGGTCGGGACATGACTGCAGCATGCTGCGAATCATTAGATCTGTGGCACTCCATCTCGCCTCGTCAAACAGAGCACAGTGATAAGCGCGGGCACGGCCCTCCGGATGGGCACAACCATGACCCGCTCAATTGCCTGGTTCCACCATGCGCTTGGACTGTGATTGGGGGTGCCGTGGATGAGCGGTCTCAAGTGTTTGCGAGGTACGAGGTGGTATTAACATGCGTACGTTCGGAGACGGACGAAGAGGGGCAGTGCTCTGCTTCGTTAGCTGCGGCTCCAGGAGGCTAGTGATACCCGTTGCGCCAAAAGCCTACCCAGCCAGGCATGCTGCTTGTTAGTAGAGGAGGAGAGCCGAAACAGAGGAAAGTACCGAGCAGGTGCTGGTAGACTGCCGCGGCCAGAGACTTGGCACGAATGGCTAATGAAGGGGCTGCGGCGCAACAAGGACCTCCACGGGACCACGGCAGAATTGGGAAAGAAATTCAGAGTCGATTCGAGACCGATCATGAGCGGCGCCAAGGCGGTTGAATCTGGACTGTCGCCATGGCCATGTTGCACAGGTCAGTCAGTCTCTGTGTGCGACGTGCCTGTTGACTGCAAGGCTGCCGGGCCCTGCTGGGACTGGGAGGCGGCATGTTGAAGCATCGGCGTGACGAGGTGATGGGAACGGGGCGGGAGGCAGCGGGAGTAGGGACGGGGTCCCAAGCCATGGGCCCATGGCATGTGGCCGCTATCCTCGATCCTGGTCTGCATGTGCTGCTCTCTGTGTCACCTCGAGACGCATGTCTCTCGTCTCTAGCGGTTACTAAGGCAGGCCGCGGGTTGCCAAGTGGAAACTGGAAAGATGATGTTGGCTGCAACCTCAAGTGGGCGGGTTGGTTCGCCCAGCCTCACCCAGCCCCTGGTGGTGGGGCATTTGTTGGTCTGCGAAGGCTGGCAACGCATCGGTGTCTGTGATGGATGATGACCCTGGTGCATATCCCCCATATTTGAACTCGCATCGCATCAGGACCCCGTTGGCCAGCGGCCGACGCCGACCATCATCCACGCTTTCGCCTGCCCATGGAGCTGTGCATGTACGCCGTAGAGACACTGACTCGTGACCGGTGCCTGCGTCGAGGTGTGTATGCCCAGGACAGAGCGTTGGTTGTGCAGGACTCGACAGACCCTGGTGGGGGGGATGGTTTCGGCAGGACGCGAAGAACCGCCTGGTCGACGTCAAGGGGTAGACACATATGTACGACGAGGTGGCATGCAGCAGGGGCATGAACTAACGATCAAAGATGGCGCATGTTGATGGAGAGGGGCTCTGAGCGGATGACGATGAATTCGATCCGATGGTGCGCATTCTATGGTGCTGCGATCCAATGGGTGATGTGATGTGAGTGGTGGTTTGCCTGGAGGGCTGGAGGGGCAATAACAATGACAGCAATGACCACGGACACCAGACGCAACGGATAGGTACCTGGTGGCCTGAGGCAACGCCCCACTCCAGAGCGAAAGGAGCGACCCATTGGTGGTTCTTTCCTCAACTCATTAACCTCACCTCGATTTGCAGCAGCAGCGTTGCAAATATCTCGACGGGATCTTGACCTCATTGTCGTCCCCGTCCATGCAAGAATCATCAGACATCATTAGCCCTTTCTCGTTTACTCACGCTCACTAAGGAACAAGGCCCTGTCGGTCGCCCAGCAGCCATCTCCACACATGTCTCGTCACACTCCTTTATGACACATTTGGTCGCGTCTTGGGTGTCGAACATCGCGACCCTTCACGTCCACCACAGCCCCCGCCATGCGGGCGTTTAAGCGATGCCCTCTCAGACGATGGGAGCGGCCTCGATTGCTAGTACCGAGCTCCAGAGGGTACTCCGTCCGGGTATTACAGGATGCCGCGCCGGCCATCACCACCGTCTCAGACCTACTATCAACAAAGCCGAGAGGCGACGATGGATTCAAGGTCCAAGTCGACGGGTGGGTGAGAAATGTACGCAAGAGCTCCGCCGTCCGTTTCGTGGATGTGTCCGATGGCTCCTGTAGCGCACCACTTCAGGCCATTGTACAGAGGGACCTGGCGAAAGAGTAGGCAGTCAAGGAGGCCCAGATTCCAGGCCACGTCAAAAGAAAGATAGGGCTAATTTAGGAATAGCATACAATTTGGTGCGGCGGTACGATTGAAGGGGACTTGGAAAACCCGAGACACGCAGAGTGGTGGACAGGCCGAGGCAGCGAAGCCTCCCGAGCTACAGGTTGACGAGGTGGAAATCCTGGGTCACTCTACTGCCGCTGTAAGCTTGTCAATCCCTCCCTCATTCTTATGGAACGACCGCCCATGAGCCCGTGAGCTGATCCTCTTGTGATAGACGTACCCGATACAGAGGAAGTATGCCACCCCAGAGAGCCTGCGGGGCATTCCTCACCTCCGCATGCGCACGCCGCTCAACTCGGCGATGCTCCGTCTCCGATCTGACGCTCTCGGGGTGCTGAACCAATTCTTCTCCGAAGAGAAGTTCCAGCAGACGCATCCCCCTATCATCACCGCGTCCGACTGCGAGGGAGCCGGCGAGACCTTTAGAGTCGAGGCTGGCACTGCGAAGGATCCCTTCTCCGAGAGCGAGCAATACTTGACCGTCTCGTCGCAGCTTCACCTCGAGGCCTTTGCACAGGCGCTCGGGAACGTCTGGACGCTTTCGCCTACGTTCCGGGCAGAACGTAGCGATACGTCCCGGCACTTGAGTGAATTTTACATGCTCGAGGCCGAGTTGAGCTTTGTAGAGGACATGGAGGAGATTCTGGACTTTATTCAACGGATGCTCGGCGGCCTCGTCCGTGGCTTGAGCCAGCGCGACGCCTGGAAGGAGCTCGACGACTTCAGGACCAACCCCCGAGATCCTACTGCGCGACAAACCATGGCAGACCTTGACAGCCGGGACACGTTGGAGCGGCGGTGGGATGGATTGCTCTCCCCGGACAAATGGCCCCGCATCACGTACACTGAAGCCATCGACGTCCTGCAAGGAAAAGTGGGCGAGTTTGAACACGCGCCAGAGTGGGGCAAGGGTCTCCAGAGTGAGCATGAAAGGTACCTGGCCAAGACGATAGGCTTCGACAGAGCAAACAACGCGTACGTTCCGGTCTTTGTCACGCAATATCCACAGGCCGTCAAGGCCTTCTACATGCGGCAAGCAGCGGAGAATCCACCGCAGGGGCTCGTCTTTGACTGCTTCGACCTCATCGTGCCGGACTGGGGGGAGCTGGCTGGAGGCTCTATGCGCGAGCACAGGCACGATGCTCTCCTTGCCAACATGGACCGGCTGCTTGGCCGGGAGGCTCCCGCCCTGGATTGGTACATGGATCTGAGACGCTGGGGGTGCCCACCCCACGGCGGCTTCGGCATCGGCTTTGACAGGCTGCTGAGCTACCTGACTGGCGTGAAGAGCATCCGGGATATCGCGGCCTTTCCTAGACTCTATGGCCACATCCAGTGTTGAGAGGGGATGCTGGTTTGGGAGAGCGTGCAAACCCGCGCTCGTCAGACGTCGGACGTTGGTGTTTTCACATGGTGCTCGTCAAGACATGCGAACTTCGGGTAGCGCAAGCCCCCGATACTCGACATGCCAGCGGCTCACCGGTGTGTTACTTTATACAAGGTGGGCAAGGAGCCGAACTCGTGGCAACTGGGCTGCAGCGGGTTCCGCCTGCTCTGATGGTCGAGGCGAGTAGCCGCTGAGACGTCGGCTGATCGCAGACGTCAGGTTTCCTCCCACGCGAGTAGCAGGCGTCGTGCATGGGAACGCAAAGCGTCAAGCAAGCGAAGGGCTTTAAGGATTTAATGACACCGTTCCCGCCGCTGGTACCGAGTACTTGGGCACGTGGGACGAAAAAAGGGGTCGGCAAGTGTAACACGGTTACTGGCGATTATAGAAGCACGGGCCTATCATACAACGTTTGTGTATGACCTCGTGTGTGATGATAAAGGTATAGCACGATCTCGTTTGGAACAGTCTGGCTACTGGGCGAGTAGGTTGTTTCCTGTCGCAGCCATTGTATTGTACGTGTGTTTGTACTCATCATATTACTCCGCCACCAACCACATCTCTTCTCTCTCGGGGTTCCCAACCACACGTGTGCTGGGATGGACCATCACTCTCTACATCAGGAAAGCCACCACGGCGGAGAATTCCGGGTTTAGACGCCCAGAGGACGCTAGACGAGAGCCCACACGGGGAGATGCAGCACCCACGCGTCTCCTCTCGACCGATTCTATTATGGTTGGGGAGGGGGAGGGGGGGACCCTGTGTGCCAATCCCCTTAACCTAGCGACGCATAAGACTCTAAGGGATGGGTGTCGTCGTCACCAGTCTTACCTTTTTCGCCACGCATACCAGAGACTTGGATAAGCATATCTGGCATCGACTTTTCGAGAGCGAGGGAAGCGTGAGTCAAGGGGGAAGCTTAAGTTACGTTGACAAGCGTTGCCGTTACAGCCGTTGGGTGAGGGAGGGGCGTGTACGACGATGATGAGGAGGAGGAGGCGTGAAGGTGACTGATAACCAAGAATAACCAGGCGGAATCTGTCACTGCTGCTGGCCGGGCAAGGTTGCCGCCGGGTGCAACGGAACGTGTGGAGCGAAGCGCGACTTGTCACAGCTAGCTCCTTGTTGGTCAACAATATTTTTGTGGAACTTCGTCGATAAGGTCAAGCTTTATCTTGGGAGCCCTAAACCTAGGCTAGCATGTAGCCAGGCTGAGAGTTGCAAGAGCTTACTACTGCTGTACCTTGCACAGTGCCAAGCTTTCTGTTCTATCAGTACTTACCTATATATACCGTTCCAAACTTATGTCCTCGGTACCGGCACATCTTACTCATACTACTAGTACCTCTCTCCCCCCGGGGCATGTCATCTTCCCTCGAGACTGGCACAGATAGGTCCCCCGTTGGGGATTGGTCGCGATAGGCCTTGTTCCCCGATTACGATGACTGCGTTATCGATCGGAAGGTGGTGTAGCTTCTCAAAACCAAAGAGCTAACTCCTTTTTGTGGGCTTCATGTTTCCGGACATTCCGGCAGGCGGATTTGGCCACGCGGGGCGTAAGTGTACGGAGTACTAATACTACCAGGAAAAGGGGGGTGGAAACCCTGAAGTTTGCGAGAACATGATATTCTGCTCTTCATGGAGGTTCCAGCATCCATTGCTCGTCGGCCGTTGCGAGGTGCTCCTTCTCTAGAGATATACGGCAGAACTCAATATATGTTTTTAGCTGGCGATGTAAGCTTAACCAAGGGAGCATCGTACGAGTAATAGTCATGTACTGATGGCCTTTGTTTTGTTTGGGCTTGAACACGACGACGTGGGAAGACTCCGGGCACTTTCAGTTCACCCGCGGTAGAGATCCCCCCTTGTGGGAGACTCGTCGAGTGGCGAGCCTACATGCACCTGCCGTCGGCGATCGATGGGAGCTTTGAATCATAGAATAATATATACGGAGTAACCACTTCGGAAACCACCCCAGCCCTGATGGTTCTCGAAAGGATCCCCAACAAGTGGTACCGCCTGATCTAGACCTGGTCCCAGCAGAGATCGCCTCGAGTTGGCAGTAGGGCCCATAGTTCTCATGCTAAGCTAGTCCACATAGTTTGTATCCTCACCAACGGTAAGGCTCCGCCCTTAGCTGCCGGCGCTGCGTGGTTGTAGGTTTCCACCAACGTTGGCTGCCGAGCCGTGGCTCATCGTCTCCACGGATGCTGGTTGCAAATGGCTCATCCGGAGCTCGATGCAAACATGTCCGCCAAGCAAGTTTTGATGTCACCGGTCTGTTTTGCCGTATTGCTGTCGTGGGACATGCGGGGATGCGGTCTACCGAAGTCGTAATCCTCGTCCTGATATAGTGGTGGCATGTATCCGTCCGTATGTACAGTACGCATATGTAGGCACGATGGGCTCCTTGCTTGATCGTACATTATTGGGTCGAAAAGGTTCGTACCACCGGAACTCACCCCCCGGTTCGCTAGAGAAAGAAACGGATGTCTTCGGAGCACGCCTCAGGTAGCTGCTTGAGGAAGACAACATGAATCAGTCTCTGGTTCGTTCATGAGTACACTGAAAGCGGAAATCATATTTACAGTACCCGCCATGTAAGCAACGGGCGCCACACACTATATCCAGAGCTTCTAAGAATATAGGGGGAGGACACGAGCCCAACAACCCCCGTTCAGGCGAAGAATTAAGCATAAGCCACGAGGTCCAAGCCAAGCACTTTTCGCCCAGGAACGTTGCCACTTGCAAGGGTGCGGCCCACGGTTCTGGACCACTTTAAGGGCAAGCCCTCGGTCGCCGTCCTCGGCCACTGCAGGTCCTGTGTTTAAGCTTTACCCCCCTAAGGGCGCTGACCCGGTGCATGCTTAATTTTGACTGTACGAGTACGGATAGAGTTGTCACTAAAGAGAGAGGAGAGAGGGAGGCAACCAACTGCTGCAACCACTGGTGATGACTGGGGGATTTGTTTGATGCTTTATACATTAGTCTCTTCTTTCATTTTGATGGGAGAGTGAATTTTGTTGCGTTACTGTGAATGTGTCTCTAGGCTTACCACCATGACTCCTCAAGACGGTTCGTTTGGGAGGATCGGCACAAATTTGCCAGGCGGGCCTGTCAGGTTTTCGTGGTTCGCATTTTAGTGAACTGAGGGCTGACATGCGAGATTCTTGGCTCTCGCGAGGGGTCCACAGATCAAGAACCCTTGGCGTCGGGGCAAAGGTTAAATAAAGCTGCTTATGTCGGGGTCATTCACCATTTCCGGATACGACCCAAAATCTCTAAATAACGCACATAACGCGCCTCCGATGATGAAGAGCTAGGAGAAGAAGGAGAAAAGGTGGACTGTCATGTCATCTCAAAAAAAAAAAAAAAAAAAAAAAAAAAAAAAAAAAAAAAGAGCCAACCATCGGGAATAAGCTCTAGAACAGATCCTCAAGAGGGGAGGAGCAGACGGACTGCGGATCCCATCTGCGCGCACCCCTGGCAGGCCAAGCCGGCTGGGACGGCATCTTGGAGAGCGCGGCGAAACGCAGCATCCCTGCACATGCGTGAACCCCAGCTTCGAGAGGGCGAGGGCTGTCAAAAGCCACAACCGCACGTTCCTCCCCCTTCCCCCGGGCGACGATATCAGACAGGAGGCAAAGACGGACAATTCCGCTATTGCTGTTACTCACAGTCCCGCACACTCCCAAGACTCGTCCCCCAAAGGCCATCCACGACGCGAAAGAAACGGCGCAAATCGGGCAGCGGGGGGGATGGTGTGTACAGTAGAAAATGGGGTCGCTCTCGGCATTTAGATGCCGTGATGGGTGGGAAGGAAGCCCTTGATGACGTTGGGTGTCTGCACAAGACTCAGCAAGCACACGCCCCTTCCGTAACGGGGATAGCGTCCGCGCCAAGCTCAGTGCCTGACAACGCTTAAATTCATGCTTAAAAACAGAAAATCCCAGGGCCGCAGGGCGTGCGCCCAAGACTCTGGCCGGCCGAGTTACCCGTAGCGCGTCCTCTGACTGGTCCAATCCGTCCACTGTGGCTCCCGGGCTGCCTCTTTAATGACCAGGAGGGAATGAGAAGGGGAGGCGGGGGGGTGGGGTTTTGCTTTCTACTGTTCCTTCCCGCGCGTTTTTTGACTATCCATTCCCTGTGCGCTCCCGCTTGCTGCTGGCTTTTGTTTTTTCCAGCAGCTGGCGGGCATGCAGTATTAACCAGCAACTGCTGGAGACCGGGCACTGTACTGTATGTGTGATCTCGTATGGAGAGACGTGCAGCAGGGACTCGGAGATGCGCGCGCGCATCAGGCACACCATCTCGGAGGAATTGGAGGGTTGCAGCTGGTCAGATGTACCAGTACCAAGCATCTTTCTTGGCGGTCTCGGCTGCCAAGGGTTTGTAGTGCTTGGCTCTTACTGTATCCGTCCGTATCCGTAGAGTCGTATTTGCCTCGACCCGTCGGGTTGTCAACGATAGTGGCATCTGCCAAAAAGAGGCTGGTAATACGTTGTAATAGCTGGCTTCTTCGTCACCGGTGGGAGACGCCGAGGCAGGTACGAGTATTATTAGGTGTCCGGCTCCTTTGGATAAGCTTGCTGTGTAAGTACGTACAGACATCTACTAGTACCTCCCAACGTCGGCCGACAAACCGTCAATGGCGAGGATGCGAACCGGCCAACCTTCTTTCGATGCTTGTTTTCCCCTGACCCATTCCGTACCTCTCTCCACGCATCGATAATCTTCCAAATTACAGTATGTTCCGCCTGGTCTGCGCTATAAATCCCCACCGCACAGCAGGACATTACGTACATGATCAACGTGGGCCGCACTGGCGGCGTTTGTTTGGTGTCGTTTCGTGCTGCTAACAGGGCGGAGAATGACGAGGAGGAGGAGGCCTCAGAGAGGCCGCCGGAGCCGGGTCTCGCTGTGGCCATGTAAATACCTGTATTGGTACGGAGTACATGTAGACTGGTGTGGGATTTCTGGCCGGTTGGCGCAGGGGGTGCCGACAGCAGGAGAGCTGTCGATTGTGCCGAGATTCGCGACCACGGGATGCACCCTGACTCGTCGTTTGTCTTGGTACACGGAGCCGTCTTTTCCACGGGTTGAGCGGCACTGAATGCCACCCTTTCTCGAGAGACACGTCGCACCTCTTTTTTTACCTTCCCACGATCGGGGTTGTTCTCTGCTGTAACGTCAAGGTTTGGGGGTCTTGTGCAAGCCTTATTTCATTATTAAGCCATTCTTTCCCACACTGCGTGTCTTTCATCAACGGAGGTTCCTGGACAAGGCTATTTAAGCTTATGTCCTACTGTTAGCATAGACCTCCCAATCTTTATTTCCCGGACATTGCTGGCCCGACTATTTCTTGGGCCCCTTGTGGCATGTAAAGTACACGAATCCGTATATACGGCAATCACAGTAAGCGGATTTCTACACAGTATCATCATGACCGTTGCCCAGGGATGTTTCGCACGCACTGACGTCTTTAGCGTTACGTATTCATGCGCTGCCGTTTATCCCGAAGATCCATGAAATAAAAGGCCAGCCGGCTATGCGGCGACGACTTACACGTAGATCTCAACCCCACCGCCCACTGTGCCATTCTCCGAGACACGGTAATTAGGCGGCAATGATAGGTACATCCGCAAACTCGTAGTAAATTCATTCCCCCAAGCGCCTTATGGGGCTACTGTACATTCATATCCGTACTTTGTAGTCTTTGGTATGTGCTGTACTTTACGTTGGAATAATGTGTGGTGGTGAAGCAGTGAGGTGATCTTGTGTCGGGAGCGCGTCGGTCGAGTTCATCCTGGTTGGCCCGCGTCTGAGCACACACAGGAGGAACATGGAGAAGCACGGATGAAACGACATTATCAAAGGAGGTTCAAGGGCCAGAAGATTGTAGTTGACGGAGCCAGAAGTACAACCCAAGGAAGCGTCTCACGAGGGTTGAGTACTGTAATAACTACTAATGTGTCGCAGCCGGCCATGTCCGAATACCGCGTATACTCGTGTCCCATATACGTATGTAGGCGTGTAAATAGTAATAATATGACAGCGACGGCGATGCTCAGGACTACAGTATCTAGTTTGTTTATTATTATGCTTATCTTGCTTCACAGGGCTCCCCCCGCAGGAAAGCGGTGCCCCAGACGAGCGGACCGAGAACCATGCGTTTCCGAGAGACGGCTACCGGCATCGGCCCCTCAGTGCTCACCGGCGAATACCAGTGCGTGAGACACTCGTTTGGGCTCGGCGGTGGGCTGGATGAGGGAGGATGGTGCCCGCTCGGCTGTCCGGCACAGGGAGGCGCCCACATCCGGGTTCCATACCACAAGCACACACATTCGAGTACAGAGAGGACCTTGGGTACCTACCTACCCATACTAGTAGGACCCGTGGGATAAGCCACGAGCTCGTAGCAGGAGGCCTACCGACGCGGTAGCCGCAGACCGGCAGCAACGGTACACGTTCGCCGCATGAGACCGGGGCTCACTGGCCATTAGAAACAGAAAGTATCGCCGTTGCTGTCGTTGTCGTCGTCGTCGTCGTCGTCAGGACAGGGCTAACTGAGCCGCATAATCCGAGTTGGTAGATACACCCCACTCCCTGTCAGCCCTTGGGATCACCGGTCAACGTGGAGGGAGGGAAAGTTGGAGCCTGGGTGCTGGGTTGCGTGGCAGCTCAGCTTGTCGGTCGGCGGCTGCCTCTCCAAGCAGGCAGATAGAGAGAGAGGTCTCTCTGTCAGTCTTGCGAGGCAGCAATGGTGGTGTCCGTCGGCGAGGAGATGGGCAAAGGCCCGCGCGGTTGCTGGCTAGAGCCAAAGGCAGCAGGTACGGTACCTACCTACCTTGGTTGGTGAGATGGAAGTGGGAGAGATGTGAGAGGAGGAGGGGCCCAGGTGACACTGCCAAATGAATGGCCAAGCCTTTTTTTTCCTTAGGTTGGAAATAAGCTTAAGGGCGTTCTGCGTCCCAGGTTGTAGAGATGGATGGGCTGGCGGCCACCACCCAGTGCCCATAGTTCTTCGAAACGCGTGGGTTGGCATGGTTCGTACAGTGTGACACTGTTAAGGAAGATCTTCTCGGGAAACCGGCAGAGCAAGTGCCTCAAACTCCCTCGCTCTTGCCGTCTCTACCGCGTAGACCGTGTCCTTGTACTGTGGCAGGCAACCATTGCTCTTCCCGAGTCCCTCCTGCCTGTTGGCATCCGTTCCTCTTGCCGAAGGAGTGATGGACCAAAACGGCCAGGTCTACGGTTACTACAGGTAGTAGGTAATTACTATAATACAGTATTCAGACAGTACCTCATAATCATCATCCTCATCGCCTTCTTCTTTACCTCATACTCTTTGCCTGTCCCTGCTGTACTTGGACTGGCTTCAACTCGTCGACCACAGACCAATCAACCACGCCCCGCGCCAAGGCCACCGTAGAATGCGCGGGTACGGCGTACCAGTACATGACATTGTACACTGGGTGCGCCACGCTCCAAGGGTAAGTCGCTCTACTCGTACTTTCCACTCCCACATTCCGATAGAGAGCCAGCTCTTGCTTCGACAATTCGTTGGTCCCCAAGGGCATTCACGAGTCGCCGAATTATCCCCCCGTTATCTCCAGACCCTCGGCCTTGGTCGCTGCGAACATACGAGTACATTGTGGCCTGGGGGCCTCGCGTCTCCGCGGTGGGCCGGCCAAGTAGCAGCAGATGTCCTGCGTTTGATTGCGCTGCGTCACCTCGCGTGCCGTTGCGTTTGCGTCGCGGCGGGCCAAAGGAGCTCGCAAAGCTTTTGAACTGCTGTCGAGCGCGAGTGGCAGTAGATTCGATGGGACTGTGGACTTGCTCGTTCTGCTCGGCACCCGCCCTCCCTCCCTCCCTCCACTTCGAGTACCCCCACCCCCTCAGAGCCTTAGACTCACCCCTCCGTCCATCGAGACACCCCCCGAGCCTTGGCTCTGGGTCATCTGAGCCGACTTATCCATCCCACCCCCTCCCATCAATCTGTACTGTACGTACAATGTCTTCGACACTGGCGGCCTTGGCTCAGGCTTGGCTTTCGACCAACCCTGGCGCGGATGGGCCCCGTCATCCCGTCATCCCCAGCATTCCCATATTCCCTTTTTAGTCTGCCTTCGCTCACTTGCACGCTCCTCATCTCGCTCTGTTCTGCCTTGCGCCTTTTGCATCTTCGACGACTTCGCACGAGACTCATCTACGAGTAGTAACACTGCCGTCTGCAGCAATCCACCCGACGACCAGCAATTCTCTCGGTTCCTGCCGCCTAGACGACCTGGTTTATACGCACGCATCCGTCACAAAACGCGCACTTCCACTTGGACGACCACCGGCCTTCTTTCTGATATCTTCATCACGTATGTCGCCTTCCGCGTCGGGTGCCCAGCATACTCCCCTATATCGTTTGCACTGTTTCCCTCGCACAAAGGCATTGAGACTGCTCGTACCACGCTGCGGGTGTCAAATTGCTTCCCCAGCCCTCGGTTGCTTTGTGCACCAGCCCATCTCCTGCAATCCTCTTTTCCGTTGATATCGACCTCGAGCCTGGGTATTACTCTGGAAGAGCCCTTCCCCTGCGTGGCCGGTCACGGTGGAGGAAGCTAGGCGTGCGTGACAGCCATGTGTTCCCTCATGGGCACAACATGGATGCCCAGCAACGCGACCGGATTCCGCCATAGATGGCAACACGTGCTTCTCATCCTCCTCAAGTCATACTCAAATCATACTGCACATCGCCAGAGTCCCCCCTCTCCCCCCCCCCCCCCCCCCAAAACAGGAGGGCAATGGCAGGACCGGTCTCTCCTTTACTCCCACTGCACTGTTTCAGATGGCCTCGTGTCCATGGTATCTTGGTGCGAGGTTTTCAGCTCCCTTACTGACGAGTTCTTGTAGACGTTCTTCCCAGGGGACACATAGCGCGTTACTCGTTGGGGGTCCTACCCGTTATTTACGCCACCTTCTCGACACGCGCTTTAGCGATCGGGCTCGTCAAGCTAGACATTGTCTAGTGCTCTCGAAAACTTGGAGCAGTCCTACGAACCTATCGGCTTCACTACTACTAGGTCAAACCCATACTCCACTACCGAGTTATAGTGTGGTTGCGCGGGGGAAAGTCTGGTTGTATTCCAACCAGGACCTTTGACCTGCGCCGCAGGTGAAAGAACCGCCGTCAACGCCAATAGGTCGCCATTGACATGAGTCACGACACAATGGAGACCTACTACGGCTACGTGCGGACTCCCGCTGATGCCATCAAGCTGTTCGAGGCATGTCGGATGGGACTTCTGCCGCGAGTCCAGCGTCGCCTGTCAGAAAAGGAGCGACAGTCCATCCGATCGGGTTCAGTCTTCGTTTGGGATGAGAGGGAAGCTGGCATGAGGAGATGGACGGATGGGAAATCGTGGAGCGCCAGTCGGGTCTCGGGAAGCTTTCTCACGTATCGGGAGATGGAGGGCAAACGAGGAGGCGGTTTCGGGGGCGCCCGCAGGGGATCCGGCAAGACGTCCGACGGCAGCCGCGCCAGCGACGAGGACCACGACGATGGTGAGCCCGAGGGTTACCGCTACAAGGCCGACGGGTTGATGAAGCAGTCCTTCAGCATCACTACCTCGACTGGGCAGCATCTCCATCTCATCTCCTACTACTCCCGCCCGCAACCAGGCCAGCCAGATCTCCCTCAGCCGACCAATGATCCAGCTCTCCGGCACATCGTCCCTGTCAAGGGGATGTACCCCGAGTCGAGCATGGGAGACACAAATCAGACGCCTGCCCTCACCCGGGCGCCAATGCGGCAGCCGCCGTACAATGTGCCTCCGCAACACCACTATCCGCCTCACCAGCAGCCGTATCCTCCTCACCACTACGGTCAGAATGGTTACGGATGGCCTCCCTCGCCGGCGGCGACACCTCCTTACAGCCATTACCCGGCTGCACCCTACCACCCTGCCCATCAGATGCCGCCTCAGGGGGGCTCGCAGGGGCCTCCCGCTCCCCCCCACTACGCCCAGGCACCACAGTACGAGCATCGCCCCTCCCTTCCTCTGCCTCCTCCTCAGAAGACCACTCTCTCGCCGTACCAGCACCCCTCGAACCAGTACCGCATACCCTCTCCGCCTCGCATTAATAACGACGCGCCACGGGAGCAGACCCTCCAGGTTACGGCACAGTCAGCCGGGGCGATAGCCGACCCCCGTGTCAGCACAACGTCGGCAAGGAACCCCCAGGGACCTCTACCGGCGTTGAACGCCGTCACCGCCGGGGCTCCGGGCTCTTCCCTTGTCGCTGATGCGCCACCCAGCTGCGGACGGAGCACGACCCCCCCACGAAGCTCGCACTCAGATGCCAGCACAGCGAACGCGCAGCCGCGGTCGACCCTGTCATCCATCTTGCATGCGACCAAGGACTACGGGCCCAAGAGCAATGCCGGAGGAAGCCCCAGGGCACAGCCCCTGGAGGCGGGTGGACTCAGCGAAGACAACAGGGCTCTGCGCATGCTGGATCGTAGTGCCTTTAGGCAGGCGGTGGCTTGACTGTCCCTATGATACATTTCCTTTCTTTCAGCACCTGTCTTTCTATTTTTGTTCTCTACGGCTGATATAAAATATTGTGCATGCATCGGCGTCGGTGGATCGGGATGGTTACAGGTGATCATGTATACGCTCGGGAAGGGTTCCGGGCGTAGACCTGTGGGAAGTGAAAGGGTGGGACGTGGTGACGGAGCATTCGTACGTTGTGGCATGCGTGTGGGAGTTGCTTGGAAGGCAGTATTAGTATCTAGTCCAAGTCCACACGCGTATATTAGTAGTAGCGACAAGCACCTATCCATTCATTCCTCTTACCCATGACCCCTGATGCATGTATACAGCCGGGACTCCCGTCCTTCTGCTCGCAATCTCGTAGCAAAAGAATCACAAGTATTTTCCCGATCCCATTTGATTGTGTGCTATCGAGAATTCCTTGTGAAAACCCTTCTGTAATCTTGAAAATCAATATCCGTTACTTTATTGGTATTCACATGTTTTAACCCTTTCATCTTCTTCCCATCGCTATGGTCTTTGACGTTTGCAATCTGCACCGCTTACACGATGGCATAGCCACCAGTTGGGTCTTTACCCCTTGGTGGGATGTCAACAGTACAACAAACAAACGAACAACAAACATTCTCATGTTTTGGTTGGGTGAACCTCAGCAGCTCTGTTGCCTGGTTCAGCAGGTCGTGTTGAATCTTTTGAGCCGAACCAACACGTTGTTAGATGAAAATAAGTGCACACATCTCCCTCCGCTCTCCAGTCTCCGCGAAGGCAACAACTCGCTTCTCTCCGTCTCACAACCGCAGAAGCCATGGCCCGTACAGTCCATCCACAACTTGTAACCAAGGCCAAAGAACATGTTCCTGCCTTTACCGACCACACTGGCAGACAGGCTCGCATGGCCTGAGCATCAAGGCTGGACGAGCCGCCGCTGCCGCCGCTATCGACCTTTGCCATCTACTTTGTTTATCCGGGATATCCCATCTCCGCCAGAGGAGACCTCCCGATGCGAGCGCGTGTGGGTAAGACATCCTGCATAATGCCAATTTCTATCGGCCCAAGAGCGGCGATCAGGACGCGCTACAAAGAGGGGAAACCCCCCGGGGGCTGGTCTCTTCTTACGAACCCTGCACATAGCCAAGCCCCACGCGCCAGGGGCATGCTCTTCATATACAAGGAACAAGATCTGGGACACCACGAGCGCAGCCGAGGAAGAAGCGGGGCTGGGGAGAAGGAGGATGAAGGTATGATGATGCTCTTGCGAGTCGTCAAGTTTTATCCGATATTGCGCGATAGAGACAGTGATTCTACGAGGAGAAACTCGTCTACAAGACAGATTGCTATCCAGAGACGCTTGACACGGCGTGGAAGAGAGTCGAAAGGTGGAGGGATACGGAGGGAACTGCTAGCGATGCTATGATTAGGTGTAGCTGTCACACAGTGGGCTAGTGATGCTTCCGGAGCGGTACAAGATGCTAGGGACATGGGTTGGGACTCTCGGTAGCAAGTGATACTTGGCACAACTAGTATTATTACACAGCCTGGGAGAGGTGACTTGATTAATACCAAGATGTCATATCGAGTACATGTAAGTACTGCACACCGCTTCCAAGACAGGCCCCCCTTCGCTCCGGTGCCACGTCTGATGGTGTATCGTGTATCGCACAATAGCTTCGAAGGATAGAGTATACTGCTGAATTACCTTTTTAACATGAAGGAAACAAGCCCGTGCTCCGGATGCAATGTCTAGGGGTCTCGATTTTAGCCAAATTCTCGTATAGGCCACATCACTGCCTATTATATAGTATGATCTAACGTACATGCTATAATACAGTTGATCTACGTATATATGCCATGCGCCAATATCGACTCCACTCCGGTACGATGGCGCGGGGCGCGGGGGTTTTTGACGCTTTGGCTGGAGGGTGAGGTGACGAAAGCTACGAGGTTTTAAAAGGAAAAGGGTGGTAGATACTTACACTGGGAGACCGGGGGTACGCAAGGCACGATCTTGGGTTGGGTTGGCTGTGTGTTGGGGGGGGGTGGGGGGGAGGCGGCCTATCTCTGACTCATATCCCCACTGAATATAGCCTTCAATTCTCCCCAATATTATTAAATACGTATTAATATAACGAAAACGGTATAAATGCAGCTGTATCCACGCCCAGAATCCCCATTGGCATGCCTTCGAAATTTAACCAAGCTTGAAGTACCCCTTCTGCAGCTTCTGCCACACCTTGGTGGGATCGTACTTCTTGCTAATCTGCCTCAGCCGGGCCAGGTTGGCGGACCCGTAGCTGGCGAACACGTCCTGGAACTGGGACGCGTAGTTCTGGTACAGGAAGGGGTGGTCCAGGCCGCGGGCCTGGGCGGCGGCGCGGGAGCGGTCGACCATCCTCTGGGCGGCGGCCAGGATGCGGGCGTCGTCGGCGGCGTTGGACCAGGAGATGGCGATGTTGAGAAGGTTCAGGGGTCCCTGCTGGCTCTGGAGACCGAGCGGGTTGCCGCCGTTCTTGGACATGTGGGTGATCATGTCCTCGGTGATGAGCTGGAAGACGGCAGAGGGGACGATGCCGGGCGCATCCTTGATGCCCTCGACCTCGTCCTTGTAGATGGCGACCATCTCGCCCATGAGGTCGGCGTCGTTGCCCACGGTCAGGGTCCAGTACGATTGGCTGCAAAAAGATTAGTTAGCCAGCTGTTCAATCATTCTTTGTTTGGAGGCGTGGTGTATGTATAGGGGGGTAGGCCTTACCGGAAACCGCCGGGGTTGGTGTCGTTGAACTCGACAGTCAGGCCGGGGAGGTCGGTGATGCGCATGGTATCGGCAATGGCACCAGGGATGGACGTAAAGTTCTGCAGAATGGGCGGGTTGACTACAGGCTTGCTGTACTGCAGATCCGAGGCGATAACAAAGGAGTCAATCACCTGGGCGTAGGCGTAGGCCATGATGACCTGGGCATAGGGGTCCTCGGAGGAGCGGAGGCCGAGGTGGTAGAAGGCATCGTTGATGGCAGCGGAGGTCTCGTCGGTGTAGAAGAAGGTCTGGACGCCGGCCCAGAAGTCACCCTGGGCGTAGGTAGCCAGGTCGAAGCTAGTGACGATGCCGAAGTTGTTGCCGCCGCCGCGCAGGGCCCAGTAGAGGTCCGAGTAGGCATTTTTGGTGACCTTGCGGATGGAGCCGTCGGCGAAGACGACCTCGTAGGCGTCGACGTTGTCGCAGGCCCAGCCGTGGCGGTTGGACACGAAGGACAGGCCGCCGCCGAGGGTCAGACCGCCCACGCCAATGGCGGAGACGCGGCCGCCCACGACGGTCAGGCCCTGGGGCGTCAGGTCGCTGTAGACATCATACCAGACGTTGCCGGCGCCGACGGTCGTCTTCTTCTTGTTCGAGGAGACCTCGATGTTGGTGAGGTGGATGAGGTCGATTGTGAGCCCGTCCTGGGCGCTGGAGGCACCGGCGAAGGCGGCGTGGCCGCCGCTCTTGACGGCGAACTCGCACTTGACGACGCGCGCGGTCAGGACGGCCAGGGACACGTGGGCGGCGGAGCGTGGGGTGAAGCGGCACTCGGGCTCGACGCCGGCCTGCTGCTGAGACCAGTACCGCGACTCGAGATACTGGTACTCGGGATCGTTCGGGTAGAACAGGTCGTTGGGACGGGCAAAGTTGAGAAAGCCACACTGCAGGAGAGAGGGTCAGCAAGGGTGAGCCCAGCGAGTAAATGCTCGTATCTATCTGCACCGTACGCAGGAAGAGAGCACAGACAGGAGGCAGAGTCTGAATCGTACTTACAGCCAGGGAGCAGCCGGATGGCAGAGACCTTGCAGCGACATCCGGATCCTCGTCGGCACTCGTAGGGTCGGTCGCGTTGATGTGATCGAGATACTCGTCGATCTGCAACTCGACCTCCTCCAGGGTGTACGGGACGGCTTCATCCGGGCCACCTGCGTCCTCCTGGGCCACGGTCAAGGCCAATGGCAGGGCGAGAAGGCCCGCGAGGCTGAAGAAGCGCATCCTTCCGGCAAGGAAATGTGTGACTGGAGTTAATGCTTCTGCTGCCTGCCGCGGACGCTGCCTCCTTAACGCTGGCTTGATATCAAGGTGGGCGGCGGCTCCTGAATCATGAATGTCTCACCAGTAGGAGGGTGGCGATGCGTGTCGTGCGTCCTGCTGGGGAATGGAGACGCGGGAAGGAATGGAAGAAGGGGAAGGGGGGGGGGGGAGGAACCTGCAGGACTGGGGTACATGTACGGAGTTGATGAAGTTGCACGTTTCATCGCTGGAAAGCTGTATCGCTCGCATCGAGACCAACAAACAAATAGTCGCGTGGTCGTCTATTAGCAACCACGGTCGACCACATTTCCGACTCGGGAATCGGCATATCTCTACAACCCGCGGCGGCCGCGCAGAACATGGGTTGTTCGGTTGAGAATTCGACCATTTGAGATTTGCGTCGACCAACGGGTCCAATACCTCGGCGGGCTCGGTGGGACGAACCGAGTCTGGACTGCGATGGCAGGATCATAGTTTCCGGTGGGTTTGGCGGGTCAATTCTTCTTCTTCTTTGTCAATTGATGACTGGTTTTGGCAGCTCTGAGGCTCCCATGCCCAGCATGCCCAGCTTCTTTTCCATCTTGGCCTCCATCGCATGGAGCCAGGGACCAGGGGTTCCACCGTTCTTCATCCGTACCGACCCCCGATGTGTATTGGCCTCATCAAGCCACGTGCATGTGGCTGCTGATATACTGGTATCCTTCCCAGGATCCGATCATGGATGACCCTGACGAGGCTGACGGCGGCGGTCCTGCCAAGCAGCTAGTCGCTCCCCACCGTCGCATACGAGGCATTTCCACGCGCAGGGCAGCACTCGTACTAGTACGTCCGTACTCGTGCCGAGTAGGTTGCAATATTATTAGAGCAGATGCAGAAGGCGTTTTCTCGGCGTCGATGTATGGCTTGCTCGCTTGCTCGCTTGTTCGCTTGTTCGCGTGCTCGTTTGCTCGCCTGCCCACGCTCCACGCAGGAACGGGCCCTTGAGGAAGGGCCCTGCTTCCCAAGCGGATGGGTCAATGTTTATCGGGATGTGGAAGCCCTTGTCGAATGCGGAAGTTCGTACTGCTTACCTGGTTAGTCCTGATACTACCTACTAGTAGTCTAGTACTCCTCTGTGTGTGTGTGTGTGTGTGGCAGCCAGCCCACGCTAATACTACTACCTGACTCTTACCAACAGTACCTGAGATGCTAGGCATAAGTAGAGACAGTATGCCCCATTTTTAGCTCCATTTTTTCCCTGGCATACCGTGCCCGCCCATCTGTGAAAGAGAGCCTTTAGGTCCCTGCTAGTTGCATCTAACCTTACACCTGGTACAGTCCGCACACACCCATCTTACACGTGACAAATGGGTACTTGAATACAACGTGTTTTTCGCACCCATTTACTGTAACTAGACTCATTTATATGGGGATTATTGTCTCTACTTATGCCTAGTACCTCGTTCGGACGTAGCTCGGAATAGATTGTTGCGCCATGCAGCAACTACTATATGCGACCGCCACTAATACCCCGTCAGAGTAATAGTTGAGGGGCTTACCCGGGCGCCGGAAGATGCCGTCGCCCTTTCAACACTTCCCGGCGCGTCGGGAGCCCATCCTTGATCCCCTCTTCTTCGTTCCAGATCCTATCCCAAGCGCCCGGCTGCGGTAGAACTCAAGCGGGCCAGTAGGCAATATTTACTGCAATGACTCCACTGCGAAAATACCCATGTATGTACAGTATGTGCCCATATTTTACACTTGCAGCTCGACGATTCCGTACCGATTTCGGATAGGGGATCGATGTGCAGAGCCCATGTGAAACATGGCAGGCGGAAGCGCTCGAGTTGGTGGAGGATATACTAGTACTAGAGATCTGCGTGCCACACCCTCCACCCCGACGTTTGTCGCCGTCGTCGTTGTTGCTGTCGCTTGCATCTGTCGAATTTCTCTCCCTTCTTCATTCCTTTCCCATCTGTCTGTCTGTCCATCGAGTGCGCGCCCGTTCTCGTGAAAGCCCCCGCCCCACGGCGGTCATAATGCGACCATGGTCTCTCAGGACGTCTCCCGCAGCACTGATGAGGTGAGTAGGCCTTCGTTTCTGTCGAAACAACCGAGTCAGGAATTGCTCTGGTCGCGAGCGCCCCTCCGCCAACGCCGTCCCGCCGCCGCGCCGTGTACGACGGGATGGCGTCGGGTGCGGGAGGGCCGCTGTGCGCCCACCGGTGGCGGGTGACACACACAAGGTGATGACGGGTGACAGACAGCTGAACTCTGATGGGCTAACCACCACGGTCGATACACGCAGGCTGCCCTGATAGCATGTCTCTGCGTCGGCGTCGTCGCTGTGGTGATGCGCACCTTTGCGCGATGGTACAAGCTGCGCGCAGCGCCCTTCGAGGTCGAGGACATCTTCATGTACCTGGCGCTGGTGTCGTTTGCCACCATGACGGCGCTGTACCTGGCCACGATACCGACCTTCTTCAACCTCGCCGCCATCACCGAGGGCCGCATGATGCCCTACGCCAGCCTCGAGCGCGACCTCGTCGTCATGCTCAAGGAGTTCTTCGTCGTCCAGTTCTTCTTCTGGCTCAGCCTCTGGGCCGTCAAGTGGAGCCTGCTCTTCATGTTCCGCCGCCTCACCGACGGCATCCAGTTCTTCAACAAGATATGGTGGGCCATCTTTATCTTCTCCATCCTCACCTTCATCGGGTGCTGCATCAGCAATTTCACCAGCTGCTCGTCGATGGAGGCATGGTTTACCGCCGGCGAGTGCTTGACCCCGAGGGATGCTCGCGCCAAGGATATCAGTCTCTGGTTCAGTCTTGCCGCAGACTTGTCGACCGATCTTCTCAGTAAGATAATACCCCCCCCTTCGTTCCCCGTCCCCGTGCACAGACTGAAGCCTGTCCAATAAATGAGTGAGAGATTGGACCCCGGCTCACACCTTGTTTTCCCTGCTTTGCAGTCATGGTTACGCCAATCCGCGTGCTCTGGAACCTCAAATTGGCTCTTATCGAGAAGATTAGCGTCGGCATCATCTTCGCCGTTGGCATCTTCACCATGATTACCGCTATCATCCGCAGCGTGTCCCTGGATTCGAGCAACACGACTGGTCAGGTCAGCACCACCTGGCTCATGTTGGTACGTCAGGCCCCGCCCCTTACCACAAAAGTGACATGTCAAGGATGCCGCACGCGGGTTATGTATGAGCTGAAGCTGATTTCCTGGGTGACAGTGGGCCGCGATCGAAGGCGTTGTCGGTACGTACTCCACACAATCTGTTCCTCCCCCCCCCCCCCCCCCCCCCCGCCCCTCAAGTACCTGGGCCCTGAGGAAGGGGACAAGTCGACTTACTGGACTTCACAGCAATCGTCGTCGGCTGCCTGCCCTCCTTCGCCATCTTCATCCGCGGCCGCGTGACGGCCTCCCGCGCCGCCCGCTACAACCAAGGCTCGAGCGGCAACAAGAACTCGAGTTTCCAGTCCCGCGCAAAATCCTCCCGCGGACCCCAGGGAAGCGTGCGCCTTCCCGAGGAGGATGGTCCCCCTTGGCGGACCAACGACACCGCCAGCGACAAGAGCCTGGTCCAGCCGAGCACCGGCATCATCGTCACCCGCAGCTGGAGCCAGAACTGGCACGGCGGCGCCGGGGGGCGAGGACCGCAGAAGAAGGCCAAGGAGGCTGCTCATGAGGCACATGAGCTGGGTTCTGTGGGCAAATAGAGACTTTGTCGGATAGGATAGATAGGATAGATAGGACCTGGGTACATCATATACGGGCGTCTCCCAACTTGAATATGATTCTGTAAATTCGTGCACGCCTTCATTATAGATGTCGGGTTTGGGGGCCGGGTGGGGGGGATTAAACGAATTGTGGAGTTTGGGAAACAAGTAATTGACGTGTCCCGGTCGATGACGAGAATGACGATTGCAAGTTGTGGCTGGCCCTGGAGTTAATACTACCTGAGTACCTGGGAGCAAAGGGTCAGGACGACGTCGTCACGTCTCGGTGGTACCTTCCTCTCCGAGTATCAAGAACCAACAACTGCCCCAGGCTCGTTTGTCCACCCACATAATGCAACTCTGCAAATTGGGAATTAAAGTCGTATCTTGAACTTACCAGGAAAGAAGGGAAAAGCTTTAGACCCTGGATACCTAAATGGTGTTTATTCATCATGTTTTCGAGCCACGTCTGTCAGGATGGCTGTTACTACAAGTAGTAAGATAGGAACGGGTCTAGGGTAGCAGATACAGCGTGCAGGTGAAAGTGCGCTTGATAAAGTAGGTAGGAGTAATTAGTAGGTACGTGTAATTAATAGTAGTCGGGACGAAGAAGGTGCAAGCGACCTGGGAAAGAGGTACGGTACGTACCCGCCACATCGCCCAATGCACTCAACGCGAACGCATTTCATCACCCCATATCTGTTGTCGAACCGCGAACAATGCCATATTTAGGGTAGCCAGCGAGCAGCGCCCCTCCCTTATCGACCGGCTCGCACTTTCTATCATCGCCGGAGCCTCTCGTCCTATCATGGGAGCATAGTGGGATCGCTTTCCTTTTCTCCCACCGCGTTGAGCCGCCTAAAATGTTCACATTCTGCCCACTGCAGGGCGCGCTCTCCGAGTCGCCTGCCTCGCAGTCCCTGCTCGAGCTCGATGGAGGCGTCAAGGTGCTCGTGGACCTGGGCTGGGACGAGTCATTTGATGTCGAGAAGCTCAAAGAGCTCGAAAAGTAAGTGCCACCTGCTCGGCTGGACAGCTGCAGCTGGCACAACGTACTGACCCGCGACAGGCAAATTCCCACCCTCTCGCTGATCCTCCTCACCCACGCCAGGGCATCGCATCTCGCCGCCTACGCCCACTGCTGCAAGAACTTCCCTCTCTTCACACGAATCCCCGTCTACGCGACACGCCCGATCATCGACCTCGGCCGCACCCTCATCCAGGATCTCTACTCGTCCTCCCCTGCCGCCGCCACGACCATCCCTCAAGAGTCCCTCTCCGAGACCGCCTACTCCTTCTCACAGTCCGCCGCGACCCAGGCCCAGAACCTACTGCTGCAGACGCCGACCCCCGACGAGATCGCGCGGTATTTCTCCCTCGTCCAGCCCCTGAAGTACTCGCAGCCGCATCAGCCATTACCATCGCCCTTCTCCCCGCCCCTGAATGGCCTAACGATTACGGCATACAACGCGGGTCACACTCTGGGTGGTACGATATGGCACATCCAGCACGGCCTGGAGTCAATCGTATATGCTGTCGACTGGAACCAGGCGCGAGAAAATGTCTTTTCAGGCGCGGCCTGGCTGGGCGGCACCGGGGGTGGCGGCGGAGATGTCATCGAGGCCCTGCGGAAGCCGACGGCTCTCATCTGCAGCAGTCGTGGTGGTGACAAGACGGCGCAGGCGGGAGGGCGCGCCAAACGCGACGAGCATCTCATCGAGATGATCAAGTCTTGCGTCGCCCGCGGGGGAACAGTGCTGATACCGGTCGACTCGAGCGCCCGGGTACTGGAGATGTCATATATGCTGGAGCACGCCTGGAGGGCGGACGCCACAGCCGAGAATGGGGGGACGCTCAAGTCAGCCAAGTTGTATCTGGCAGGGCGTAACATGTCCAGTACGATGCGATACGCAAGGAGTATGCTCGAGTGGATGGATGACAGCATCGTCCGAGAATTCGAGGCTTTCGCAGAGGGCCAGAAGAAGGTGAACGGTGCGAGTGAAAACAAGGGCGCCGGTCCACTCGACTTCAAATACCTGCGGCTTCTGGAGCGCAAGGTGCAGATTGCGAAGTTGCTCAGCCGGGACAGCGAAAATGTCGAGACCGAAGGTCGCGTGATTCTAGCGAGCGACACGAGCATCAGCTGGGGCTTCTCACGGGACCTCCTCAAAGGACTGGCCAAGGACTCGAGGAATTTAGTTATATTGACGGAGCGACCGGGGCTGGCCAAAGATGACGCGCCGTCTATCGCGAGGACACTATGGGAGTGGTGGAAAGAGAGGAAAGAAGGTGTCTCGGTGGAGAAGACCAACAGCGGCGACAGCATAGAGCTCGTGTACGGCGGCGGGCGGACTCTAGAGATTCAAGAAGCTCAGCGTCAGGCTCTCGAGGGCGATGAACTCGCGCTATATCAGCAGTGGCTTGCCACGCAGAGGCAGCTCCAGGCGACACAGCAGGCTGGCGGTGCCGGAGGCATGGAGACCTCTGGTGACCTAGTGGACGATGCGTCATCTGAATCCTCTTCCGACTCCGAGAACGAGGATGGCGAGAAGCAGGGCAAGGCATTGAACGTCTCTACTACAATGGGGCAGGCCGGGCGGAAGAGCGTCGTCCTCAAGGATGAGGACCTCGGCATCAATATTCTGATTAAAAGGAAGGGCGTGTACGATTTCGATACCCGAGGGAAGAAGGGGAGGGAAAAGGCATTCCCTCTTGCTATAAGGAGGAAGAGGGTCGACGACTATGGCGAGATGATCCGCCCCGAGGACTTCCTCAGGGCGGAAGAGAAGGAGGAGGATAACCCTGACGGGGCGAACCTGGCTGCCGACGACGATAAGCTGGGCAAGAAGCGCAAGTGGGATGACGTGGCGAAGAATCCCTCTGGACCCAACAAACGGCCACAGACCAACCGGGCAGGCACACCAGGGGAGGATGGCCATAGGGCGGCTGATGGATTCGTGGCTGATGAGTTGGACAATATCGAGGACACGGAGCCCCAGGAGCCCACAGGCCCGTCCAAGCTGGTCTACTCTACCGAGACGGTCACGGCAAACCTGCGCATCGCGTTTGTCGACTTCAGCGGCCTCCACGATAAGCGCAGCCTGAACATGCTCATCCCCCTCATCCAGCCGCGAAAGCTGATCCTCGTGGCGGGCAACCACGACGAGACGATGGCGCTGGCGGCGGACTGCCGCGCAGCCCTAGCGGGAGAGAGCGGCGATCGCAGCGTGGACGTGTTCACACCCGAGATCGGTACCTGGGTCGACGCCAGCGTGGACACCAACGCCTGGGTGGTCAAGCTTGCCAACCCTCTCGTCAAGAAGCTCAAGTGGCAGAACGTCAAGGGTCTCGGCATCGTCACCCTCAGCGGACAGCTCCTGGCCCAGGCCCTCCAGTCCCAGGAGCCGGAACCCCCCCAGGATGAGGACGCGTCCAACAAGCGCCAAAAGAAGACGGACAGCACGGCCGTCGCCCTGGCCAGCTCCGCCGCGGCATCCGCCGGCCTTCCCGTCCTCGACACGCTCCCCAGCAGCCTCATCTCGGCGGCACGGCCGACGGCCCAGCCGCTTCACGTCGGTGACCTGCGCCTGGCGGACCTGCGGCGCGCCATGCAGAGCGCGCGCCACTCGGCCGAGTTCAGGGGGGAGGGCACACTCGTGGTGGACGGCACCGTGGCGGTGCGCAAGACTGCTGAGGGTAGGATTGAGCTCGAGAACGTGGGGATGCCGATCGGTGGCAGGAGGTCGACGCTGTACGAGGTCAAGCGGTTGATTTACAATAGTCTGGCTGTTGTAGCGGGAGCCTAACTTGGTCAGCCTACTATTGGACTTGGCTGTATGTAATCATGTTATGTTATTGTAACTGTCAGACGCGTTGACTTTTCCCCGGGGGAAGTTGGGGGGAAGAAGGTTGTACAAGTTATGAGAAACCAGGGAGCGGTAACTGGCAACATTCATATTTTTCCCTGATGTTCATGGTACGGGTTCTTGGAGTATAACAGTATACAAGAAACAAACAAATAATTACGCTTGTCTATCCCAGCGCTACCATCTACCTGGTACAAGCCATCGTCGGCCTATCCGTCGCCCAGTCAGTCGTAAACCAGTGACCCATGCCGAGTCTACCAGTCCGTAGTACTACTAGTAATATTACAAGTTTCCCAAAACGCCGGGCAATGCACGCTTACCGCAACCACCCCGAACCCCATCAGCATACAACAAAGCACGGCTCGCTCTCTGCCAGAGGCGGGCGCAACAGCGCACACATTACCACCCAGGCCTCATTCTCTTCACCTCCTCATCTCGCCCATCTCATACTCGTCCTTCCTACCCTTCTGCCTCCCCAGAACCATCTCCTCATCACCAGCACCACGCCCACCGTCGTCGCCGTCCTCGATGCTACTGACCGTGGTATTCGTGTTATTCGTCGCAGCGGCGGGAGGCGGCGCGTTGTTCCCCAGGATGCGCCCGCCGCCGAAGAACACCGGCTGCAGCTCGCGGTACCGGCACCCCCACATCCCCACGGCGATGCACAGGCCCGACGAGGCCGCCATGGCGAGCCACCACATCGTGCTGCGGGGGACGCTGCCGGAGTAGATGGTTGTTATGAGGAGGTGCAGGGCGTGGATCGTTATGGCGAAGTCGGGGACGAGTTTGCTTCGGGCTATGAGGGCGACGATGGCGATGGCCCTGCAGTGCTACTGTCAGCCATCTTTTGTTCCGTCTCTAAAAGAGGGTTCTTACGGGATGAAGACAGGGTGCGTGAGAAGGAAAAGAGATACGTACATGCAGAGCCCACCGTCTAGGATCCACACAAACGCCATGACCCAGCCCTGCGTCGTGTCGCCGCGCACACGGTCCCAGCCGAGGATCAGCCCCGCGCCAAATGGCGTGCCCGCGACGAGCGCCGTGAAGAGGAAGAGGACGAGGGCGGCAGCGTAGTAGAGCAGCTGCAGGGTGGCGATCTGGGCGGCAATCTTGAGGGGCTGGAGCTCGGAGAGGGCGCCTGCCCGGGGAGGTCTGCGGCGGCGAGGCATGACGATGTTTCCCGGGTAGGCAGCGGCTGCCGCTACTCCGCTTGGGGGCGAAGAAGGGGGGATCCCTGAATCGAGTGAGAAGTAGGTTGGTGATGGAGGGAGGCTCTCCTATCGTTGGGTCATGTCGCGAGTGTTAGTGATGATTGATCGATCCCCTTAATTCTGGTGTCCGGAAGCACGGGGAGGTGAGGTGCGCAAGTTCGAAGCTTCTCAAGTCGTTTGCGTAGACCTCGCGAAGGCCGGGGCGGATCCGACAATATTATATAAAGAGTATACAGGCAAGCAAAGAATTAGAAGTCGGGTCGTTGTGGACACTTCTGACTCTGGCAAGGAGATGATGCTGCTGCTGCTACTGCTGCTGATGATGATGACTTGGGAGGCGCACGGTTACCTGGTATCAGCAGGGACCTTGCGTGGAGGGAGTTTAGGGGCGCTAGTCTTGTTCTGGCTCACCGCCCGATGATTCTGCCGTGCGACCTCATCAGTTCATCTCGAGGTTTACCCCCCCCCCATCCCAACCCATCATCGGGTCCAGATTTCATAGTCTGCGCATTGGCGAACCACAACAACCAGCATCTCCTCTCCGCGCATCGTTATATAAAGCGGTACCCTCTCTCGATTATCACTACTGCGAGAGAAATTGCCCGACCGCTACGTACTCGCCAGCTACACCACCTCCCACGCCGAGCAGCCGGACCGCTCCCCGAGAGCTCCCCGTCCATTATCTTCACGGCCCCTTCACCAAAGAAAAAATACCAAGAAAACATGGTCTGGCCCTTCACGCCCAGCGACCCCCGCGCCGACGCCGTCCGCACCGGCGTCGCCCCGCCCAACCGCCAGGAGCGTAAGAAATGCTGGGCCGCCCGCGACGCCTACTTCGCCTGCCTCGACTTCCACAACATCGACGACCCCCTCCGCGATCCCAACCTCGCCGACCGCACCCTGTGCAGGGACCAGGCGCGGCAGTTTGACGAGGACTGCAGCACCCAGTGGGTCAAGTACTTCAAGCAGTGGCGCGTGGCGGACCTGCAGAAGAAGAGGCGGCTGGAGGAGCTGCGGAGGCAGGGCGCGCAGGAGATGACTGTCAGTACTACTTTTGCGCCGGACGGGGGTGCGGGGGAGGCGGGAAAGGGGAAGGATGATATTCAGGATTTGCTGGAGAGGAGGAAGAGGTAGAGAGCGTCTCTCCCTCACCTCGGGTCCTCGTAGGGCTCGGATGGCCAGATCCTGTGTCAGGTTTGGGTATGGCCTGGGCTGCCCAGCACCAAGGGCATCGTCACAGGAGGAGACGACAGATGGGAATGACTTGTAAAATATGTGTATCATTATTCCAACAATCACAACACCTAGACGTCACCAAGACGCCTTGTGCACCCCACTCCAAAACACCAACCGGCAATAACACACGAGACAAGCAGACAGGGAATCACAAGCTGATGACTCGACTGATAAAAACCTGTAAAGTGGTTCAACAGGTAAATAGTAAAGAAAAGAAATATCTCATCTACCCCATATCTAAGTGTTGCCCCTGTGCCTCTACCTGCCGACCTCCCTTCAGAGAACATTACAAAGAGTCGAATGACAGCGATAAAAGCAGAAAGACAATAACAAAAAAAAGGCTGTGTAGTTTCGATAAGTGTAAAGTAAAAAAAGTAAAGGAAAATAATAATAATAACGAGCATGCTTGTGTCTTGTTCCGCGCAGCGTGTGGTATCATCCATGTCTTTTGCTTTCCATCAAAAACCAGCTACTCTCTCATCCGCCACTTTCTCGTGGCCGCGAGCCTCCACCTTCGTTTCGAGAACAAAGGGAAACAAGAAGAAAACAAACAAAACAAAAAAAGCAACCCATCCTAATGCAAAGTGAGACAAAGCTGGAAAATATTAGAGATCGACAAAGGCTGACGCCGCGCCATCATGTGCGTGATGACTGGCTCACGCTGGTTCAAGCCACCATCCTGACCCCGCTGTCCGCCGTCTCCTCCTTGGGAAGCGGAGGTAGGGACTTATTCCTCAGACTCTCCCTGCTCAGCCTGATCGGACCGCCGTACCCGCTGTCGGCGCTCTCCGGCTTCTCCGGCGCAGGGCCGCCCTTGGGCGGGGTGGGAGGCGGTGCGCGCGTCGGCGGCGGGAGCCTGTCCTTGGCGGGGGTCTTGGGCCGCTTATCGCCTGCTTCGCCCGCCTCCTCGACAATGGGAAGAATAGGTTCGTGCTGCGAAGAATCGCGCTGATCCGGTGCGGGAACTGTTCGGAGCGTCCTGTTTGGCACTTGCTTCTCTGACGCACCGTGCTGCTCGGTCCGCTGTGCTTCCCTCTCCGCCCTCTCAGCTGTCTCGCGTGCCTCCGGTGACCGGTGTCCTGTAGGCGGCGCAGGAGGCTGGTGGTCGGGCATAGGAGGAATCCCGTGGTGGCCGTGGTGGCCGTGGTGTGTCTTCCTCTGGTGGGAGTTGCGGGCGGCTTCCGTCATCTCCTCGTCCCGCCTCTGGGCCTCCCGATGGACCTCCTCAGCTGACATGGTGACGCCCTCGACGAAGTTGTAGAAGCGGTCACCGTATTGCTCCGGGGGTAAAGCCGAGATCTGTGTCCTGTCGTTGGTCAAACCCTTCCAGAAATGCTCAATCTTTTTGATCATTCCGTACTGTAGCGTGTTAGTAACTGTCCCGAAGCACACAGCCATGGTGAGAACTCACGTGGGTCAGGCAGTCAATGACACCTAGGTAGTAGATCTCCTCGGCCGGCGAGTCATCTTCATGCGTCGCCCGGAACCCGCCGTCATCCTGGTTGAAGACGAAGCCCCTCCTGCCCTTGCCCTCCTCCAACTCATCTTGAATCTTGTCCAAGGCCTGGCCTATCGGGACCGGCTTCTCTGACCGAATCATCTGCCTCAACTCGCGAGCCTTTCGGGCATTCTCGAGTTTGGAGGGTGTGCGCAGCAGCACCGACTGCGGCTCATCGTCCGTCGACTTCTCACCGCCCGGGTTGAACACCTGGAGGGTCTTATCGCGGAGGTTCTCTTCGTTGCCCCGGGACAGATCGTGGATGCCGACGAGAAGCGAGTAGTCCATAATCTGCAGTCGCTTCAACAGGACGACATCTCGTTGCAACTGTTCCAAGAAGAGCCTCTTCTTCTGGAGGCCGAGCTCGAGATGGCGGTGACGCCGGAGCCAGTTGAGATCCTTCAACGTGGCCCGGGGATTCTTGTCCAGGTCCTCCTCCTTGTAATCTCGGCCTATGGTGGATCCCTTCAGGTCAAAGGTTGCGTGGATATCCCGGTGCGGGGGGAAGAGATTGTTCATGACAACAAAGTGGATCTTCTTGCCGTAAGGCACCTTCACCCTGTGCAGGCCGTAAAACTGCGACAGGAGCGTGTTTGGGTTGTCCTTGACGTGCTCGTAGTACTCCTTGAGGATCTTTCTCAGGAACTTGTGCTCCGCGTGGTGGATCGTCTTGATGATGTACTTGTAGTCTCGGGAGAAGTAGAAGAAGCTGCCGCTCTTGCCCGGTGACCCGAGCTCCGAGAGGATGTATTTTCCGGTCAGGGACATGAGGTAGTCGGCTGGGTCGAGGCGGAAGCGCGCACGCAGGTCGCGGAATACCCAGGGCGCATAGTCCTTGAACTTGAAATCGTACTTGGCCGACGGCACCAGCTCGTTGCCGGCGATGTCAAAGGTAGATTTCTGCTTGACGTTGAAATCCTCGTCCGTCACCTCGCGGTCAAGCTTAGCGTTCGTCCTCGACACAGACACCCGGATCCCGGTCAACATGTTATAAGCCGTGACCCAGTTGGCATGAGACTCATCCACCTTGGTGCCGACCAGGACTCTCTCGTCATCCTCCTCCTCCTTCCTCCGGCGCTTGCTCGCCCTCTTCTGCCGGTACGCCTCCGCCCACCGCTGGGCGTCCTCGTCTGGAACGATCTCGTCGCGTGGCGCATCTGACTGCATGGACCGCGTGGTCCTCCGGGCCAGGCTGAGGGAGGCTCTCCGAGCTGTCGAGGCCGCTGCGGTCGGGGAGAAGCGGCCGCTGGATTGTGCCGCGTCCAGCGATGGCCTGCCCGGGGTAAGCTTGGGGACCTCGAGGGTGTGCCTCTGCTTGAGTGTCGACCCGGGATGTGGTGGTTGCAGGTGGTTGAGGGAGGACGAGTTGGATGTGCTGCCATGATAGACTGGCGGTGAGGATAGACGCTGCGGTGAGCTCTTCGGCGGCGTCTGGTCGGTTGTGGGAGACGCAGGGGAGAGAAAGGAATGGGACGGCGGTAGCGACTCGGATGGTATCGTCCGCAGCGGGGGGTTGGAGTGCTCGTGGCTGCGGCGGGGAGTCTTATCAGTTGGAGAAGGGCCAATGGAAGAGGACAAGTTGAGGGCAGCGTCGTTGGGGGTTGGTGCCGACGATCTCTTGTCGGCAGCCTCTATTCGGCGGACATTGGCATCGGAATTGGTATCGACATCGGAGTGTGGCTGACGCGGCGCCGTGCGGTCCGGCAGGTTGGTGACACCATTCACGGGCAACCGAGGTGCATCTTGGGAGTCGGCGCCATTGTCGACTTGGTTGGCATAATATCCTCCAGAGATGCCCTTTCCATTTGGGAGAGAGCTCATGCTTGTGGGGCGGGTGTAGTCGCCATTCGAGGTCATGGGAGCAGGGTCCGAGGTGTCGGACTCGTTGATGGACGAGTTGGATGTCTCATCAAAGGGCTCATGGACAGTTGTGGAATGGGGTCGATGATCTTGGATGGAAGGCACGTTCACCTTGGCATCCTTGATGGCGGCAGGGCCGAGCTGGTTGTGGGGGTCGAGGTCGAGGATGTCGGGGTTATCGTGGTGGTAGATGGGCGAGTTGGCGGTTTCGTCGAGGAACGAGGGCATTTCGAGCGAGGAGCGTCGTGGCTGGCTGGCTGGCCTCACAGCCAAGCAGGGCGCGACGAACGGACAGCTGGGATGCGTAGGAGTCCCACGGCAGGAGGGAGAGTATTTGCTATCGAAAACGTAGCCTGCTTTGCTGGGGAAATGCGCGCCGTCGGTCTCATTCGCGGCGTGAGCCGGTCGTCTGAAGCGGTGGTTTGTCCTGGTCTCAACGATGGGCGTAGGAAGTCGTCGTCAAATCATCGAACAGGGAGAGATAGGTCGGGATCGATGGCGAGAGGGACGCAATGCAAAGGACGCCGCCAAAAGGGAAGAAAGAAAAAAAAGAATGAACTGAGTTTGCGTCGAGGGCCTGGTCAGATCATTGCGGTCGCTGCATCTCTGGGCGTCGAAGGAGGTGGAAATGCACGAGATTGGCAGAGGACTGACCTGCGGCTGCTGCTGCTGCTGCTGCTGCTGCTGCTGTTGCTGCTGCTGCTGTTCTCTGTGCATGGACGGCTTGGCTGTCCGACCGGGCCTGGTGGTGGGGCAATTCAGCTGCTGGCGTGGCCCTTCAGTGCCCTTGGCGTCCACTGTGGTACAGGGCTCAGGGGGCTGGTGATTCGTGTATTTCGTGAGCCGGTTCCATGCATCTTCCTCGGCCTGATGGTGGGCATTGGTTTTAGTTGTCAATCGCTGTTAAGATGTGGTACGTTTTAAACCTCACGAGCAAGGTGAGTGGTACTACTGACTCTAGTACGGTATCTACGTGTTATTGTTGATGGTAGACCGCCGAGACATGAGAGCCTTAGACATACCAGGTACCAAGGTAACAACGGTAGTACTCCTCAGTACTGCCAAGGTGGTTTCGTGTATCCTCCCATGAGATCAAGGTAAGCTACGACCTTAAAAGTGGTCAATCTTGCGCCGGAAAGGCCGTGGCTGTGCTGCGCTCGGCGGCTGCACTACTACTGGTACCAAATTACTGCCTGTACTGTAGGTAGGTACTCATGCTCGTTGCTACAAATTAGCAGCACGTAAGGTACCCGCCAGCCCCGTAAAAGGAGCCAGTGGGCCACAAGGCGGGGTCCCCGGATGCCTTTCAATCCGACTCGACCGCCTCACTGCCTCACTCACTCATTGCAGTGACTTACCTACCTGACGGCAAGAGCTTTGCTGACGACACTTGGTGCTCAATTGGATGACCAAGTGAGGGAGGACTGGCTGAATTCCTAAGCCAGCCACAAATCGTGTCAGAAGCAGTCGCCGCCCACAAACATCATTCGAAAGATTCCGCCGAGAACATGGAACTCTCCGGCGCCAACCCATCAGGGTTCTGATTGCCAAGCTCGATGGCGACGACTCCTTTGGAAGGTCGAGGCGTTCCCGGGCTGTGGCCCACGTTCTCATGGGTCATCCCAGCAACCAGGCCATCTCACCCCGTTTTGACATGGGGGTTGCTGATTTTCCAATTCGCAGTACCAAGATTCTTTGCGTTCCCCATCTCATTCTCATATCACCGTCTTATGCATAACGCTCTGCAAATGGAGCTACTCGTACAGTCTGTAGACGTTAAACCTATACGAGTGTCCTCCGGCGATCCGGCCGTAAATGCAGATGCCGCTAAGAATAAGTGTGCATATCAATGCAGTACATGACCCGGCCGTGTGGGTATTGGGCGAATGGGCAGCAGCTACGGAGCAGCCTCAAGGCACCATTTCGACCCTGTCTGCCATACTCCCGTATTACTGTGCCGATGGATCGTTTTGTTACTGGTAAAATGGTAATAGCTCAAAGCTCGGAATACCCCGTGTATGGGCCTTCCAAGGAGCCAAATCTCACGACTACCTACTTGTAATTACCATATTGTATTGGGCCTGAGCTGTGACGGAGGGGAATAAGAAACCCCCAGGCTACGTCCAATACCGCTGAGGCCTTGCCTGATGATGCCCTGCTCGACAGCAGAAAGGAAAAAACCAGTCGGTCCATAGTGCCTGCCTACCTACCTTGGTAGGTAGCTTCCCCAACGGTCAGTCTTGTGCCTTCCTTGAAAAACGTCTTTCTACTAGTAGAATTGTCATGGTACCGTTAGGTACAGATTGGGAGTGATGATCACCTTCAACCACCCTTCAATCACTACGCACCTACTAGTAAGCAGATCAATGCGTGCGCTGTCGACCAGGATAGCTCGACAATTCACCCCTACATTGATAACTACAGTATATCCTTCCTCGGAAAGTTGACGAATATTTGCTTCCCACATTCCCGTCAAGGGACCACCTTGGCTAGCTCGAGAATCTCCCCCATCTTGCCATGGCCGACGGCTCGTCCCACGGAAGCCACGCAGGCTTGCTCGACGCCAAGGTGAAGCCCACCAGGTCGAGATCGGCAGTTAAGCTAGACGGGATCTGGACACCGCGCCACCGGAGGGCACGACTTCGAGAGAAGATGCGGGCGGTCAAGCAGAGGATCTTGTAGCACTCGGATACCAGCAAGATAATCCCGCCCAAAATGCCATTCGGCTTGATGAGCTGTCCAGAGTCCAATGGTAACTCTGTGAGTAACCACTCCTCCTCCGGCCTTCAGGAGACAGCTGCTGATGATAATAATGTTTATCATCATGATAGGGATCACCGTCCGCCCTGCCGGCATATACTCCGAGCCGGATCCACCGCGACTCCCAATCTCAACCTCGATCGCCGGCGGCCAGTTTTGCCAGCCGCCTCGTCCTCCGACTCCGGAGCACTCGTATCTGGAGGTCCTTTAGGAGAGAGGCCAGCAGCAGTGTTCCCAATGCGGACCCTTCCCCCAGGGTCATCGGAGCGAGCCAGAGACGGGGAATGGCGCGAGAGACGGGATTCAATCACACTTCAGAGGCATCAGCTCTGCCAACTTGGCGGCGCCTACCCTACGGCGAGTCTGCTGAACCGCTGGCGCTGGCGGGTGTGACTCTGGCCGCGGAGGATCTGGACAGATTGAGCTCGTTTGCTAGACAGGAGATTGGTAAGGAGAAGGGCCAGGAGCGCCTCATCGAAGGACGAACTGTTGCGCGGAACCTAATTGCCGTGTCGTGAGGGGGCCCGAGCTCACTATTGACTAGAATAGGAGCCATGATTAGTGAATGACCCAACGAAACGGGGTTCCACAAGCATTGCTGGCGAGTAAGGACGGGATCTTCTTATAATTTTAAAGTCTTCAAGGCGTGGTGGGTAGTGAAGGAAGCGAAACTGGAGAACCTTGGCACCCAGTGGGCCGCGTCTCGTTGGCCGGAGGCGGGTTCCGTCGGATGACTTCATGGTGAAAACAGCGGAGCAACCGGTGTCGGCCACCGTACGAAAGTCGGCCGAGGTGCCATGTCTCTCCATCGACTACATCCCCGCATCTCCCCAACTTTCCTCTCCCGGCATTTGCACATACGGGAACGTCCATTATGTTTCCACCGGTCCTGAAGATGTGCGCGCGGAATGCGGCTGCTGCTCCTCTGCGAGCCGTTGCTGTGCGCGGGTTCGCATCCGCCTCCCCCGGGAACGCGTTCAATTGGGAGGACCCGCTCGGCTCCAAGAACCTCTTGACTGAGGAGGAGCTGGCCATCGGGGAGACTGCCGAACGTTACTGTCAAGAGCGCCTGGCGCCTCGTGTACTGCGTGCGCCTCCCCCCCCCAAAAGAACCACACATATGGGTACCCTCCTGGGCTAATACGATGCAGAGGCATACCGCGATGAGGACTACGACGCCAAGATGCTGCAAGAGATGGGCAAGCTGGGCCTTCTGGGCGCCAGCATCGAGGGCTACGGATGCGCGGGCGTCTCTACTGTGGCTGGCGGCCTCATCACCCGGGCGGTCGAGCGCGTCGACAGCGGCTACCGGTCCGGCATGTCGGTGCAGTCGTCGCTCGTCATGGGCGGCATCTTCGAGTTCGGCACGCCGGAGCAGAAGGAAAAGTTTCTGCCTCACATGGCCAAGGGCGAGCTACTCGGGGCCTTTGGACTCACGGAGCCCAACCATGGGAGCGACCCGGGTAGTATGGAGACGGTGGCCAAGAAGCATAGGACGAAGAAGGGGTATTACTCGCTGAGCGGCTCCAAGACTTGGATCACCAACAGCCCCATCGCCGACGTGCTCATGGTATGGGCTAAGCTCCAGGACACAGGCAAGATCAGGGGCTTCCTGGTGGAGAGGAAGGACTGCCCCCCAGGCACACTGGAGACACCGGCGATCAAGAACAAGAACGGGCTGAGGGCATCCATCACGGGCATGATCCACCTAGACGACTGCCCCGTCCCCGAGATCAACATGTTCCCGGAGGTGGAAGGCCTCCGCGGCCCATTCTCCTGCCTTAACAGCGCACGCTACGGCATCTCGCTCGGCGTCATGGGCGCGTTGGAGGACTGCCTGTCGCGCGCGCGCACGTACGCGCTGGAGCGCAAGCAGTTCAAGGGCAACCCCTTGGCCAAGTACCAGCTCGTGCAGAAGAAGCTGGCCGACGCGGCGACGGACGCTGCGTACGGGACGCTGGCGGCGATACAGGTCGGGCGACTCAAGGATGAGGGCAAGGCGACGCCTGAGATGATCAGTATGGTGAAGAGGCAGAACTGCGATGCGGCGCTGAGGAATGCGCGTGTGCTGCAGGAGATTTTTGGGGGGAATGCTGTGAGTGATGAGTATGGTATCGGGCGGCATGTGGCCAATCTGTTTGTGACGCAGACGTATGAGGGCCAGAGTGATATCCACAGCCTGATCCTTGGGAGGGCCATTACTGGAGTCCAGGCTTTCGTATAAATACTATAGTACTTTGTAGTAGTGTACTCGTAGTAGTACCCCTGGGAATCTGTGTAGAGGAAGCACTGATGCCCAATCTTTCAGTACCTACATCGCGTTGGCTGTGCCGCGCAACCCCCCTTTAATATTACCTTAGCAGTAATGCCAGCTGAAACGGTAGATTCCTCATGTATTCAGACAACGGGATGACAGAACCATACGCAGGCATAAATACCCGTAGGCTTGATGAGACGAGTCGCAGTGTACGTGTTGACACAATGCTAAGGGCGCGACACCTTGTTGAGCTCGGGCTAGCGTACGTACGAGTACTAATACGAGTACCGTAGATATGCGGCAGCACAAGCACGTATCAATATTGGCAAGCGCTATCCGATTTTCATTCGAGATGCGGGTTCATGTCGCAGCCCGACGAGCGCAGGTCATCAACGTTGACGGGGTCCAAGTGCGGTAGCGCGCGGGCTGTGACGGGTGGGTTCAAGGCACCTTTGGCATCGAAGTCGAGGGAAGGTTCCAGGAGAATGACGCTGTAATAGTATGTATCTGGTACCTGTATTAGACGATGCTGAGAAATGCGTCATGCGCCTATTAAGTTTTGAGGCTGCCAACCTCGAAGCCAGTGGCGTGGCGGTGCGCGCTTTCGCCTGTGGCCCAGCTGGCCACCTGCTGCGGGCGCTGACTCGGGGCCCGATTACAGCGCCCAACCGCTGCCCACCGCCTGTGGGCCAGAAAACGCGTGACTTTTCGGGCTGCGACAAGGGCCTTGCCTTCCCTCTTTTCCCCCTCCATCGCTCCCTTTTCCCTTCTCCCCCCGGTTTGGCCCTGGCAATCACTTACGACTCTCACTCTTACCTGCAATCCCCATCCAACCTCGAAACAACACGACCTCAACCGCCACGAGCGACGAAATCATTTCTCGACATCCACTTCTTTTCCCGAACCCGCCGCATCCGAGCCACGACGACTTTGTCCCTCTTGACGTCCGAAAAGCTACCGCTCTTCCCTCCCGTCGTGCGTCATTCCCCGCTCCCGGTGTGGCTTTTTCTTCGCTTGCTAACCGCCCGCTCCGCCCTGCCCCAGAAGAAACAACACCAGGCCCTGCGAGAAAATTCTCGCGCCCGCCTCATCTAAATACCAAACCCCCCCAGAACACACACGATGGCTCTCAAGCGCATCAACAAGGAGCTCACTGACCTCGGCCGGTACGTTTTTGACACCTACTGCTACCCCTCCTGTCCGCCGCCCGGCAAGCCGCCGCTGTGGTATCCCGCCTGTCAGGTGGGGCTGAGGGATGAGCGGGGTCTCAGCCTCTCACACGAGCCTCAACCTCGCAAGGCTGTATCTGAGTCTACGGGGCGCCGCTCGGGTGGTATGATGCCTTTGAAATATTTGTTCTTTGACTGACGTGTGATGCGTAGTGACCCCCCGTCGTCCTGCTCCGCCGGTCCCGTGGGCGAAGATCTGGTATGCACTCTGCCCCGTTCCTGTACCATAAGTCGGCTTTGTCCTTCCTGCCTCAAAAAAACTCCAGGGCAGGGTCGGAGACATCGCTGCCATCAGATATGGCGAATGGCTGCTGACGGTGTGGTAGTTCCACTGGCAAGCGACGATTATGGGTCCTGTGAGTATTGCCCTTATGCCCATCTGGTGGCGAAAATGGAAGACGTCACCGACAATAGATGGCGTGCATGTCTCGTCTCCATGGGGTCGCCATCGTCATAATATTTGCTGACAACTTCAATAGGGAGATTCACCTTACTCTGGCGGTGTCTTCTTCCTCGCCATCCACTTCCCGACCGACTATCCCTTTAAGCCGCCCAAGGTCAACTTCACCACGAGGATCTACCACCCCAACATCAACTCTAACGGAAGCATCTGCCTGGACATTCTCAGAGACCAGTGGAGCCCGGCTTTGACCATTAGCAAAGGTAGGCAGGAGGAGTTCAGCAAAGTTTCAACGATTGTAAGTTGAGCATACGCTGACAAATGTGATGATAGTGCTCCTCTCCATCTGCTCCATGCTGACCGACCCCAACCCTGACGACCCTCTTGTCCCCGAGATTGCACATGTGTACAAGACCGATCGCCCTCGATACGAAGCTACGGCTAGGGAGTGGACTCGCAAGTACGCGATCTAGAAGGAGTGAAGTTTCGGAGGGCGAATGACGAGGCATGGAGGGGCCGTTTAATTTTTCACCCTTTCGGGCTCTGTAACGACGACGACCTGACGCGGATGGAATCGGTATGCATTTTCGGTTCCGAGGATGGTTTCCTGTTCTATGCCGCATGGGCCAACCGACGGGCGATATTAGCTGCTGACGTTGGCCGGACCGGACGGCCGCGACGGCAGTGGGCGGGAAACTGGGGCCGAGCGGAGGAAGGCAGCAGATCAGATATGATACATGAGTTATTGAGAGGGGACCCGGCGACTGGACTGAATCTTGGGACAGCAATGGCGAGTTTTGACACTCAATAACAGCACGCATCTTTATGCCCCGCTGTCCTCTGACTTGATGTGGCGAAGTGGGATGCATAGAGTTCGGGATACTACAGTAAGCTGCGAGTACATTCATACTTGTACGAAGTTGTGTAGACGTACAGTGCACGTTGGATGCGGTGCTATTCCCATTGGATACTACTAGTACGTGGTAGTGGACAGATGCTCCATCTCCCGAGTCCTGTGGGCGCTGGGCAGTGGGCACCGAGACTATGAAACCCTCGGTACGTGTTGTAATGACTGTAATACTGTCGGCAGTGTAAGAGGCGAGAGGCGGAGGACCCCCTGCCCCATCGCGACACGCCTGCTGCGACAGAATTGGTGTTTCACCATGGGACGCGGGGCCAAAAGGCGACCGGAGGTGGGCGGTGGTGGCTGCGTACAGTATGTATCCCGAATGTGGGGTGCTGTCAGAAACAAGACGAGACGCTGTGAGCTTTGGAATGGGCTGATTTTTTTATTTCTCCTTGATTGATTCTGCCGTAAAAGTTTCGATTCCTTGCCTTTAAAAATGTTCTTTGTCGTGACGATCGGTGGCTGTTGGCATAATTTCTACTAGTTAAGATGTCCTGGTGTTAATAGGTAGGTACATACGACGAAGTTAACGAGGAGTGGCTGGCGGGCCTTTGCTTGGAGATGCGGTGGCGGCGGTGAGAAAAACCATATTGGAGCTGCCATTAGGTACGTTACTACCTAACAGCACTACAGACTACTAGTACGTAGTAGGTAGTATCGTAAGTACTGTATGCATCCGTACCTCGTATACGTACCTGCAACCTTTCAGATTCACTTCCAAGGTCGACTGCCGGAAGACAAATAACGAAGATAATAAAAATCAATTTCACGGTACGGCTATTACATTAGGAGTGAATGTTATTATTCCTAGCAATATCTGTACATAACCTTCCTAACAATGTTAGGTACCTACCGTACCAGGTGCCGCCAAATCTGGAATCTCTGACCCCCCCAGCAGCCCCAGCCCCATCTCGACGCCCCTCCGCCGGCCAGGCGCATCCTCTTACACTGGCCGTCTCATGATCATACGACGTCCCGCCACGGTGACCAAGCAGCCTCGAACTACCACTACAATGACCGCCCTTCTCTACCTTTCTTTGTACTCCCCTTCTCTCTCTTTGTTTCTCCCAATGTCTTGCAGATAGCTTCTGTCTCGTGTGCCGGGAACGTACCTCTTTTTTGTCCCTTTGAGATACCCCCCCTTCCCTTCGCTTGTGTTGATTTCTCTTCTCAGCCAATTCAGCTGGTTCTGAGGCTTTACTACGACTTTTACGAATAATTTATTGTATCCTGATTGACGGTCCACGCGGGGCTCGAAGTTTAGAGAAGGGAAAGGGAGAACGGACGAGTCGGATATCCTCCACACACACGCGAAAGGACCGACAAACCTCCAGCATCAGCAGCAGCCCAGTCCTTCCACAGCGCAAGCGAGCAGCAGCGGTGGGCCTGCGCCCAGACGCCTTCAGGTTCGGTCCCGAAGATGAGCGGCTACGATACCTACTACGCGGGCAGCGAGAAGCCCTCGGAGCGCTCGCGATGGACCCCCCTCACGAGGATGCTACTCGCGGGTGAGATGACGCAGGAGAAGCAGCAGGAGCTGTCGCCGAGGGATAAGTTTGGTCGGTGGATGATTAACGAGGGATACCGCAGAGTGTGAGGATAGCCCCCGTTTTCATTCATCCCTGGATGGGGAGGAAGAAACGAAGAAGAAGATGAGAGCTCTTGAACATAGCTGGGGAAGAAGCTAACTAGGTATGACAGCTTCGTCTTCGTCTTCATACTGGCGCACGGCCTCATCTTCGCGTTTGGATGCGTACACTACGCCATGAAGGAGTCCCTCCAGAGCTCGCAGGAGACCTTTGGCTTCACCTTTGTGGTAGCCCGGGCCTCGGCGCTGGTCCTCCACGTCGACGTCGGCATCATTCTCTTTCCCGTCTGCCGAACCCTCATCTCTCTCCTGCGCCGCACACCCCTAAACGGCATCATCCAGTTCGACAAGAACATCACCTTCCACAAGACCACCGCCTGGTCCATCGTCTTCTTCTCCTGGGTGCATACTATTGCCCACTGGGTCAACTTTGGCCGTGTCGCCGCCGCGAATGGGCTTGGTTTCTACGGCTGGCTGCTCGCCAACTTCGCCTCCGGACCAGGGTGGACCGGGTACGTGATGCTCGTGGCGCTGACGGGCATGGTGGCCACGTCGATGGAGAAGCCGCGCCGGGCCAACTACGAGCGCTTCTGGTACACCCACCACATGTTCATCGTCTTCTTCCTGTTCTGGGCCATCCACGGCGCCTTCTGCATGATCCAGCCCGACGTCGCGCCCTTCTGCACCAGCCTCGGCGCGTCTGCCATTGGCGTCTTCTGGCAGTACTGGATGTACGGCGGCTTCATCTACCTGGCCGAGCGCATCGCGCGCGAGGTCCGCGGCAGGCACAAGACGTACATCTCCAAGGTCATACAGCATCCGAGTAATGTGTGCGAGATCCAGATCAAGAAGGAGCACACCAAGACGCGGGCGGGGCAGTACATCTTCCTGTCGTGCCCTGCTGTGTCCCTGTGGCAGTATCACCCCTTCACACTGACGAGTGCGCCCGAGGAGGATTACATCTCTGTGCATATGAGGTGTGTTGGAGACTTTACCAAGGAGTTGGCTAAGACGCTGGGCTGCGACTGGGACAACAAGGCGGATACCAGCAAGGTCGTCGGTGTCAACGGCAACGAGGAAAATGTCGACCCGCTCCTCCGCCGGGTTCTTCCCCGTGTATACATCGACGGCCCCTTTGGATCAGCCTCGGAGGACGTGTTCAAGTACGAGACCTCCATCCTTGTCGGAGCAGGAATCGGCGTCACGCCATTCGCCTCCATCCTCAAGAGTATCTGGTACCGGCTGAACTACCCGAAGAAGCGGACACGCCTGGGCAAGGTGTACTTCTTCTGGATCTGCCGCGACTTCGGGTCCTTCGAGTGGTTCCGGTCGCTGCTGCTGGCGGTCGAGGCGCAGGACCTGGACAACCGCATCGAGATACACACCTACCTGACCGCCAAGATCAAGTCGGACGACGCGACCAACATCATGATCAACGACGCCAACGCCGACAAGGACACCATCACGGGCCTGCGCAGCCCGACCAACTTTGGGAGGCCCAACTGGGACATGATCTTCCGCGGCATAAGGAAGCTGCATGCCCCGGGGGAGGCGGGTGTCTTCTTCTGCGGACCTAAGCCGCTGGGGAGCGCGCTCCACGTGTACTGCAACAAGTACACAGAGCCGGGGTGAGTACTACTAGTCCCACCAGCTGACGACGTTTTTTGGAAAATATATGTGAATAATTGCTGACCGCCGTGGTAGCTTCTCCTTTGTCTGGGGTAAAGAGAACTTCTAAACACCGCCAAAACTCACCATCAACCAGACGTTCCGAGCGTGAGGCGCCATCATGTTTGTTGTCAGCAAAGCATGGCGCCGGTACTTGATTCCGGGGCCACCATAGCGTGTATATATATATCTATTTGTGCGCCGGACGCAGAAATACCCATGGGAGCATGTGGTCCCTGGGTTCTTGTTGGTGAGATGGGCTGGTTCGGAGCTTGGTGAACTCATACATATGGACTGTAGCTGTAAATACCCGGTACCCTCTAGATAGCTAGATTAATGACCACTTAGGAAAAAGAAGAAGAGTACATTCTTAGTACTACTACTACCCAGATCGGATAGCGTATAGGCAGAGTACGTGGCTGGGCACCGGGTTAGGGGGGGGAGGGGATTAATACAGAGACATGCACTGGCCAGATACAAAAAAAAAAAAAACCCCATAAAAGAAACAAACCTATGAAAGCACCATCGGAATGGGTGTTCTTCTCGGTGCTCGTCTCTCCAACTCTCACGTGAATAGTCGTTCCAGTGACAGAATCCAAGGCGATGGAAGTACGGTGGATCCGGCCTGAGATTTGTTTGCAGCGGGATGAGCCCAAGCGTGACAAGGTGGTTCTGATCACGCGTCGCCAATGGACTGGAGTTCCAGGATCACGAGTCGGCCTCTTCAGGAATGATGTCAAAAGTCACAAGAGGAGACGTCGCGTTCTGATACGAAGCTACATTGACGCGCTGTGCGAGTCTCGGCTGTTTGTCTCTTGGAAGCTGGACGCTTCTTCCGAGGCAGATAATACGAAGGCTGCTGAAAATAGCGGTGCCATTTTGTCCATTAATAGTCGCCAGGTCGCGGTTCTAGTGACCAACCTGTGCAAGCAGATAATCGGGCGTCGCCTATTTTGGGGCGACCAACGAGGGGCGGCAAATGTTTCAGAATGGGTTGCAGCTTACTCGTACTATACTTGGAGATGAAAAGTTGCGAACAGTTTGGAGGTAACTTTTGAGCAGTATACGGACGTACAATAACACTTACTACAGCACTAAGTACCTAGTTGAACTTTTGAAGTACCAACATTAGTACATATACGATAGTAGTATGGATTGTGTATCCGTATGTACGGACTCGTTGTCTCGGATGGTTAACGACAGCCGACTGCACCTGACGGCATGAGCATGACATTGGGAGATTGGCGATTGTTTTACCTGACTCGGTCGGTCCTGATGGGGTGGATGGATGGCAGGTTCCATCCACATCCGTGCATGTCGTAGACTGTCGCAGTCGCAGTCGCAGTCGCAGTCGCAGTCAGGATGGGGGATATGTATGGTCGGAAGCCAACGTGCTGGAAGCTCGAGGCTTTCGGGGCGCCGCTGCTGATAGTTCGCTCTCTATCCGTACGGTTGGAACCACGAGAGTTCAGCTCGACGTGTGGCGCGGGGCGGGAAGAGCATTCTAGTCCTAGATGGGATTAAAAGGGTCTGGCTGGCATAGTTCTAGGCCGTGGTCGGCATGTGACCGCAACTTAAAAAAAGGGCCACGGACACGCCAGGTCGGCAGGTCGGCGACTCGTTCTGGGTTGGTAGAGGCGCGGATGTCGGCTTGTAGGTATTATTGCTAGATAGACCTGGCGATGAATGGATGGATCAACGAACGGGTGGGCAGGTGGGTGGTCGGTCGGTCTTGCTAGGGAGGAGGCGCAGCCAAAGATGGTCGACCACTTGGCTGTGCTCTTTGGGGATGCGCGACTCGCACCATTGTCTTAGGGGACCCGAGGTAATAAGACAGTACTAACTCAGTAGTGCTATACCTAAGTAGTGCTACTACTACTAGTACCTGAGTACGTACCCACGTAGCAGCTCAAGATGGAAGTTGCAATACCCCCAAGGTAACGTTCGTTTCCGCTGCTGGGCCGCATTGACGTCTGTGTCACTTATACTCGTAGTGCCTTTCTGCCTTCCTTTTTGGCCGGTCGGTCTGCTGGAAAGGAGGGAACAACAGTCTCGCGCGTCACTGCCATGATGAGTGCTACCTAGACTTACTACTAGTAGTACTAGTACGTAGGTACAGTACCTAACTTAGTACTTCACAGTAGTACCTACCAAGGTAGACAGACGCCTGTCTCTTTTTCCACTTTCCCCATCACCGCCCGCGTTTGCTATTATTACCTGCCTACATACCTATTATTATCTTCAACCTCATCTGCAATCAAGCCCTCGGTAACCCGTTGGCACGGCCAAATATTAGCCAAGTCAACCAACGTCGGAACCCGTTGCACCGCGACCTGGGACCCACACAAAATTGGGGGCCAAGCCTCCTCCCAGGCTCCTCGTGTGCGAGCTTCCGATTCTACGGACGTACCAACCACTGACACGGCGGGGGCCTCCATTCGCATCCGTTGCAACCGGCGGCCACGACAAACACCTGGGACATCGAGTTTCAGCGGTGATTTTATTCTAGCCATCGGTTCATCGTCCGCGACCAACGCTGTTATATACAACTTATTGAGCGCCAGGCGATATACGTCCCGTCGTACTCGTGCAGAATACGCACAGACAGGTCCCTTGGGAGTCGCGCGGCCCGCGACCAACTTGGGCCCTCAGGCGGCAAATCAACTCGCAAAGTGTGGCGCCCCATAATAATCCCCAACCCTCAAGCGCACGTATACGGGTATACCCCTGCTGGTCAGTGGGCAGTCGTGGTGTCCCGGACACACCGGGGGTTTTCCAAACATCCTCATAATTTGTCGCTGCGCCTTCCTTTGGCAAACCCCCTCCCTAAACCATTCGCATATGTCCTTTCGTTACCTGAGCCTCGCTGCTTTTCGCCCACCGTTTGCCTCTCTTTCTTGACCTGGCTCATTTCTTCTTCTTTTTTCTTTACTTGCTCGCCACAGGACGCCGTGTGGCTTCTTTACACCCCCCATCATGCGACCGCACTGGGTGCTGCTGCCTCTGCTCAGCGGCCTCATCGGCAATGTCGCCGCCCAAGCCGAGGAAGACAACCCCATCATCAGCATAGACGACCCGGTACCGAGCGAGACCGACTCTGACTCTACCACGGATGCTGGGCCTACCACGACAGAGCCTCCTCCAACGACGACTTCCGAGGATGACACGACAATCACCGTAACCAGGACAGTCAGCGGCGACGGCGGCGGAGACACCACCAGTTTCACCACCACCACCACCGTCTCCGTCATCATCATCGCCGTGACCGAAACCGAGACCACTACAGTTACCAGCCGAGGCGATGCCACCGCTACCAGCACCGTCTACGAGACATCCACCACCGTCGTCAATTTGAAAAGAGGGATTGACCTCACCGAGGCCGAGCGTACTGTACCGGCTGCGCAGGTCGAGGCTGTCCCGACGGATCCTGCCCCTGCCCCGACCGCGGCACCTGCCGACCCCGACCTGGACGTTATTGAGTTGGTGAGGGGTCGTGCTGCGCCCGCCGCCAACCTCGCGAAGCGAGATACCGTCACTGTCACAACCACCGTAACCGAAGACGGCGAGGGTTCGACGGTTGTGAGCACGCGCACAGCCACTAGAAAGACGACGTCCAGCAGTACCACTACCCGAGTCATCACCGAGACCGAACAGGCCGATGCTACCACCACCCTGACCGTGACGAGTACCGTTGTGGAGACGTCGACCCATGTATCCACTGGTGTGACTGAACCGACGAGTGACCCCGGAGAGGGAAATGGAGACGGCGGCGACAACAACGACGACGACAACAACAACAACAACAACAGCGAAGAAAACTCCGGTCTCTCTACTGGCGCAAAGGCCGGCATTGGAGTTGCGGCCGGTATCGGTGGCCTCGCCATCATCGGTGCGCTGATCTGGCTCTGCCTCAGGAGGCGCCGTGACTCTGTCAAGCCGGACCACGACGACATGATTGGAGCCTCCGAGGTCCCCGTGGGCGCCGCGGCCGCAGGAGCCGCCGGGCACCGCACGCCACCCATGTCGCACACGCCTTCCAGCGGCGGAGGCTATGCGGCTCCTCCATCGTCGAACATGGCTGCCGAGGGCTACCGCGGAACCGCCATGGGCGACGGCCGGGCCGGGTATGCCAAGCCGGAGCCGTACGGTGCGGCGTACACGAGAATGTCGGCCAACAAGAGCGTCAGCCCCGTGGCGGCGTACTCTCGGCCGACGGAGCGGGGCAGCCCTCTGAGGTCGGCTGACCAGCTTCCTGAGCACTCGACCCCAGCCGAGATGGACAGCGCCGCCGTCTCGGGCGGCCACCGTGGTTCGCCCGGGGCCGAACTGGGGGCCGGAGGCACGAGCGACAGGTGGCACAGCCCGGGCGCGGCCGAGATGGACGCAACCTCGGCAGTCCCGCCTGCCAACCAGCAGAACGGCCCGGTGTACGAGATGCCGGCACACGACTACAGATAGGCGGGCGGTGCAGAGGTTGGGCGAGGACGAGTTGGCGGATGTTGGGCTGGCGGTACTATTTTCGGTGTCTGACTAATGTGATAACGGGCGTCATGGTTGTTTCTCTTCTTCCTTCATACTTTGGATCTGGGAACAGAAGGGATATGTTGGCATTGGGACAGCGGGGTACTAGTATACTCTCGTGTACCACACTGCACTAGGTACTACGATATTGGAGGATGATCTTGAGTCCAGCGCCATGTACATAGTTGAAGTGCGGATATTTTGAAGGCATCTCATCCCCTATTTCGCCGAGCTGGCCTGGGGTCCCGGTACTAGTAGTGAGGCTTCGGCTATCCTCTATGTATATATACCTGGCTACGAGTAGCATTAGTATGCAATTACCTAGTAGGTACTATGTGGACAGTACTGCTATTATGTAGTTGTAGTTTCAAATGGACAGGTAGTATGGAGACACGAGTGTGAGAGTGATGGCGACAGACTGACGATTTTCCCGCCAAGGCTGCGATCTATTCTGCCGAGTCCTCGGCCTGGCCTCGACTAAAAGCAGTCCGTACGTGGGATTACTCCGAGCTGTTGTATTCCCGCGCGCGAGAGTGGACGCTGATTGATTGATAATGGCCCGGTTAGTCGTACTATACCTAGGTACTACCTACCTACTAGTAGTACGTAGGTAATTAGTTGGTAGACGGGTACCTCCTTTCCGGGCGAGGCGACTTTTCAAGTTTAATATTGGATCATTTTTTCTTATCCCATCCCGTCTTTCGCCTCTTTGAACCTACAAATTACCTACTAATTACCTACCAGGTAATTACCCGTCAACCATTTTATGAACTACTCGTACCTGGTAATGGGTTGATCACTCTTTCTTTACGTGTGACGGCTTATTTTACGTTTCTTCACCCTCTCGGTGCGTCGTCGGCTCAACAAGCAAAGTGCGCTCTTTTTCTTTTCCCCAACTCCGATTCTCTGATCTTTTCATCGGGTTACCCCGTCTTCCTCGGGGCCAAAAAAAAAAGGTAAAAAAAAACAACAAAAAAAATAAGTTGTCTCGGCCAGATTGACTGTGCGGCTGTCTTGTCTCACTTCTGAGAATTTCTTCAACCCGCCACCGGCGGGTTACGGGTGTGCGAAACTTTTATCGCGACTAGCCTCAGCTCTCGAAACACACAACCACACACACACACACACACACACACCCACAGAGACAGAGAGAGAGAGAGAGGGAGAGCGACTATTTTGGATTCTCGCTCACCCGCTGCCATGGACTCGTCGGAAACGGAGGAGACGACGGTCGGGACGTGGCCTCCTGGAGATGACGCCAATATCTCGCTTGAGGATGAGGAGGCCGAGCTGGCGAAGCACGTCGACGAGCGGAAACTGGTGCGCAAGTTGGATCTGTACCTCATCCCGCTCATCATGGGCCTCTACCTCTTTAGCTTCCTCGACCGGTCAGTCCAACCATCCGNCCCCCCCCCCCCTCCCCCCAACCTCTCCTCCTCTCCTCCTTATACAAACATCCCATCTAACAAAAAAGAGTAGCGTCAACATCGGCAACGCCCGCCTCTACGGCCTCGAAGAAGACCTCAACCTCACACCTCGCCAATTCCAAGTCTCCGTCTCCATCTTATTCGTCACCTACCTCCTCTTCGAGGTCCCCTCCAACCTCGTCCTCAAGCTCTTCACCCCGCGCCGGTGGATCGCCTTCATCGCCGTCGCGTGGGGCCTCATCGCCACCCTCACGGGGCTCGTTGAGTCCTACGGCGGTCTCATCGCCGTGCGCCTACTGCTCGGTGCCGTTGAGGCGGGGCTGTTTCCGGGGTTGAATGTTTACTTGACCTTTTTCTATTCGAAACATGAGCTTGCCCTGAGGGTCGGGTACCTCTTCGTTAGTGCCGCCGTCGCCGGTGCGCTGGGTGGTCTATTGGCTTACGGTATCGGACATATGGACGGTGTGCGTGGCATGAGCGGCTGGCGGTGGATCATGATCATCGAGGGTATTCCCAGCGTGCTCCTCGGAGTGCTCACGTACTTTGCCCTACCCAACGATGCGCAGTCAGCGTACTTCCTCACCCGCGAGGAGAGGGCGCTCATGGAGGTCCGTCGTCGCCGCGAGTACGGCAATACTGCTTCCAGCCAGCAGTTTAGCAAGAAGGATATGAACCGCGCCTTTACGGACTGGAAAGTCTGGGCGTTTAGCGTCGCGCAGTTTGGCGTCGACACTATGCTCTACGGTATTCCACCCCTCACAACAAGCGTTTCCGCCCCCCCTCTCTTTATCCCCAACCCACGTCACAGGGCAATATGACAAGCATGAGAATATAAGCTGAAGACTAGCTAACTCCACCAACAGGTTACTCAACGTTTCTTCCCACCATAATAAACGATCTCGGAGACTGGTCCACTGCCGAAGTCCAGCTCCTCACCATCCCCTGCTACTTCCTCGGCGCCGCAGCCTACATGGCCACCGCCTTCATCTCGGACCGCACACAGCGCAGGGGCCTCTTCTGCGTGCTCTTTGGCGCCATCAGCGTCGTCGGGTACGGGATCTTGCTAGCCGATGCGCCGAGCGGGGTGCACTATCTGGGATGTTTCCTTGTTGCGGGGGGGTTGTATGTCGTCGTCGGGCTGCCACTTGCTTGGGTATGTTCTTTGCAGCATCGTGCCATTCCACTCATTCTCACGCCCTTACTCTTTTCTGTTTTGGAAGTATGCTAATGCGCGCGTAGCTGCCTACAAACTCGCCGCGGTATGGGAAGCGTACGACTGCCACGGGCTTGCAGCTCACACTCGGCAACACATCAGGCATCATGTCCGCATTCATCTAGTCAGTCTCCGCCTTTCCATCATCCTCGCCAACAAAACACACACACACACACACACACACTGTCTCTCTCTCTCTGTCTCTCTCTCTCTAAAAGAGAAAAGAAGCTAACACCCCACAGTCCCAGCGCGGATAAACCCCGCTACATCCGCGGCCACGCCGTAAGCCTCAGCATGGTCGGCATGGGCGCCCTCATCTACGCCTTCCTGTGGTGGTGGTACCGTCGGGAGAACGCCCGGCGGGAGTCCGGCGAAGCCGCTGCGGCAGAGAAGTTCAGGGGCATGTCGGATGACGAGCTTAGGGAGCTGGGTGACGATAGCCCGCATTATCGGTACACGATCTGAGGAAGCAACATGTGGGCGTCGTGGGAGGGCTTAATATTGTTTGTAGACCAGGTAGAGTGTCACGTTTACTTACGATTATAGATATGGATAGAGGGAAATAAGCCATAGCGCGATTCCATTCATGGAATAGGGATTTCACTCAACTTTTCGTGATGCTCCAAAACCCAATTGAATATTCCCATCCCATTGCAAAAACAGGCACGCCTGTCCTGCCGAGCTGCAGCGCATTCTTCCATGACTCCGGCTCAAAGGCTGGGCGTTGGGATCGTAGCAGATCGATCCCATGTTCGAGCAGCCAATCTGGCCTGGTCTCCATGGGAACAAGCGAAGAGGAAAAGGAAAAGGTCATGAACCCTTCTCCCGAAGCTTGAGAGTGAACCCGGATGAGGGACTACCGGATTTGAAGTACTAACGCTAGGTTAGTTATTAGTAGCCACCAAACCTGCAACAGCAACATGGTGCTGAAGTTAAGAAGGCAACCAACCTGAGCACCGTGGCGGGCCCTGTCAGCCCTGGACTGTCCGCACCCTGTGGCCTTTGGACCCAATGGAGGTACCTACGATAGTAATCAGTTAAGGTACTTCGGAGGTAGGTATCTCCCGAACTAACCCAATGGCAGCGCACTACCAGGTAGTACGTCATAGGGGGACCCTTTACGGGCAGGCGCGCCCCACGTGGCGGATACCTACTTAAGTATAAGTACAGTACTGTTAGTCCCTACCTAAGGGAAGGAATTAGCAGTATAGCAGTGGAGGTGATTTCCACTGTTTCGGGTTGAAGCACTCCCCATACTGGTTGACCTTGGCTGTTTCCAGCACTGACTCGAACGCGGCTCATGCCTCACTCACCTCCCTCACTTACCTAATTGGCAGGTATAGCCTGCAAGAACGACACCCAGCGACAACGCTCTTGACCAACGTACTGAGTCCGCCTACGTCTTAGCCAGTCAACTCTTCTCCCCTCCCCCAGACACATGACGACTCGCCCTTTTGACCATCAGCCCTTCCATCCCGTCAGTCAATTCCACTGCCCCATGAGCAAGCCCTCTCTGCATTGAAGAGGTGTTTTATATCAGTTGGACAATATACGTCACACCCGCACCCGCATTCGCGCCCACTGTTGCATCCACAAACGGACCAGAACCCGCACCAGCTCGCGACCTTTAACCCCGTCAGCTCGGCAGCAGGATCGAGTCCATAAGAGGGTCGAGACGACGTCGAGGTCGGCTCGCCTGCCATAGCGCACATGTCCCGCCCTACGCTCATCAACCTCCCTCCCCCGGGGTCTAACCCCGAGACCCCGTCAGAGACCCCGTACGTTTGTCCTGGGCGTGCCCCGACCTCGAATACTATTCCAAACGTGAGCTCACCTTGAACAGAGGTACCCCGACCAGTACGACCACTTCCCTGAGCGCTCTCTCCACGACTGCCATCAAGGATGGCCACCGCGGCCACTTCCCCCAGGGCCCCAACCTAGATCGCGGCCACCACCACAATCCCTCCATGACGAGCCTCGAGGCCGAACGAGCCGACCGCATATCCCGACTCGCCGGACTCGAGCGGGTGTCCACTCTCCGCGCTCCTCCGCATGCCTCCGGCGGCGCCTCGTCGCTCTCGCCCCAGACGACGCCTACCTCGACCGGCTTTCCCGCCAACTATCCACCGACGCACCCTCTGACGCCGGCGTACTTTGACACCAATGGGCAGCCTGTGGCTGTCACTAAGATGAGCACTGTGGGCACTGCCAGCGCAACAGAGAGCCACGTGGGGGACGGCGACGACACCCGCACCACTGCTGGCGAGGCCGACGAGGACATGCTTAGCACCGGTACAAACTATCGAGAGTCGGAATCCGTGGCTAGCACGGGCGGAACATATGCCGACCCTATGGACGAGGACATGGACAGGCTAGGCCACGGCGGTGACGACGACCGCATGAGCGACGACGGCTCGGCATCTCTCGTTGGGTTCGGCGAAGGGGCCGGCAGCACTGTCTCGGGTCCCATTTACCACCGGCGGCCCGCGCCAGGTTCCGCTGGGGCTCAACAGGCATCGTGGAACCTGGAACGGACAAACTCGGGGCTCAGCGACGCACGACGGGATCGGGATACACCCATCGGAGGAGGCGATACTCCCATGACGGCGACCGGGAGCCAAGAACGTCCCGATCCTCGTATGATGAACGGCGTTGCCGCCGACAAACCCCACGCCAACCTGTCTGGACAAGACATCTTCGTCGACACTACCTTCCGTGGTCCCGTATCGGTGTCGAACCCAACGAACAGTGACACCCCTGAGAACATTGTCCAGCGTCTCGACCACGGCGAATCCGCCGCAGGTCCCTCGGCTCTGGGGAGTTCCAGCAGGGAAGGACAGCCGTTGGGCCAGTTCTACTTTGAAAGTGAAAGGCGGAGAGACTGATGTTGGGGACAACCCGATTTGAGCAGGTACATGGTTTACTGTACCATTCCTTTTGCCAAATCTCGTGTTGTTTTTTTAACTTGTCATTCTTATCGTCCCGGCAGGTGGAAATTAGGGATTCCGGAAAGGCGGACAGACTCGGCGTTTTCGTCTTTTGTGTTATTTCACCTTTTTTTCTTTTCTTTCTTGTTTTGGGGCACAAAGGTTGCTCCCGCAACCCTGTGGGACTTGGTCGATACATGTATTGTTATCAACAATGGTTTTGGTCTTCTCGACCGCGACTTACTGAGAGTTCGGCTGGACTGCTCCATTCCTGTCGATGAGAACATGGAAAAAGTAGCTTGTGTCTTATTGTCGCCTCAACTTGAGTGTACAGAGTATCTTGGGGGGAGGGGAGGGGGAGGAAGTGTACACCATCCCAAGGGGGGGTTCACAGGGGTTCGTCCCAGAGCCCGTCATGGTGCGGAAGTGGCTCCTTTGGTATCGGGTGAGGAGATAATAACTCACCATCCTCACGCCATTGTCTTCTCTCCGTACATGCTAGCTATCTTTAACGGGGGTATATCCTCCTCTAGTAATGCTTGCCTATTTGCTTTCCCGTGCATGCAGTTTCGCTTTCCATCCAACTTTAAAACCCCTAACCATCCGCGCCTGCCCCTGCAGGACTCGGGGGGCGGGGGAGAAGACCGCTAATCGGCCCCGCCATATCCGTCCATTGTTTCCATTGTACCTTCTGTGCGATCCTTCCTCTTGATCTGGGAACTCGCGCACACTGTCCAGGTTCCTGATCGAATGCGACAAGCTTTCCACTAGGTAGATCCCGACTGCAATTCACATAGGACCCGGATGCTTGCAGGATGCAAATGCGAGGTACATGGTAGCAGAGATAGTAAGAAGCCGAGGGGTCATTAGGAGCGGCCGAGGAGAGCGCTTGGAGTAGATAATCTTGGGATTCGTGCCTACCCCAGTCTCCCAGTGCCCCGGTGTCTTGTCCCAGATCTATGCGTGTATGTCGACATGTCTGCTTCCCGTGCAAAGCCGAGTGACGCTAGGGTGGAGGCAAGACGTCGCGTCAATTTGCAAGTCATCGTGGACGCTGCTAAACACCTCCCTTCACTTCTCGCCACTCTTCGAGGGGAGCGCCGGGGGCGAGTAGATAACGTTCATTGTAGCTCTCCCCAAATAGAATATCGAATGTTCCCGGTGGGCCCCCCAAACCCCCCAGCCCTAGGGAGACCTGACGTGGCTGCTGGTGCACCAGGGTGGCGTGACAGGTCCGCGTTGTCAGCAAGGCTTCTCGGTGGTTGCCTTTCGATAAATTGTCTGCGCGGTCGGTCCCCGGACGACACAATGATGGCATGGACTGGCGATGTCTAAGGCACTGAGCGACCAATTGCTGCCAAACCCTCTTCGAGCCCTATTTCCCGGCGGCGGGACGAATGCGCTGCGAGAAATACACCGTGGCGTTCAGGAAAGCGCCGAAAATGGGCCGAAATAGATTTCATGTACAAGGGACGTCGATGCCCATGCGCAGGGCTACTGCTTGCCAATCCCACACAGCCACCCAATCTCCCTCATCCATGAGTGCCCATATCTCCTCGAGCAATTCGGCGACGCGGTCGCAGTTTCGAAGGCCAGTATAGCCGCGGACGGCCCGGATGGCCTTGCGAACGCGCTCTCGCCGGCCTAGCTCGAAACAGGCGATACCCACTAGCAGACAGGGGACGAGGAGCAAGGTCTGGGCGGGCTCGGAGGGCTTGAAGGATTCGAGGATGTTCAGCGATTCATCCACGGCGCTAATTAGGCGAGGGTCATCTAAGACTGGTCGGCGCTTCGGAGGCGGGGACGATGCTCCGGAGGCGTCGAACCCTGCTGGGCGAGAGGCGTGCGGGTCGCCTTCGTGCATGGAGCTGTGTCTCGACGGATTACGGGATGATGGGCAGCTGTGAGGCAAGTCAATCCCCTGCGGCGTGCGAGATGAGCCGAAGATTGGGGCCGAAGCCGTCGATACGATGCTTGCAGCCATGGAAGCTCTGCGCTGGGGTGTCGAGGACGAGGAGGAAGAAAGTGACGAGAGACCGCGAGTGGATGCTGATGGCGGATAGATGGTCCGGAAGAGGTAGATGAACATCATCTGCTTGTAAAGGAGGCCAACTCGGGTTCGACTGTCGCCCTGAGGCCAGCGCGGTGTCCATTCCCGGATGGCGCTGTTAATCTCTGCTGCGCGGAAGAGCATTATGTAGTCAACGGGTGGATCATTTGAGGCCGCCAGGTTCTTGCGGATGGTGTTTCGAAGGGCCGAGATGATAGCCATGCATTGTAAAAGACCGTCGGCAACTCCCAACAGTCGAGGTGATTGGATGGGCGCACCAGGCTCCCAAGCCTCCGAGGAGAGGCGCGTGGCTCTGGTGTCGGGGTGCCACAGCAGGTCGTCGGCATATATGTGATACTGGAAGAATTCTGTTATGAACGCATAAAACGCTGGATCCTGCGGAGGGGAGTGTTCGATGAGGGTCTGGAAGGCTTGGAGGTGTAGACGATGCTCGCCGCTGGCGTTTCCCTCGACTCGCGTTTGTAGTAGGCGACACAGAATCTGGCCGTACCGGGCGGAAAGGATGGTCTGATACTCCGCTGTCTGATACTCGGGATCAGTTTTGTCGACGGAGTTGGCAATGTCCTCGTAGAAACGCTTCATGGCTTCGTCATGGTGGTGATCCGACCTCTCTTGAAGTGCCTGCCGATTTGTCGTCGGGTTCTCCCGCATGAGCTTTGCGCCATAGGGGGTGTCAAAGTCGATGTGCTTGCTGCTGACCGATAGGATGGAATGCATCAGTCCCTGGTGTTGGTTGGCAAGGTGCAGAATGATATCCTTGAAGGCATTCTTGGCCTCTCCTTCCACAGTAAGTACATTGCTAAAGTTGTTGATGTAGTGCTTCCAGAATATCTGGTCCTCGATTGTCTCAACACCGTGGAAAAGTGGAGGTAGAGTGATGTCGGGGAGACTTTCGCGTCGGAGGCGGTCTGCTAGGCGTGTCAGCCGCGTGTGCATTGAGATATTGCATGCGCTGCAACACATACCCTCCTCAGCCTTTTCTTTGCCGCTCCGCCAAATCTGCTTTTCGTGATAGCCCTCGCAGACAACAGCGTTCTTCTCGCAGTTCATGCCTGAAAGGATGTAAATAAGTCCGAATGTTGGCCAAGTTGTTGGGGGGGGGGGAACACCTACATCGTGGTTTGGCTTCGTCGCACTTCTTTTTTCTCTTCCTGCAAGTGATACAACCCGTCTTTGACCGTCCCTTGGTAACCTTGCTGGTACTGGCCACAGGGGTCAAAGGATGCTTCCTTGGCCGGCCTCTGGGTCGTTTCTGCTTAACTTCCGGATTGATGGACGGCTCAGTCATGACGGCGGGCGTCATCGGGGCAGCGTTGAGCTCATTCAGGTCGAACTCATCCTCCCCTGGCTCCACTTTGGGCACTGTCAGAGCATCGTCGGATCTTTGCTCCCACGGTGCGTCATTCTCATTCTCCTCCTGGTCGGCGTTTCCGGAACCCCACGATTCTCCGCAAGACGAAGAAGCAGAGGGGGCCACGGTCGGGGCTGAGGATATGTCCACCGGGATGTCGACGCTGGTACTTGCCGGTGACAGCTGGCCCCCGTGTATCTGGGCGGCCCGGCTCGGGCCAGTCCGTGACATATCCATAATCTGACGGCTCTGATTCATCGTGGCCTCCAAGTTTCCTTCATCGCATGACAGACTCTGGTTGTCGGTCCAAGCCGAGTCCTCGACTCTTGGCGAATTAGGAAGCGTGTTTTCCATTGGATGGTAATAGAAGGCACATGCCCACACCAGGGCAGGGACGAGCCCGTGAATATATCTATCCAAGAGATGGATTGGGACGGGAGGAAAACACAAAGTCTGAGGGATCCTGGATGCTCAGAAGTTGTACGAATTGGGTTAATATGGCCGCACGGATATTTGGAGGGGAGAGATGGTCCTGGTGGAGAAAAGTGGTGGGCAGACTAGGGACCGGGTTGGCTGGGATGGGCCATCCATGGACACACCACCACTCGGGCCGCGGGTGGGCAATGCTGCGGTTTCCCAGGACAGGTGAAGGTAGTTGAAGATCGCGAATGAAGGTGGTGGAGGAGGGACGGAGAGGGCTCGGTGATGGAGGGGCAGTGTGGGTGGAGAGGGCCTATTTGTTGGTGGCTGTCTTGCCTGGCAGGAGGGTACTGTGGGCTGTAGGGGTGCCAGGGCCTCAAAGAGCTCCAGAGGGCAGATCCCTAGCTACTTACCTAGGTATGAACCGTGGCGTCTTTTGGGGCCACTCTGTGTCCCGGAGACATCGTGGCCCCGTGGGGTGGTCGATGTGAGCTGCTTGTCGGTGCGTATTGTAACTCAAGTTAACGTGCTATGAACGAGGGCGTTCCATTCTGCTGGGGACTGGACTGGGCCCGTTGCTCGTCATGCAACCAGGCTCACCCTCGCCCGGTTTCCGCAACACCACTCTAACAGTGGGTGGTGGGAAGGGATCAATCACAATATGGGATGGGAAGAGGGCAGAGGGCCCCGCGCTGACGAGCCTGCGGCCAAGGCCAAATGCTGCCCTCTGTGCACCTTGCTGTGCCGTGGTTCCCATGCAGCCAGCTGCGCAGCGCAACGCGCACTCTCGTAGGTGTTGGAGCCAGGCCAGGCTTGGCTTTCCGTCGTCTGTCGAGACTCGAGCCCGTGATGCTGTGGTACCTGTGGTGCTGCTCGCCGCATTTTTTTGGCGAGTGGCTCGAGTCTTGGCGTTTCTGTTCTCCACCCATCTCTCAAGCTTGAGCCATGCTGGGCATAGTTTGCAACCCTCTCCCTGTCTTCACTTCTTTAGCGTCGGATTGCCGGTCCCTGCAACGGCTGAGAAGACGAGGTAACCTAGAGTCGCCTGCACACCCATCCATGGATTCGATGCCTTCCGAGTCTAGGGACAATTTCCTCGGCCAGTAGTGCTCCAGCACGGCCCGTTCTCTCCACATCACGAGTGTACCTCGTATAAGATAAGATCTCCGAGACAGCTCCGCCGGGGAACTGAAGTTTTGCTCAGCCTCGACTCGCATTCGCCGGCGGCGGATGGGCACCCAGCACAGCAAAGGAGGAATGTCGAACGCGATTCGGGGTGCTGAAAGTCTATACTGGGCGTCCGTCATAAGGTCGTAATATCCAAGACCACGTGTCGGCATAGGTCCGCGTTTCGCGATGGAAGCGCAGGCAAAGTTGGACCGCGAGCTGGGAACGAAGTGAGCGAGCCATCCACCCTTGGACACAATCTGCGGTGGCCGTACGTGTAGTTCCAAAGCGCTGGCGATCACCACGAAGCAGCGAATGCTGGCCATACCGGCTTGGAGCCAGTTACGGTTGGGCCAATCAAGCAAGGCTCTGGCAGACAAGCCGCGTACTTGCATGTAAATTGTCGCTTTCAGGGCCAGCGCGATGTAGCATGATATCATGGCCCAAGTATGCCGGCTGAAGGAGTGGTGGGCAAGTCGCTGCGTCGTAGCCCTGATGGAGCCATAGCGGTCCGGCTGGATGTGGATGGATGGTGTGCCGCCTTGCCTGCTGGCGGGTAGCGGGCTACTAGTTGCATGTCGAGCTTTTGCGGAACGATCCTATGGGCTAGCCCTGGAATTAAACATCAGTACAGGGCATGTGGGCTTGGAGTCGAGAGTCTGAGATTTGGGCACGAGCACATATGTAGACATGTAGTAGCGAATTGGCTTTGTCAGTGTCGCATACCTGTCCAGGATATCGAGGTTCATGTTCGAGGAGGGTTCCATCGTTGATGTAGTTGGATAGGAGTAGGTAGAACGAACGGCCTTGTCTCATTTGGGGCTTGACAACGAGAGGACGAAAACAGGTGCAAGACATGATGCGCTGCGGACGAGTAGACGAGCGAAAGAAACGGGAGCTTCTGGTAATTACCAGGTATTACCTACCTTGTAGGTAAGTACTTATCTACTTGGTATTCAGGTAGGTTTTCCCTGGAGCGGAACGCTCCTGCCTCGATCTTCATTGGAAAAGGTAAGTACTAGTACTATGGCTAGGTACAAAAATTACCAAGTACCTGAGTACCTGGGCAAGTAAGGTAGTAGGTACGACAATCCACCGGTAGTTCCTACCTCGTCTTGTACGAGTGGTGCCAGGTATTCGTCGTCTCGTGCCAGTGGGAAGTCGCAACACGGGCCAGTTAACAAGGGAATGGATCACACGGTGTAAAACACCCAGAACTCATCTCATTGGAACAGTGTGTCACTTTTCTACTAAGCAGACCCGACACTGTCCATCCGTCTCCTGGAAACGCCGACTACGTTCATACCAGGTAGTAAATCGACTTCTGCGCTCAGTCACCATCACCACGCACTGCAAGCAACAATGTTCCCAGAGCCAAAGGAAACGGCACCCCAGGCAGGATTGCACTGCATTGTGAGTTCTTTTTCTTCTCTCAACTTGCCAGCTTTCGCGGGTGATTGACAGAAGACGGGATCCCACAGCGCTCGTACCTAGGTTTCGATCGGCGGCTCAGAGAGAACTGCCATCCTCAGGACTAGAAATGCCGTTCCTCGGACTGAACGGCGTCTCCATCCGCGGGGTGCTGTGATGCACTACCTGTACGTGTATACCCGTATGCAGCACTCGCAAGTTGGCGCTCGCCTTAGCACCCAGTGGATCAGAAGCTGACGTCCCGCGAGTGGGCGACGCCCTCGTTTCCCCCCTCCGTGAAACCGCTGGCGGTACGGAAGCCAACAAGTGGGCAGCCAACATCGCCGGCATGGGACGGGCAATTTTTGCCAATGTGCCTACTCTACTCTTACACATGCTGGATGCCATTCAACCCTGGGCTCTGGTGTCAACTGTCGAGGAATTAGGTTGCCGGGCCGACAAAGAGAGAGACCTCCGACGCCGCAACGATTCCCCATTATGGTTGACGGAGCGGCCACCTGTCCGGAGAAACGACGTTATTCTAGTCGTGGTAACCCCCACGCACGACCAGGGTACGAAATGCTCCCCGCCAAGTCAACATACCTGACATACGGAAGGGATGGGGAATGCAAGCGATAGGTATCTCTACAGGCCCCCTTAACACTGACGACGGCTGTCGAATCGGCCAAACTCTTTAAGGTATTTTTTTTCGCCACCCCTGCGTGACCTGCAGTACTAATATCCTTTTCTAATAGACCTCCAGAACGTATACGAGTATTGTCCGTTCCTGGGGGCCCGGCGCCTTGCGACGGCGTCCGGGGGGTCAGGGCGGTCTGTACTCGTAGGCTGTAGCTCACCCACACGCTGGCGCATCTGTTTCGTACACAGCCGAGAACCTCTCCACACTTGTATGTCACACGTCTTGATGTCCAATGTCTAAAAACAGTTAGTTGAAGATCCACACTGCACTGTCTGACGTATGGTTAACTCGTCAGGTTAGCACGTGTCCGAGATCCCAAACGTGCGTTGCGTTCCATCTGGGGGCAGCGTCGTGCACTTGTGACACGCATCTGCTCCCCGGGGCATTTATTATTACTCCAGACGGGCCCCGTTGGGAACTCTTTTACCATAGTTGCCCTGCATGTGGAACCCGAGTTATCAGTCGCTTAAGCACAGGTGTCCGCGCTGTCGGAGTCTCACAGGCAGGGCTTGTGTTCCATACTCTACGAAGTACTTTGGGTAATCGTCCCTGCCACAGCCCTCTTTGCGGTGAACTAATTATTACTGATAGAATGGACTATTACTCATCCGGGTTGCCTGTACTCATAGGACGGCGCTACGGGATACAATGCAAAACTGGCACCGATCATCGGAATCGCCGTGGTCAAGTGATCGTGGCTTGATGCCGAACACAGCCCTTGTCCCCCACATTGGCTTCAGGGACCACGCCAAAACACCAACGGCGACGTGACTCGTGATTGATGCCGGGTCTTGGCGATGCGGTGAGCAACGAGCCACGGACACGACTTCCGCCACCAAAACCTCCCTGGACCGTGCTAGACTAGGCGATCTCCCGCTCCCTTGGTGCGAGCGACACTTCTCGTATCGTTGATTCCCTAGCCTGCCAGCTGGTGTGGACAAGAAAATGCGGTGAGACGACTTGACACCTGGAGCGAAGAACATCCTTCGTGGAGTTGAGTGTCGTAAGACGGCCCAGCAATACCTCCCCTTCAGCCATCGAAACACTCCAGCGATGTTGTTGCCTGACCTCAATAGTGACGGAATAAATGACACAGGTACATACTCTCACTTTGGGTGTAGATGCCTACGACCTTGCTCACCGTGGCTTCAAGAATCGCGACAATGCCAGCAACATAATTTACGCGAGACCCTTGGTCCCCGTGATCTTCTTCCGGGGACTTGAGGAAGGGGGAGATGGGCCGGAACATTTGACAAGCCCCGACGCCAAGCTGATGACCTCGCCAAACAGCCACTACAACCCACCGAGATCTTGCTCACCGCATCGCGTAGTCCCCGGACCTGACCAGCAGCTTGGGTCCTACTAGGGCGCCGATCGCAGCGGCGGACGGGAAGCCGCCCACTAATAATACCTCGTACATTGCGCAGGGCCCATCAACATGAAGTTACCAGATGCCGGGGGCATGGCATTCTCGCATACATATCCGGATCTCGGAGGCTCGGGTTCAGGAATGGCACCATTATCCCGCGATATTCCATTCCACCCCCCCTCCGTCGAGTGATTCACAGGACTTGGACCCAGCTTCGAGCAATGTTGCAGCATGAGGGGTAGGCGGGGGAGGGGACGAATACCTCAGGGACCTCGATAATTAATAGCTGACTTCTGAATCGGGCAGCGGCGGTGACAACGGCGTCAATGAGGCTTGCTGACGCCCATACAACATTAACTTGGATGATTTCATGAGACCAGGCCCTGAACCATCCGGTGCCACATCCGAACCGAGCAACCCCAGTCGTCAATACAGGGAGACGACGCACACAAGCCGCCAGTAAGGATGTACGTATACGGATCACCCCCCCGAGGACGGGTTTGAACTTGATGTTGCTTTCAACCGGCTTGGCACAGTACCGGGGCGAATGAGGCTCGAAACGATGCATCTCGACAACCCACTTTCGGGCCAACCACTACGAAGTCCACATTCCCATATCTACCTGCGTATGGGGTAATATGCAACACTGCCACCCATAGCTCCCTCGTCAAAAAGGGTATCCCGAGAATAATGGGTGGAAGTGAAGAAGCGTGGCCGAGACACACGTACGACGATCGGCGCGCGGGGTGGTGGTGGTCGGTGCAGATCAGGTATTACTGTAGGTCCCATGGGTGAGCAAGTGGATGTCCTCATCTTACGGTAGGCAAGCATCATGCAGAGCAGACATGTGGGGATATATACCTACGAGGAAGAGTATTCCGTGGGGGTCTAGGGGAAGAGGCAAACATGTGACATGTGAGCGATGGAGGCCTTGTAGGGTGGCGATATGTGTGGTGGCATCACAGGTGTTTTGATTTTGGGCTGCATGGTGGCTGGTTGCACTCGCAGGGAGGTGCGTCGGCATTGACGAACGTACGAGGCGTTCTGGCGCCCAAGTGCTGGCGAACTTGGGCTTCATTGTTAGATCAGTAGATACTAGGATGGGTCCTTTTGTTGCCCGGGATCGATGGGGAGGAGCGTATCACAGCCTCACGGACAGGGAAGATAGTAGTAATTACAACATTACGGAAGTCGACAGGAAGCTGTCGATGAAAACATACAGATAGGTTCAACATACATGGGGAGATTCGCCATAAACCTCCCCTATCCGCTCAGTCCTCCTCCTCTCCGCCCATCTCTATCTTGCTCATACTCGTCCTCCTCGCCCCTCTCCTGAACGCTGTCCTCAAGCCACTGCTGGTGCTCTGCGGTTTGCGCAGCCCATGCGCCATCGTAGTCTCAACAGCCAGGCCCCTCGGCTTCTTGTCCCTGAACGCCGCGGGTCCGGGCACCGGCGGGATAGGATCGCTGTTGAGGACGGATCTGAAGTCCACGAGTGACTCGCGCGATGAGGGTCTTCGTCGGCGCCAGGCTTCGATCCCGCTGTGGGGAGAATTGCCTTGTGATCTGCGCTCTTGATCTTCCCTTTTGGTCCTTCGCTTGAAAGAAGTCGTGCCGTCTTTCCCTTTGCCGCCGGCCCGGGAAGTTGAGTAAGGAGGCTCGTCCTCTGACTGCTTGAACGGATTCCAGTGCGCTGACGGCGTTAGGGGTGTCTTGGGACGCCTGTCCCGATTGCGTCTGCGGAAGAGTGTACCAAACGGCGAGAACACATTTCGCTGCTCGGTTGCCTCCTTCGGTGACGGGGTGTCGGGCCTCGCAGCCTGACGCCGTGCCTGAGAAAGCCTCTCCTGAGTTGTCATGTTTGACCGGAGTGAGGACGAGCGCGAATCGATAACAATGGGAATATGTTTGGGACGGGAAGATGGGGTACTCGTCTTTCTGGGTGGGCTATTACAGCGGCTTGAGTCATCTTTGGGGAAGAGGCGGGCGTCGGATCGGGGGAGAATCGTGCGCGCATCGCGACTCTTGAATCTCTCCAAGTCGAAAGAGCTCTTGCGAGATTCTGCGCGTCTCAGGGTAGCCGCACTTGGGCGTGGTGTAAAAATTTCGTCTTCGTCGCCAATGTCTAGAAGAGCTCGTGGAGACTGCGGCCTAAGCTGTTCGCCAGTGACTGGTTGCACCTTTGGTGGAGGCGGCCCAGACCTCCTATATCGCTGTGTTACCGCGGCCTCAGATATGGAGTAACTCGACTCACTTGATGAGCTATAGTGAGCCTCGTAATCAGGGAGTGTGGGAGAGTGCTGCGGCTCCCGGGGCAACGCGCCATTCTTGTCTCGCTTGCCCTGCGGATGCGAGAGCCTCGGCGGCTCATCAGGACTGGCGTCGAAGAAAGGATTACCTGACTGCTGTGCTGGGCTCGAATCGATCCTGAGCGTCAGACGACGGTGAACAGGTGTATGGATATCCCCTGTGGGATCTTCGTTATCCTCCTCAGCCGGACGTCCCCAGTGGTCTTCGCGATGGACAGCGACTGTTTCGACGGCAGAATCTGGTATATTGCCACGCAAGGTATTCAAGCACCCGCCTCCGTTATCCAGCATAAACGACGGTCGCCGCCGTAATCGAAGAGGAGAAGGTTGGAACTCGGCAATCATGGACCGCACGGAGTCTGCTGTCCCAAGCTGCGCTTGACGAGAACCTTCGGGGTTCAGATATTCCCCGGAACCATTCAAAATCTGAAGAATAAGATCAGAACGACCAGAGAGTTCCCTCCCCCATGGGAAGTGGGCCAGGGGTGTCGAGACCTCGTCGGGCATCTCCGAGGCTGGGCGACACTCGAAGCGCGTGAGGGCAAGATCTTTGTCCCTCTCTGGCCCTATCGCAGTAATTGATCGACTTGGCGTTGAAGGGTTGGATGAAGAAAGCTGGGTTTCTTGGCCGGCCCCCGGTATGATAGTCTCGCCGCTGTCCTGCGAGTACATGGATGAAACCTCTGGGGGTAGATCATTGCGGCGGTTCTTATCAGTCAAGAAACATTTCGCGGGCACGGGTGACCGGTTGATCTCCTGTCCTGGTACTTCAATCCCAGAGGCATGAGCAACAGTATCCTCCAAAGGCCCCAAGAAAACAGTAGCCTGACTCTCCAAGGCTACCATGACATTCCCAGTGGATCCAGAGTCATCATGGGCGCGAACTGGGTCCAGAGTGTGAACATCCTCGAGACACTCCGGTTCTTGCTTGCCCACTAGACTCAGCGACACTGAGTAGCCTCCTCGGGAAGCTATGGCTCGGGGTGCTCCCAAAGACCGACCCTGACCACCATCGTGCATGATCGGGTCATGAGATGGATCCTCGGAGCTGTCAATAGCCTTCAAGTTCAAGAAGGAGGGAGAGATTGAAGGCAGATTCCCGAGATGCAGCGATAAACGGGGACAAGTGGAATTCTGCGAAATTAATGTAGCAAGGTTCCCACCATTCTCCCACTCCCTTAGCTTTACGGGCGTCGATGGCTCTGCTTGCCTGTTGATGTTTGGCGGGATGACCGGGATGATGAGGAACTTATCCCATCTTGGAGTCCAAAACCAAAGTTTCTCTGGCGCAGGAAGCTCGCACGGCCGATCCTCTCTGATGGAGAGTGACTTCTCAATAAGGTGCATCCGAGCGTACTCGATGGGTGAAAGGCGAGGTCGCGCTAGTACATATTTCACTTGACGGGGCGCCCTGGCTCCTGATCGTGAGGACCTCGCTCCGGACAATGCAGAGTCTTGGTAGGGCGCTGGCTGAGGCGAAGACTTCCCTAGGTCCACACAGGAGGTACCGAAAAACGTGGGTGACAAGGGTGAGGTGTGCCCCATGGTCTTCAACTCTGGGCTGGAAATTTTGGATTTGAGGAGGAGGGGCCTCTTACGAGCAAGCGAAGTTTGCGATACGGCGTTCTGTCCGCCATGGAGACCGTTGCCGTTTCTTCGGAATAGTTCACCGCGCATGTCTGATTTGGATCGCATGTGCCGAGCAATCGTGTCCCGGACCTTATGCGTTAGGTTGAAATTGAAGGCCTCTGGAATCGACGGCAATGGCGGTGTAGAGCTGTCTCCCCTGGGTGTCCGGGGGCCTGATGACGGTTTGGATCTTTTCCTTGGGCACTTGACAGGAGCCGTCTTATCGGTGCTCTCGTCGTCAGTGTCCTCCTCACTATCAAAACTGTACTACAAGCTCGATGTGGAGAGGACCTTGGGTATGAGAAGACCCAGAGTGGCCTTGTCGGCTGAGCTCATGTCGAGGTCTCGCGCCAAAGGATGCTCGTCGAACTCTGTTGTCGAAAGATCGACAGATGACTGCGGCTCTGAAGGGTCTCCGATAAACGCCCCTAGGTCCGTTCGGGACCCCAAAATCTCCCTTCCGGGCATGCCTTCGAGGAGAGCATGGGGATCAAGGGGCACTGGCGAGAGGCGATGCCTAGACCAGCCCGAATCGCGCGAGTCGTAGGACATGTCCGTGAGACGCCGGTGCCCCTGCGAAGTCAGGTCTGGGCTGAATGAACCATCTGAGCCGTAATTCAGGGACGTGTCGGCAGAGGGGGTTTCGGAAAAGGCTCTCGAACAACGTTCCATGGAATCAAGGACTTCGAGGCAGACCTGTTCCAGTTTCTTGGTCTCTTCCGTGTATCTGACCAAAGCCTGCCGAGATGTCTCGTAATCCGGGATATCGCACCAGCATAGTAGTCTGATCCGAATCGTTTCCTTCTTCGTTTCAGAAAAGGGATCACTGCCCATGAGGAGCTCGTAGAGGGAGAAGCGAATGCTGTCGCGGAGACAAGCCGAGTAAGGAGACGGGTCGAAGTCTTCCGAGTCTTCAAGATGGACGACGGGAGGGAAAAGCGCATTAACGAGTGCCATGACTTTGGAAGTGCTTGCTCGGGCTTCTGTCCCCGGAAACATGTCATGGATGAGAATCTAGGTCGTTAAACGATTAGCTCGGAGTCAATGACTGGCAGTGGGTATGCTTACGCAAGCTCGAAAGCCCATGTGAAACTGCCTGTACCGTTGGGACGCGGTCCGGTGAAGCAAGTCGACCACCTCGGATTGCTTCTCTCCTGTCGGCCTGGATTCCATGGCTAGTCGAGTGGCGGCAAGTAGGCGTAAGCGATGAATCTCCGCAGCATCAAGGTGTCCTAAGCCCGTGAGTGCCTCCTCGTGGTTGATGCCTCCATTCTCAGAAGACTTGAATATTTCGTTGGCTGCCACCTTGAGTCGCTTGCGTGGGTTCACGCCGAAACCAACCCCTCGTGATTCGAGCGCGGCGTGCCAGTCCAGCCGCAGACGGTCGTGGAGACATCGGTCGTTGTCGAAGGCTCGAAGCTTGCGCTGTGCCGCTTGGGCAAAGCCGACATTGTGAGAAGAGAGCCCTAAGTCGCTGTGATCAACCAACTTGGACAAGGCTTCGTAGCCGCTGCCCAGCCACCAGTCTTCGAGGTAAGCCGCGGTAGGGGGCATGTCTTGGGTTGCGCGGGTCGGCAGGTCTTGTTTTTACTCATCGGCCGTGGACCGAGAGTTGAAAAATTCATGTAGAGTGAAGAGTCTGTCTCAACCTAAACTTTGAACGGGGCAATGATGGAAAGTTGGCAGCTGAGGTGGAAGATCATCGCACTCGCTCAGTAGCAGCTCACCTTGACCGCTGCGTGGGAGCATGGTTCACGGTAACGTCACCGCTCACTTGAACATCTGGTGCCAAGTATACTGTCATATTCTGGGAGTGTGAGGGATCGAGAATTTTGTTTTATTACCGTTATGGCTAAGACGTTGTCGATGTTGCGAGGTGCAAGTTGACGGATAAGAAGGTAAACGTTCTGAAGGAGTACCTACCTGACTATTCAGGTAGTGCCTGACTCATAGGTACCTGGAGGTACCTGGTAGGCAGTTCCGGGAAGTGGGACCGTGTGCTCCGATCGTCGCGGCAACCGGGAAGGAACATCCAGAGACTTTAAAATCGACGGCAGGTGCGATCGGGTGCCAAATGTCCACCTACTAATTACCAGGCAGTACCTAAGGCACTTATTCTAACGACTTATCGGACTTCCAAATTATTAGTACTAGTAGTAACTGAACTTATCAGCTCGTAGTTCGCCCGTAGGTAGTACCTACTTGAGTCCTGGAACTTTTGCCCATGCTCCAATTGACGCAGTGACGTCGGAGTCACCCCAAGTTTCCTCCCCGTACCTGGTACCTATGGACAGCGAAATTAGTGTCAGGTACAGACTACTAATAATCCAGCAAACGGGTAACCAACCCCCCTGCGCCACGCTGGCAGGTGTTTTACCTCAAAGCCTCTCAGGGGCCGCCTTATCGATCTTTTGTCTTCCCGCCTACTAGTATTCTCGTGCCGTATCAATGCATCGCGGCAACTTTGTCCCATTGAGGTGATCACACGCCATGATTACGCGGATCGGGACGCGCATGGCGCGCCAGATCGCCCGATCACGTACCTGCACCCGAATCTCTCTGCAGGGTGCACACTACGCGATATCCCCGCGACCCTGCCGGCGGCCCGTCCAATGCGCCTTCTCGACACAGGGCGCCAGGAGAAATGGTGAGTGATTGAGATTTGTCGCCGTTTTGCACTCCGTGCTTGTGAGGACTCCGACGTGACGGATCGTGGTGGCCCGGTGTGGGAGGCCGCTCAGCCGGTCAGCAACGGGAAGTGGCGCGCGATGGCCCCTTGTCGAACTTTGCGGCTGAGGGCCGACAGCAGCAGTTGCAAAGATGTTCGACTCCCGCTCTTGCTAACACGAATTTTCAGAACAGCGGACATTCAGGGAGAACCCTGAGCGGGACAATGGCTCCCGGTCGGGTGAGCCTACGCTCGTCGCCAAGATGGGCGAGTCGGCAGCCACAACCTTCGCGTCCATCCTGATCCTGGGGTTAGGCTTCGCCCTTGCTGGCTATATCTACCATAAGAGCTACAAGATGCTCGTCGTAAAGAAAATGACGCGAGCCTTTCTGCCTGGGGACCCAGTCCTCGAGATGGCTGCCACTGCCAAGGGCGTCCCTCACGCTTCTGGCGGCAATGAGGATCACTGGGTCATCCGCCCGGAACAGGCCAAGGTTGACGACATTATAGCCGGCCGCCAGACCGGTCACTACTTTCTCATCATCGGCGAGAAGGGCTCTGGCAAGAGCAGCATGCTCATCGAGGCCATGCGGAAAATCGACGGCGATGGCGTGTCCATGTTTGAGGCGCACCCAGATATGGAGATCTTCCGCTTGCGGCTCGGAAAAGCCCTCGACTATGAGTTCCACGAGGATTACATCGGTGGTTACTTCAGCGAGAGGGGCCCTCGAGAATCGACGGCACTCCTTGACGTGGAACGAGCTCTGAACAAGCTGGAAAAAGTCGCCATGAAGATGCGCACTACGAGGCGAAAGCCGCTGATTCTGATTGTCAACCAAATGCACCTCCTGCGCAACGTGGAGGAGGGCCGCGACCTGATCGAGCTGCTACAGCAGCGAGCCGAGCAATGGGCTGCTGCCAACCTCGTCACCATGGTCTTCAACTCGGATGACTACTGGGTCTACGAGCGGTTCAAGCAGCTGGCGACGCGTATGGAGGTCCTGCCAGTGACCGATCTGCCAAAGAAGGACGCCATGTGCGCGCTCGCTAAGTACCGCGCGCGTTACTTTGGGGAGAACGTACCGAACCAAAAGCTCGAGGAAATCTACAAACGCGTTGGCGGCCGGGTCAGTTTCCTGAACCGCGTCGCCAAGAGCCAGGATATGCTCGCAACGTGTGAGAAGATCAAGGAAATTGAGAAGAGATGGTTCCTCAACCAATGCTGGATCCTCGGAATGGAGATGGACGACGACGTGATGGACCAGCAGAAGTGGGCTGTAAGTGGACCGATTGATACGCGCCAACTAGTAGCGTACACCATGCTGATAACACCTAGTCTGCTTCAATGGTTCTGGCCAAGGCTCTGGTTGACAAGGAGAAGGAGATGGAGACTTACGACGAAGAAGTTGGCCACATCCTGCCGTCGTACCCCTTCCACATCGCTCAGGAGATTATGACTCGCTGCGACTTTATTCGCGACCTCGACAGCCTTAACCTCATCACCATCACAAGCCAAGCCGAAGTCCGAGCGAGCAGCGTGCCCATGCACCGAGCATTCCAAGAGATTGCCGCCATTGAGGGCTTCGAAGAGCAGCTGGAGGGTACACTGCAGAGGATTTCCGATATCGAGAGCTTGGGACGTACCAGGGAGCTGGTTGCCAAGGATCTGGTCCTGGGAGGCCAGTACGAGATTGAGCAGGGCCGTAGGGCGGTCACTGTCAAACTGAAGCAGAATGAGGACGACAAGTAAGGACGGATGGGGTGGCTGGATGAGATGGTCGGATGATGATGCCACAAATCGCTTGACGTTTCCTAGAAGCTTGTACGATAAATCACTTAGATAATGTCCCCGCGAGAGGTCATATGCATGGATATATAAATCGATATCTTTTATTTAGACAGGCATGTGGTAATAATCGGCGGGCTTCACCGTCACGCACTCGTGAGTGAAATGTCGAGTGAGACAAAAGTCCCCTACGCGTACGAGCTACTAACGCTACTACTCGTATACCTCAGTAGGTACCTGACTCTACCCCCAACAGGTCATGAGAGGTTCCAGGTTTGTCGCGATTGACAATTTGCGCCTTGATTTTAAGGCATCAAGGGGTCTGGGACCCATGCTTCCCTAAACCAGCCACGTCCAAATTCCCAACCTCCCGGGTAAGCATCTGCGCCTTCAATTTTTGTACGCCCCCCACGGCAACCCACACCACCCTGACGAGGCCATTGCATCGCATCGGACGCAGCGACGGGCAATGCTTCAGGATCCCGTTAATTCACAGTCCTGCACGCATTGCGCCATCACCAGCCACCGCGGGAATCCATGTCGGACAACGGTGGATGGTCCGACTTTAGCTTTGCCTCGACGCTCTTATCTCTCGGTGGTCTGAAGTCTGGAGGTCACAGCATGCAATCAGGAGCACAGCAAGACGTCAACAACACCATTGAGGACAGTGCTCGCGCATCAGCCATGGCGAACACCGACAATCAGGTTGACACGATGGCGAACATCGATGAGAGCGCCATGGACGGCATCGACGGCTTCGAGAGCGAGCACAGCGGGATAGGGGCTGATTTTGGCGAGCTCGAGATGTTTGACAGCGCGCCGATTGACGCCTCGCCTTCGTCCCACGCGAATACAGACACCTCCGAACGAAATGGGCAAGCCCCCGCTGCTGGCATGTCGGCCGGCGAACCTCCCGCCAGCCAGTCGAAGAAGTCAAAGCGCGACAAGTCGAAGAAAAAGAAGAAGAAGAAGGACGGGGACGACTCAGCCGGCGAGCCGCACGAAGAGGGCCATCATATGCGATCGAAGCAGGGCCCCACAGACGAACCTGAGGAACTTGCCGGATCCCAAGAGTCAGCCGATGCCACGCAGTCCAAGCGGAAGCGAAGGACATCTGACGGCGAAGGCCAGAAGCGCCGCAAGAAGCGAAAACCCCACGCTTCCGGGGACGATACACACGGAGCCAGCCACGATACTGCCGAGCCATCTCTGCGCACGGATAGGGACTCGGCGACGGCCCCAGTGGCTGTCATGGACGAGGGCGATGTCGCCGAATCGGACCCTCAAGGATCACCCACTATTGCGCACGTTCGCCGACGCAGCCAGTCCCGCGAAGCCAGGTCTAGGGAGCCCAGCGCCACGCGAGAAGCGGCGCGGGATCAGGATGAGGGGGATGATAACCGGCAGGTGAAGACAGACCTGGACGCCATGAGAATGGACGTCGAGGACATGGCCAGAGAAGCCTGGGACAAGCATGTCAACGGACAAGGGAGCGCAGACTTGGATTTGACGCAGACTGGGAATCCGGAAGTAGGCGATACGCAGATGGAGGATGCGGAACAGACGGCGCAGGACGGAGCTGTCGATAATAACAACTCAACCACGTCACCTTCACGGACCAAGCGAACATCGTCACGGAAAAAGGCCAAGCCGACCTTCTTTGACCAGCCGCCAGAAACGAATGATGCGACCCCGGCCGACTTGCCGTCCCCGTCTGCGGCGACACCGAAGCCTCGACAGAGAGCCAAGGCGGCCACCAAGAAGACCAAGTCCAAATCCACGAAGCTGTCCCGGTCAATGAACGGAGGCACCGAAGATGACGTATACGGCTTTGATGTGCCCCAGCCCAAGGGCAGAAAAAATCGACTGGAAGGGTATACGACTGGTCCCTTTACCGCCGAGGAACTCGAGCGCATCGACAGACAAGTCAAGGCCTTTGCAGAAGACAATGAACTCGAAATACAAGAAGTGAACGAGGTAGGTAATCTGCCAGAGCTGCCCTTGACGACCTCTTACTGACAATCCACAGATGATTCAAGCTCCAGGTGGAACGAATGCGGGGGAAGCTCACGCGCAACTCTGGGCGCGCCTCTTCGCCGAATGCCCGGACCGCCACCGACAAAAGGTCATCAACATAGCTCGCAAGAAGCACCACAACTTCACCGCTCGCGGCTCGTGGACGCCTGAACAAGAGGCCGAGTTGGAGGGTCTCATCCGGATCCACGGACAGAAGTGGTCCCTCATTGCTGGCCTCATCAACCGTCACCCAGAAGACATCAGAGACCGGTACCGAAACTACATGGTCTGTGGCCCCTCTCAGCGCAAAGATAAATGGTCAGAGCAAGAGACGCGCGATCTTACGAAGCTCGTCCTTAGCAGCATGGTACAGACAAAGGAGATTCGGGACCGTCAACCAGACCGCAAGGACTTGCAAAAGCCATATGAGCAGCTCGTTGACTGGCAGGCCATCAGTGAGCAGATGGGCAGGAGACGCAGCCGGCTTCAGTGTATCACCAAGTGGAAGTCGATCAACCTGCACCCCGAAATCAGGGGCGTGATGGTAGCTCTGGAGGGGAACTCGGAAGCCTCGTTCCGCTTGAATAAAGCTCGCCTTCAGATTGTGGACATGCCGGTCCAGGAGCGATACCGCCTTGTCCTGGCGGTCCGTGATTGCGGAGCAACCTCGGATGCCGCCATCCCGTGGCTAAGGCTCCTGGATCAGAAGTACAGGGCCCGCTGGCACCGGGAGACGCTAGGGCTCCTGTGGCACCGGTTGAAGAAGACCGTTCCAGGATATCAGGAGAGATCGCTCCGCGACTGCGCCCAGCATCTGGTTAGCCAGTACGACGAGCAAGGCTGTCTTCCGGATGTCGACGGGGACGATTACAACGACATAGAGGAAATGAAGGTCCTTCATGTTACAGCGGAGCCGGCGAGTGCTGCCAGGACGAAGGGTAAGAGGAAGGGTAGGAGCCGTTCCCGCAAAGCTGAGCGGAGCGAGGAATTTGTGCATTCTGACGACGGCACTGACGAGGAGGAGGAGGAGGAGGAGGAACCAACGGAGGAGCCTGCGGAGGACGAAGAAGCTGCGGAGGCGCAGGAAGGTGGTCTCCAGATCGACCCAGCTCTTATGGTCGAGGAACCAGAAGATGCTGAAGTTGAGGCCGAAGCTGCTGCCTCCCCGGACCCAACCCCAGTGAAGAAGAAGAAGAAGCAGACGGCCGCCGATAAATGGGCGAGCGCGAGGAAGAGGGTACCGGCCAAGACGAGCATACTCTCTGAGGACCCGATCCAAGACTCCCAGCTTGAGCCTTCCCAGGAACTACCAGAGCATGCTCCTGATGACGACGACGGGGTTGAGGATTCTCATCAGCTGGGCGCTGAGGACCCTGAACCCCCACAGAAGAAGAAGAAGAAGCAAAAGTCGGGGCGCAGCAAGAAGCACAGGGAGCCGTCGGCGTCGCCGCCCCCAGTGTCGAGCGACATGTCGGACATGGAGGATCTACCGGCCAAAGTTCCCCCCAGCTCCATGACGTTATAATGTAGGGAAAGAGGGGTGATCCGGATTGAAAATGAGTATTTTTTAATTTGTAAGGGACATGAATGACGGAGGAGCTCTGCATTGTCTTATGCGGCTCGAGGGAGGGGTGTATTAGGCATGGGTTACTGTTTTCTCTACTGGCTGGGCTGGTAATACTGATATTGTAGCCACAAGCCGGTGGGGGGAGTTGCGAGTTTGGTTTTGTGGGATGGAGCAGCAAAAGTTGCGCTAATTCACTGCGTTGTCGATGAAAAAAAGGATGGATTTTATGAATCCCCGGTTCGCCGACTACAGCCAGAAATTTGACTGATGATGTGACAATGTCCTTTTCCGGTACGACATGCGGATGAAGTTATTACCAAGTATACTTGCTCGGGGTACTCCGTACAAGAAGGATTTAGGAAAACTCATAGCGACATGGCTCTTTGAAGTCGCTGGCAGCCCACTTTATTAATATTCGCATAACACAACCGTAGTGCGTGGCTCTGGTACGGATACTCTTGTAGCCATGCAGCTGCTACGTACTATCTTAGTAGTATCTCGTAAGCCCGGCGCGACAGCCGCGAGGCATACCTAAACTGGGATACTCTCGTATACGTACCTATAAGCGGAAGAGCACCGTCCATCCGGGCGGGGCCGCATCATGCTACGCCGCCGCATGGGACGGCGTAATGCTACTCGTACTAAGAATAATAGTACTGTGGAATAGCGCCCACGGCGGTCGAATATATCGTGGAGATTGGGAGAATGAGGGAGGAGAGGTGTCCCAGAATAGCGTCGACTAGATTATAAGAGTAATATATGTGGCTGGCCAGATTAATGAATTTCATGAGGGCGTTACTATGTTTCACTCGATGACGGCTAAGTTGCTGACGTTGGATAGGGCTGTGATGCATGACATGCGAGGTGTCGGAGACTTGATGGGTACAGTAGATCCGCTGGCAATACCCAGTCGGGTGCATCATCGTTGGCTCGCATCGGGGAAGGGCATCGGGGCCGTGGGCAAGTTGGATAATTATAGGCTGGTGAGTTATACCTTGTTGACTCGGAATGGATTGCATTGCAATGTCTGTCGTACGACATACCTTATCATGACACGGTTGACACCACAAGTAACATTATGCGACGTGCCCTGCGAGCATGTCCAGACACCGAGGTAATAAACTCCGAACTGCCTACTCGTAGGGGTCCTAAAGTTTGGGGCAGGGTCTTCGGAGATCGGCGTACTAGTAAGGATTCAAGGCAAGACATGGCGTGGGGCACAGCGCCGCGCTTACTGCATTGGGTAATCACCACTTGGATTCCGAATAGGTTGGCAGGTCCTCCCGGTGTTCTCACCTCGTACGGAAAGTAGCCAAGTCGCTGGAATGCACGGGAAGCTGCCGAGTACGGTACAGTACCCTGACTACCAGATATTACCCGTGGAAACTGGAAAGAGCGCACAATTATGACTCTAAAATGAGCAGGAAGCTGCGACCCGTTCGGCCGGGTTACCGTTTGGGCGCCAAACTCCGCGAATGAGGAAGGGAAGCGAACGGACCCCTGCGCTCAGCTAAAATGACCGACCTGTCAAGGCCATGAATTGATTCTCTTTCACTGTTTCGCCGACCCCCCGGTCCCATCCCATCATCCCATCCTCCCGGTGACATCAAAAATGTTACACCAGCTCATCAGCCGTCGACTTCATTTTCGCCATGGGAAACTCAATTACGGATCTGTTATGCTTTTGCGGACTTCCAGCCATACTCCAGGAGTACATGTATCCCGTGTGCGGTTGATGCGAAGACGGCGTTTCGGTACTTGATCTTCAGCTCCTTTTCCACTGGCATCTTTCAGCATGAGACAGACGGGCCGCCAGGTTGCATCATGACAACGTCTGGACATTCGGCGCCGCCGTCACCACGGCCGAAGACCGTCGCCGTCATTGGCCTTGGTAAGCTCACCCTTTCCGCCTCCTGTACGGCTGCGGCTAATCTGCCCTGTTTTTAGGGGCCATGGGAATTGTGGCTGTCAAGAATCTCGTGGAGGAGGGCTTCGACGTCACCGGGTTCGAGAGAAATCCCTATGTCGGCGGCTTGTGGCACTACACGGATGACAAGAACACCCTGAGTGTTCTGCCAGGTGAGGAACGCTCATGCACGCCCAATATTTGTTTGTTGTGTCTGACCTCTGCTCTCCAGATACCCAGACCAACGTGACTGTGGACAGCGTGGGTACCCAAACCCAGTGACACCTCCGCCTAACCGAGGTGTTGTTGAGTTAACATGACATCTCCAGGGCTGCTACACTGACTATCCATATCCGAAAGGTACCTACCGTGTATCATCCCTCTCTGGACGTCTCCTGCTAATGCCCACAGGGACTCCGGCGTATTGTTCCGCAAAAGAAGTCGAGAACTACCTAGAGAGCTATGTCGACCACTTTGGCCTGCGTCCACATTTCCATCTCAACACCATCATCACCGGCATCACACGCCAGGATGACTTCGACAAGTGGCGTATAGACATCGAGGGGCAGGCCTCGAGACACTTTGACAAGGTCGTCATGGCCACCGGACCTCATGTCAAGCCCTGCATGCCGGATATAAAGGACGCTCATCTGTTCTCTGGGCCCATTATTCACTCGAGGGCTTTCAAGAAGTAAGCTTCCCCGCGTATGGCTGTATCTCCCTCGTGTTCACGTATTGACGAATGCGCAGACCCGAAGAGTTGAGAGGCAGGAGAGTCGTTGTTCTCGGCTTGGGCAACACGGGCGGCGATATCGCCGACGCGCTGGTCGGTATAGCTTCAAGCGTTACCTTGTCTCATAACAGGGGTGCCGTCATTGTAAGTTTTCACCTTCAGAAAAGGTCACCTGACACCGGTACTCATAGATGCATCTAGCTACCTCGTTTCGTCAACGGCCTTCCCGCCAGCCACCTTGTTACGCACCGCCGCATTGATATTCAAGGTACCGCCGAAAAATGCATCCCGTCGCAACTACTGGGACGCCTAGTCAGCCGGAAAGTCAAGGGTATCATGAAGACCGCGTTTGGCGATATAGACCCTTCTTGGCGCTTGGACCCCGCGCCTTCTCTCGACGTCTCTGTTCCCGTTGTGTCCGACACTCTCATGGACCATCTCCGCGCCGGCGATGTGAGGTCCGCCCCCGGCATCCGCCGCATTGTCAGCCCCAACGAGATTGAGCTCGACGATGGTACGACGATCGAGGCCGACGCCCTGATATGCTGCACCGGCTATAAGAACGACTTCGGCATTCTCGACACACGTTTTGACCCGTCTGCCAACCCTCCCTCTGAGTGGAAGTCCTCCCCGGGCGCCAAGGACCGCCCGCTTCCGCGCCTCTACCGGAATGTCTTCTCGCTCGATCAGCCCGGCTCGCTGGCATTCGTCGGCTGCGTATGGTTTGCCACCGGCGCCTTCTGCCTCGCCGACCTAACGAGCATGTGCATCGCCCAGGTCTGGGCCGGCAAATCCAGCCTCCCGCCCGCACGTGAGATGTCACGCTGGGCTGACGTCCAGGAGCGGCGCATCTGCAGCCTCGCACAGCGCGGCTCACCCATCCCGACGTCGGTGCCGCATAGGGAGTGGCTCATGTGGGCGGACCGCACTGCCGGGACGGGCGTGTTTGAGAACCTGGGCTGGGGCTGCGCGGGCTGGAGATTTTGGTGGCGTGAGAGGGAGCTGTGTCGGTATATGATGGATGGTGTGCTCGCAGCGGCGATGTGGAGGGTTTTTGACAAGGGGAAGAGGAAGCCGTGGGAGGGAGCGAAGGCTGAGATTGTGAGGGTGAATGAGGCGGCTAGAGAGGAGAAGAGGATACGATGAGGTTACGGTGGTAATTGGCCACTGAGTTAGTACCTCGCGCGACCATTTTGCATCTGGGTCCCAAGAATCGTTGCTTGGGCATTCGGGGCTCGTAAGACCCCTTAGAGGATCTCGATAAGTCCATGATAGATTATCATAGAGCCATGGCAAAGCAGCACTACCTAAGCTTCAATAGCGTCGAATTACGAAAAAGGGATAGATTTCGTCGAAACAATTTGTCTCCAAGTGTGACGCCAAGTGAGAATATTAGCAGAGGATGTTTCAATGGGGCATATTGTACCGTGTAAGTGGAATTCTGGTGACCTCGAGATGTTGTGATGTGCAATGGTTCCCTCCAACTTGCGCCGCAAAGATATGATCATGAAGTGCCAAGACGCAGTCTTGGATGGATGATGATTTACATTATCTATGATGAACCCTCAATAATTACATGTTTCCCAGAATTATATACTGTAGAGCCAGCAACACACAGTATGGTACTGGTTGACTTGACTGGTGCATTGTTTGGGGGGGGGGGGGGGGGNGGGGGGCCGGGAGGGAGGGTGGCTATTCCCAATTGGGCGGCTAGAGATCGACCATGAAATCGCAGAAAATCGTCCATCATTCTGGTGTTTTGCAGGTTCATCAGCAATTCAACATCCATCGTCATCACCCACGGTCACCAACACACTTCAAGGACCACAATTCTTTCTTCCGTCTTTCCATCCCCATGCAGGCAGAATAGGTAAACCCGTCGCCCTCGGCAGCCATCGCCGGCAATGGACGGCACGTCCACGCTACGCAATGCCACCGAGCAGCTCGCGGCCAGGTTCCAGCAGCCCACCGTCGCCGCCGTCCTGCTCACCATCCTCGCCATAGCCATCGCCACGAGGCTCACCAGCGGAACACGCGAGACCCGAGAAAATGGCTCCCGCCTGCCGCCCACGCCGGGCTATTGGCTTCCTTACCTTGGACATGCACCTCAGTTGGCCTGGAACACGGACGGCTTCCTCGCTAGTCTCCGGGACAAGTATCCGAAGGGTGTCTTCTCGCTGCGTCTGATGGGCAATGTGCACACTGTCGTGCACCGCCCGTCCCTCGTTACCCGTCTCGTGGATAAGCCTCAGTCGGAGGCGGATGAGAAGTGGCTGTCGGCTTACCTCATGGTCTCCAACTTTGGCCTCTCCAAGTCGGATCTCCCCCTGTACTGGAAAATGTACGATGATGTTGCGTCGGAATACAAGCACCTCGTGGCTCAGGACAGCCTGCGGGAGCTGGTGGACACAGCAGCCAGGCACCTCAAGGAATCCCTCCCCGACTGGATTACCTTCAACAGCTACCCGGCCGACCAGATGGAGTGGGAGAGGCAGGCAGAGGCCGACAGGATCGACACACCCTCCGGTGAGACCTTTGTCGAGGCAGACCTGGTAGAGCTGACCAGGAACTTTGTCGCTCGCACGACAATCGCGTCACTCATGGGCACCGACTTCGCCACGAATTTTTCAGACTTCCCGAAGCTTCTCTGGGGCTTCGACGCCGCCTTTAACATGCTGGCCATGAAGCTTTCACCGTTGTGGATACCCTGGCCGTCGCTTCAGCGCGCCCGCATAGCCAGGAAGCTGGCACTCTCTCACTTGTACGAGTTCCACGAGGCCTTGGATAAACACCTCGCAGATGAGGACCCGGGAGCGAGGTGGCAGGACATGCACAACGTGAGCGCTCTGATCAAGGCGCGCGCCTCGGTGTACCGGAAGCACCAGATCCCCTTGAGCGTTCGCGCCGCCATGGACTTCTCCCTCCTTTGGGACATGAATGCCAATGCCAGTCCGCTGGTGTTCTGGATGCTGCTGGAGATTTATCGCGACCCTATCCTTCTGGAGCAGATGCGCGACGAGATATCACCCTACGCGAGGGCCGTCCAGCCCAAGAATGAATTCGGAATGGGCGTCTGGATCCCGCCAACGCTGGAGATGCTCGACGTGGACGGACTCGTCGACGACTGCCCGCTTCTGAAAGCGGCCTACGCGGAGACGACAAGGTTGTACACTGGCGGGTGGTCATGGAAGTGGATGCAGCAGGGCTCGGTACTAAGCGGCGACGGTCAAGCCGAGGCGGGCTATCTGTTGAAGCAGGGCACGTATGCGTATGTGCCGCATGGGCTTCACCAGCTCGACCCAAAAAGCTTTCCCAACCCGGGCGAGTGGCAGCCCATGCGGCACGTCGAGGAGACGCCGGGAAAAGACGGCAAGACGATCCGGACAGCAAAGGGCCCTGAAAGCATTGGGGCGTGTGGTAAGTTGCTGATGGGGAGCCAAGGACATTCGGACGCTGTCTGTGTGTGTGTGTGTGTGTGTGTGTGTGTGCTGATTACGATGCAGTTGACCGCCGAGCCATGGGCAAGGGCAGCGCTTTTGCGCTACGGGAATTACTCATGCACACGGCGGCCATCCTGGCCATGTACGAGATTCGGCCGCCGGAGGGCGAGAAGTGGACGGTGCCCAGAACGGTCAAGCATGCCGTGGTGAAGCACCCGGCCAAGAAGGTCGTGGTTTGGATCAAGCGCAGGGAGCTGCAAACCGTGGGCTGAGGTATCCAGAACCCCCTGGTATTGGGCGAACGTATTTGTATAGTGATGACTTGGGGGCACTTCCATAGGCGCTGTATGAATAGATTAGCGTATATGTGGGAATGCTAACGTTTGGTAGTGAAGAGTTGAGGTTGACTTCGGCGTCGTGGACCTTGATGGCGGAATATAACGTACCTGTCCTGTAGCACCTGCAGCTTCGTGCCTAAGGCCATAAATTATTGCATCACCGTCCGTCCTCCACCACCATTCCATGTTGCCATCGAGCCGAAGCCTCACCACGAAATTCCCTCAGAAAACAACCTCCATAATCCCTAACCGACCTCACCTACGACCTCGTCTCTTCCCACCTGCGATCTTACTTCTCCCATTGGCTTCTCCGGCCTCCCCATCCCGCAGTCACCGACAGCGCTTTATCGACCACCAACCCGTCTAAGGCCCCCCCGATCACACAATGCTGCCGCCCATGCGATCATGATACCACGATTACTACACCGCCCAGCCCTCCAGTGCCCGCGGTGCACCGTTGCGGCAGGACAGGGACGCCCGTCATGGCTCGCTCAGCGCCCAGTGACATCCGCGAAACCCTTCCGAACCTCGGCCGCGATTCGCCGTGAGCACCGGCCGCCCACAACCGGGCCAGCGACGACAAAGATCCCACCGGCGACCCCTCCAAAATCCAAAGTAGCAGCAGCAGCGGCAGCAGCAGCGGGGAAAAAGCCATCGGAGAAGACACAGGGCAAGAGTGATGGTGGTAACCTCAACACGCCAGAGAAGTCGACCGCGGAGCAGCGAAAGGCCGATTGGGCCATCATGAAGGAGATGTCGCGGTACCTCTGGCCAAAGGACAGCCTGGGAACCAAGCTCCGCGTGAGCCTCGCGGTGGGGCTGCTCGTCGGCGGCAAGCTTCTCAACGTGCAGGTGCCCTTCTACTTCAAGAGCATCGTGGACTCGATGAACGTGGACCTCGCGTCCATGGGGGGCGTCGTGCCCGCCGCGGCCGTGAGTATGATCCTCGCGTACGGCGCCGCGCGCGTGGGCGCCACTGTCTTCCAGGAGCTGCGCAACGCCGTCTTCGCGTCCGTCGCGCAGAAGGCGATACGTGGGGTTGCCCGCAACGTGTTCGATCACCTCCTCCGCCTGGACCTCAACTTCCACCTGTCCAAGCAGACGGGGGGCCTGACGAGGGCGCTGGACAGGGGAACCAAGGGCATCAGCTTCCTGCTGACCAGCATGGTCTTCCACATCCTGCCCACGGCGTTGGAGATTAGCCTGGTCTGTGGAATCCTCACGTGGCAGTTTGGCGCGCAGTTTGCTGCCATCACTGCCCTGACCATGGTCGGGTACACGGCCTTCACCATTTGGACGACGGCGTGGAGGACAAAGTTCCGGCGGCAGGCCAACGCCGCCGACAACAAGGCCTCGACCGTGTCCGTCGACTCGCTCATCAACTACGAGGCCGTCAAGTACTTCAACAACGAGAAGTTCGAGGTCGCCCGCTACGACAAGGCGCTACAAAACTACGAGAAGAGCTCCATCAAGGTGGCCACGTCGCTTTCCTTCCTCAACAGTGGCCAGAACATCATCTTCTCCACCGCACTGACGGGGATGATGTACTTGGCGGCCAAAGGGCTGGCCGCGGGCTCCCTGACGGTCGGTGATCTCGTCATGGTAAACCAGCTGGTCTTCCAGCTGTCCGTGCCGCTCAACTTCCTGGGATCCGTGTACCGCGAGCTGCGACAGTCGCTGCTGGACATGGAGACACTGTTCAACCTGCAAAAGGTGAACGTGAGCATCATGGACAAGCCAGACGCGAAGCCCCTGGCGCTCTCCAAGGGCGGCGAGATCAGGTTCGAGAACGTCAACTTCGGATACCACCCCGATCGGCCCATCGTAAAGAACCTCAACCTCACCATCCCCGCGGGCAAGAAGGTTGCCATTGTGGGGCCCAGTGGGTGCGGCAAGTCGACGCTGCTGCGGCTACTCTTCCGGTCCTACGACGTGCAGGGCGGGCGCATCCTGATCGACGACCAGGACATCCGCGACGTGCAGGTAGACTCGCTGCGGCGGTCGATCGGCGTTGTGCCGCAGGACACGCCCCTTTTCAACGACACGGTGGAGCATAACATCCGCTACGGCAAGATCGATGCGACCCGCGAGGAGGTCGTCGCCGCCGCGCGCCGCGCGCACATCGACGAGACCATCCATCGCTTCCCCGACGGCTACGAGACCAAAGTCGGCGAGCGCGGCCTGATGATCTCTGGGGGCGAGAAGCAGCGCCTCGCCCTGAGCAGGCTGCTGCTCAAGGACCCTCCCCTGCTTTTCTTCGACGAGGCGACGAGCGCGCTGGATACACATACCGAGCAGGCGATCATGGTCAATATCAACAGCATCCTGCGCGAGAAGGGCCGGACGAGCGTGTTTGTTGCGCATCGCCTGCGTACGATATTTGACTCGGATCTGATCATTGTGCTCAAGGAGGGGAGTGTGGCGGAGATGGGGACGCATCGGGAGCTGGTCGACCGGGATGGGGTCTACGCCCAGCTCTGGAGCGGTATGTTTCCTCTTGTACCTGTGTAGGGCTTGTGAGAATGAGGGTTCAAGCTAACTTGCCATTTCTCTTTTTTTTTTAAAAAAAAACAGCCCAGGAGACATTATTCAACGACGAAGGCACCGAGAGGGAAAAGAAGACAGAGGGTGAGAAGAAGTGATCGCGTCACCAGGCCCAGTCTCATGATACCCCCGTGGTAAACTCTCCCTGGACGATGATCCAGGAATATACCTCGTATAAAATCATATATCAACCCAGTCGTCTATTCTAACGGGCACATGATGGCTGGCACACACGTTACTCGTGATCAAGATGGAAAACGTGCCCTCAGACGGGCTGCGAGGCTTGTGCTACGGCTGATGTTAATGGAACATCTCGAGGGTCCCTGCCGCTTCATTTAGCTTCCTCGCGGGCCTCTTTACTGTCTTCTCGTTTGACATCTTTTAACAATCTCCGGGGTACGACGGACCTCTCTCCAAGTCTAGCCTGTCGTCTATTGCAGCCAGGGGGGTTGATAAACGAGGTCTAAAGTGAAGACTGTGAATGAGCGGCGGGTAAGTTAGCTCTAGGGTACTCTGTAGATGTTCTCAAATCTTGGCCGTAGCACAGGCAACATAGCTCTCTTGGGGGGGAGGGGGGAATGTCTTTGTTCTTGGCTCGGGTACCTGATCGCCCGTCTTCTCGGGGATCTCTGGCACGCGGGTGGATGAATGCATGGGAAAGACGAGGTATGCCAAGTGAAGCGGATCATCTGTGATTGAAGATACGCAGTCGTCCGGGAAGATAAAAGAAGACCTTCTCGGATCCTTGGGTCGAGTGGGGTGACTATATTATATATTTGTACCGCGACAGGAGCACGTAGATCTTTCACGTCACATCTTGCCTCTTTTCCGGCTATGCTCCCGCGTGTGCTCTACTCGTAGCATGTCAACCGTCCACCGCCTGATCGGTCGGCACCCGCTAAGGGCATTGAGCTCGTCACCTACCTAAGCGCGTGGCACACTCATCGTACTCGGACTCATCACTGAAGGATCCAAGTGTGAGACATTTCTAGCATGACGTCAAAGGGCTTTATCATCCGAAACTGTTGCCAGCAGGAAAATGGGAATACCGCACTATTAATTGACCGCGCGCTGCGATGCAAGCCCGACACTACCTGACCGTACCTTAGTAAGCAGCCGTGGAATGAGTCGCGAGAGCACGTGATGGTGCACACACTCAAACTGCGCGGCGCGTCGGGTCCACGCGTCCCACCCCTCTCAACTTCCTGCACACCACCTAGGTACACAGGAGCACCATATCCATTCTTGCTTTCGTGTCTGCTATAGCTAACTCAAAACCGGGGATACGAGGAGCATAATGGCGAGCAGAATCCAGTGGCGTGCCGAGGATGATGATTCTCAGGTTCAAACCACGATGCGCAGAGGCGCGGTTGCAGCAGACGTGAAATCCCGGGTGGGCTTTGGTTTGAGAACACGCCACGAGCGTGCACGGCTGAGAAGAAAATTCCATAACCAACTTGACTGGTCGAACCGGACGAAGACACCCTTCATCTCGACGTACGGTAGGGAACGAGCCGCATTGGAGGAGGCAGGGCGAAGAAAGAGAGATGGCAAGAAGAATGTCAGGGTCGTCAAGATCGATACCTACCAAGCAGATTGCAGAGTAGAGTATCGCAACGTCCGTAAGCTCGCAAAGGCCCTGGGGTACTGGATTCCCGACAAGGCCTGGAGGAACTCGGAATTCGAGTATATTTTTCTGCGTCACATCCCCGCTTCCGCCATTATGGAAATCATCTGGGTGTGATTTGATACCATTGGGAACAGGTCTGGCGGAGATTGATATGCTCCGAGAGTGAGAAGAAGAAGTGCTGCCCGGCCTGGTTGTCCATCATCAACGCAAGGATGAGGGAACAAGGGAGCGTTTTCGACCGGGTGTGGTGATGGGTCATATTTTGATTTGAGCCACCTCACAAGTTCACGGCGATGGTAAGCCTGAATGGACATGAGGTTTCCTTGGTTCTGCACGAGTTTGGCGCAGGGCTCGGAGACCGTGGTACGTGTAGGCACTCGTAGAGAGGTGATGCGGTATGCGGCTCACGCTTGGGTTTCGAATTTGGAGATCGAACACAACATATGGAAGGGCTCTCTCTCTCAGCCCCCAGCACTGGTTTTCCCACGGGGGTTTCCCAATGCCGTCACGCGAATGCGGGGGGCTTCTCATATAGTGAATAAGGTATCTTGTGTAGAGTTTCATCTGGCTTTCAAAAGACTTGGGCAATTTTTTTATTTTTATTTTTTTTTTCAATAAACGTGACAGTGTCGTCAAACTGTGAATCTTGAGGATGATTGAGCCCTCTACCCGGCCGACGATGTATGCCCCCGCGCAAGCTCCTCCAGCAGATCAACCGCCCTATCCGCACCGCCGAGCTCATTCAACTCGTCACCCAAGCGCGCAGCATTCTCATGGAACTCGTCACTCTTGAGGATCCGTCGCGCGGCGTCCCACACCTCGTCCACGGAAGGATTGTCCGTCGCCAGATCGATCCCGGCACCAGCCCACGACACCCTCGCCGCCGTGTCCTTCTTGTCCTCCGTCTGCCCCGCGCACAGGAGGGGCACGCCGTGCGAGAGCGCCTGCGTGATGCTGCCGTAGCCGCCGTTGGTGATGAGCAGGCGCAGCTGCGGGAGGAGGACGTGATACGGCAGGAACTCGGCGAAGAGGACGTTGTTGTTGCTGTTTAAGGACAAGCCGATCTGCGACTCTATTTCTCTACGGTGAGGCGAGATCACGACGAGGAGGTTCCGCGGGTCGGATTGCAGCGCCCGGATGGAGGGCACGATGAGGGACGTTGGGTTCATGGCCAGGGTGCCCTGCGTGATACCAACCACGAGTGGATGCGCGGCAACTCGATCCCACCAAGCTGGGAGGACGGCCAGGCTGGTGGGACGACGGGTCACCAGGGGTCCGACAAATGAGGTCCGCTGCTGCTGGGGCTTGGGCCGCTGACGGAACTCGAGGGTCGGTGAGGATGCCTGTATGTGCAGCAGAGGGCTGTACGTGAACGACTCGGCCGCGTCGCCGTAGCGCAGCCCTGGCAAGCCCAGGGCCGATCGCTGTCTGTTGATGACGGGCCGTATCACCCAGGGGAATACCACCCACTGTCTGTATAGGTGCCGCAGCCCGTTCACCAGTGTGTCCAGCCACGACGTTGGCGGACACTTCCCGGAGACGGGGAGGGGCGCACGAGAGGTGGACGTGTACATGGGGATCACACCCAGGGTGGCATAAGCGGGCACCTCGCCCAGCTCCCACAAGGCACGGGCTCCGTGAGGCAAGACATCGACGAGGAGCACATCGGGCGCGAAGCCACCACCCCGTATCACGGAGCGGTAGTCAGCGACCTGGGCGAGGACGCGGTCCTCGAGCACAGCGGCCGGGCGGTCCGTCTCGAGAAGGCCTGTGGCGCCGCGCCGGGCGAGGGGCGCGTCGAGGTCGGCGAGGGCGCTGGTGGGTGCGAATGCGGCTCCGGTGACGCGCACGCGGGCTTCGTTGTCGGCGCTCGTGAGCCAGACGACGTCGTGGCCGCGGGAGACTAAGGCCTGGGCTGCCGCTTGCATGGGGTAGGTGTGCCCGGCGGGGAAGTGGGAGTGCAGAAGGACCTTCATCTTGGGGGCTAGTTTGTTGGCATGGGTGGATGTGCCGTGTGGTGTCACATCGCGGCGTGGTCGGGTCGGGGCGAAGAGTGGTTGTTGTTGTTGTTTCTGGGAGGAGGTGAGATGTGAGGCGACACGAGATGGACATCGCCCACATAAATTGGTGAAAGTGCGTGGTTGTTGCTTTCTAAATCCAAGCACAAAACAGCCACTTCAATCCCTGAGATAAATAATAAAAAAAAAAAACAAATGAGCGACAAGAGTGGCTATAGATATTTTCACCATGTTTTAATTTAAGCCTCCCCTCGGCCCCGTCCTCACAGCATGCTGCTTCACCCGGGAACCCGACTACACTTACAATAACCGCGATCAAAACTGTCGTCGATGAAAACACCAACTTACGGCTACACTCATGACAATATAAACATTCGGGCCTGAATGCAAAGGGAGAGCAATCATTGCGAGAGCTATGGACGGTATCCCATTCTGTAAAAATACACTCCCCTAAATCCAACATGTGCCCAACTTTCGTCATCAGGCTTACTCCAGCCTACCAGTACTTCTCAACAATATCATCAGGTAAAGCCCCCCTCTCGGGGTTCCAGGCATAGACATTCAGAGTAGACACGTCCTCAGCCCCGTACACAAGCACGCACGCCTTCTCCTCAGTAGCCCTCACAAGTCCCCGCAGCCGCGACAGCAGCGTGGCCAGCTTCCGGAGAGACTTTTGGATCGCCGGCTTCTCCTCCCAGCTGGTGAACTCGCGCCCGAGCTCGACCGCTTCGATCTTCTTGACGTGTCCAGGCTTCGAGGGGCATACTCCCCTGATGAAGTAGCGGTTTCGGCCGAACCACATCTGTGGTAGGAGCCACCACAATTTCTTCCGGGTGATCTTGAGCTCGGCGACAGCAGACTGCGGTGTGCCGCTTCCGCGGTGTATTACCTTGACGACGCTAGGATCTGGGTCGTCATCGTCGGCAGGGCTGTCTGGTGTATCCTTGGATGTCTCCGCCGCGGTGCTTGGTACCTCATCTACGCCCTCCGCCCTGAAGCAGGCATCCACCTCAAAGCCGACCGCACACCTGACACCACCAACATCATAAAGCAGCACCCGATGATGCCCCAAGCTATCCTCACACCCCGGATGCGGTCTCGTAAACGCCCGCTCAAAACTGTGTCCGTACCCTGAATCCGGTGATCCGTGCAGCATCATAGCGTCGGAGCCCTCGCAGCGCTCCAGGATGAGCGTGATGCCCACGCAGAAGAGATTGATCCTGTAACTCTCCTGCTTTTTGCCTCCTCCTCCTACTCCTCCTCCTGCTCCTCCTCCTCCCTGGCAGAAGAGGAGGAGCTTCCGCAGGGTGTTGCGTCTGACGAGCACGTCTGCCCGAGAGGAGAAGCGGAAATTCGGATTCATGATCGACGCGGCGCGGAGGACGGGCTCGAAGGGGTATTTGGGGAGGAGAGGGTCATCGTCTTGAGAGGGATTGCGGATCTCGCTGTCGCGTGGGAGCTTGACGGGGAGTGCGGGAGGTGTCCACTCGGGGGCGCCACCTGGCTGGGAGTTAGCTACCCGTGTATCTCCCCGATGGGCTATGGTCGTCCCTGTGTGCGTTGAGTTCTTTAGGGGCTCACCTGGAACTAGGATCGTGGGCTGCTTCGTCTTTGCCCAGTTGAAGCTGCAGATGAGCTCAGGATCTTCTCGGCTTGACACTCCATTCTGAGACTCGGGTATGCTAGAGCTGGTAAACTCCTTCAGTAAGGAGCCCGTGCCTTCCAACATCCAGTCCTCCTTGTCGGTAGTAGACATGGTGTAAGAAGACTTTGATTATGGTCAAGGGCAGCATTGAGGAGAGGGGGAGAGGACCACGCCATGCTTGGGGACCCAGTCAGAACACGGGCGGCTGCAGGACAACGACACTGCAGCTTTGCCCATGTGATGGGACAAGCGTATGCTTCATGCCGGTCGCCGGGTTGATTGGTATTGGTGGAGCGTTCGGCTGCCATGCCTGTGGGGTTTGTTCACTGGCCAGTGCTGGACGTAGAGACGACTCGGGTTCGATTTGTATGGATCAATGTCTCAGAGTAGATATGCTCTCGGGTACATGGCTTGATGTGAAAACATTGAAACTCGGTCAGAGAGGTGAGGGTTGGTTGCGGGTGTAAAGGAATCCAGAGGTAATTTGCAAGGCCGACTTTGGTACTCGCATGTGGTGGTGTGTGGCCACACGTCGTTTCCAGCCTCTACACCGAGGACAACCAGCAACTATGGCCGGGCATGGACAGATTCGTTGCCACCAGCTAGAAAAATACACGGAGGACGGAAGGTGGCGCCGTAGCTCCTCGTCATCTAAAGACAATGTAGACCCAGCAAGACACAACACCAAAGCTCAAACCATGCACCATGTTCCCCATCATGACGACGCGTATTCCCTCTTGGGCACGCTCACCAACTCCTCCTTATCCTTGTCGCGGACGTAGCACAGGTAGTAAGGCTCGCCACCGGTGCTCAGATCCCTCAACACCTTCTCAGTATCCGTCTCCACCCCGACCTCACCGTCGTTGTAGCAGCGCCAGACGCCATCCTCAAAATCGCGAATCCAGACCCAGTAGTGGCCAGAGCTGAGGCGTCCGCGGTGACAGATGACAGCCTCTAGCTGATAGGGGTGCTCTTGCGAGCGATTGTAGTCTTCCTCTAGGGCCTGTTCCCGCTCCTTGATCTCCTCTGATATCATTTGACGCACTTTCTGTTCGACTTCCGCAATCCCCTCTGGGCCTTGTTCTTGGTCCTTTAGTTGCGCCTTCGCGCGACTCTCTGATCGCCCTTTGGATATGAGAACGTAATCATCGTCCACGGGCCCGTCAAAAGACCAATCCTCCTCCTGGGAGGCATCGACTTCTTCCAACGAGTCAACGGCCATAGGGTCGTCTGCGCCCTCGGCCTGGACCTCATCACCCTCAGGCCCAACCTGGCGGGCTTGGCCCGCCCTCTCGAGGAGAGCTCCATAGTCGTCTGCAGATCCAGCCTCCATCTCGAGCTTCCTAAGATCGGCCAAGCGGCTTGAGAGTACCCAGTCCCGCTTACGACGTTCGAACTCGGGCGAATCGTGCGGAGCATCCATATAACGGTCGAGGTATAGGGTCTCGGGAATGATGACTGGGTTGTCATTCTTCGTCCCCGCCGACTGCGTTCGTTGGATCAGGACGTGCAGAATGGGCGGTAGTGTCTTTATTGCTGTGTACCGCGACAGATTGCTCTCTTCAAGTACCTGCTGGTCGAAGTTCTGGCCCAGTGCGTCATAGAGCGAGCACCTCCCCTCGGGCGCCGGGAAAGCCGTGATCGAGCGGTCGTAGCTGATCTCATGCTGATAATCCTTCTCTCCGAACTTCTTGGTGTAGTTGACGGTCGTGACGAAAAATGTCTCTATAATCTTCTCGTACTGGATGCCAGTGGATTCGTCCACGTGGCTCGGTCGTATCGCTGCCTGAAGTAGACTAATAATGCTTCCGATCACTTCCTCGACGTCCTGCTGATCAGTTCCGGATGACCTCGTCTGGTGCTCTAGTGCTCGCAAGACCTTCCGATCGATCTCTTGAGACTCATCGGCAACGTCCGCCATGGATACGTCAACGTTGGCGGGTTCGTCATCCGTCATCTTCTGCATGCCATCCCCCGAGATACCAGCATCCAACATCTTCGCGTCGACTTGCATGGCGCTCTTCTCGGAGGGGATCGCCGTGGAGTCCTCCATCGACACCAGCGGGGGTAGCGTGTCCTCTTCAACTTCGATCAAAGTCGAAGAACTACGACGACTTGCGGTCGGGTGAGATTCTGAGGACAGGGTGAGGTCGCTTGGCGTGGCGGCGTCGCTGGGTAGTAGAGAAGGCGTCGACGAAGGTGGCGAAGGCGGTGCCTCGCGCTCCACCGGCGACGGACGTGCAGGTAGAGGAGGCGGAGTCGTCTCGACTGGCGTTGGTGCGGGATCCGTCTTAGTGTCCTCGAGGAGCCTGCGGGTCGACAGCAGCACAGCATTGGCCAGCCTCTGAGACGGCCTCGTTGCCTTCTTGTCGGATGTACGAAGCATATGGAACAGCTCGGCTAGCTCTTGGACGACTGAAGAAAATATACGAGTTAGCTGGGTGTTCCGACTTGGGGCGCCAGTTTATACGTGTAGCTTACAAGCTTGGGCCACGACGGCCTCGCCGCGGTCCATCTCCATCCTGTTTCCGCCAAGTCTTCGCTTCTGGATGCTGTCGTCGCTGAGATCAAGCTTGAAAGCCTCGTAGTTGGTAACGATCTCCCGAACTGCCCTTACCGTGTAGAGGTATTGAAGGAGGCTATTCAGGTAGCATGTGTTCCCGATATTGTTTAGACCGACAGGCAATGTCTGGTCTCCCAGAGGTTCTTCAGGCACTGGCATTTGCCCGAGGTACTTTTCGCGCAAGTGTTGAGCCTTGGTCGCTACGGCTCCGAGGCTTGCGTGCTCCGCCAGGGTGGCGTAGGCCTCTACCAAAAACGACCGCTCGGCCGGCTCCGACGTGTTTTCCAGCTGAAGGGGCGTTAGCTATCCATGAGGCTTGCAGAAAAAATGTCCAGGTGCAGGCCAGAGTTGAGCTCCATTAGTCAAGGAAGGGAGTGAAAGAAGACCTACCAGGTCCTCGCCATACTTCAACCAGGCCACCTCCGGCTCAGACTCCTTAATGCCGAGAACGTACTTGGCCGTCGCCAAAGACAGTTTGTCCACCTCCATGAGCAGGTTAGCTTGGTAATTGTCATCCTTAGATGACTGGGCGATCTGCATCAACATCTCTCTAGCGGTGCTGGCATCAGCGGGTTTCTCGCGGAGCTTTTTCCTGAAGGCCTCGACTATGGCGTCGACGGGGTATTTGTTGGGAGGAGCTAGGCCAAGGTATAAGAGAGCCTCGTTGACCACTCCATCGTCGTCTGTGCTCCCTTGCACCTCAAGCTGGCTGTCAAAGAGCGAAGACTGCGTCATAGCGAAGTGGGATAGCCCTTCATCGCCGCAATCGAAGGCAACATGCATCAGAGCATCGATCAGCTGCTTCCTCTTGCTGGGGAGAAGCTCCCATTGGCGGAAGTAGGCATTTGCGACCACCTCGGGAGGCTGGTTTGGCAAAACACCCAACAGTTTGTAGCGTTCAACATAGACCAGAGCATTCCCGTTGATACCGGGTACCTCTGTGCATCCCAAGATTGCGTGGAGAGTTGTGCTGATCAAGCTGGGTTGCTCGGGAGCCTGGCCCGTCCTGTATATCAGGGCCTGGACCTCATTTCGGACGTCTTCAATGTAGCCCCTGTACGAGCCTATGTCGGTATGTCCGTCATCGTTGGGAGACGGCATGGGATAGGCTGGAGTGAAGGATCCATGATCGATCCCATCGACCATGTCGACGGTCTCATCAAACCCCAGCTCCTTGAACAGGGGATAGCTCCTCGCGCCAAAGACGACGGCAAAACGCTTGTTACGCTTGGATATGCTCCGCTTGGTATGCGGCTCTGATCCCTCGAGAAGATCCTTAAGGTAGGTGTTCAGGTTGATGGGTGCCTGCCGAGACCATTCATCCGTCGCTGTCTGATACCGCTCGGGCTCCAGCTTCCGGGCCTTGTCCAGCTCCCGCATGATGGTTTCGCTATCCTGTAGGACGTTCACCCACCTGGATCCCAGGCGAGGAGTCGAAACATCCAACGTCACCTGGAAGGTACAGGGCGGCGCAACACATGCGAAATGCTCGCGGGCCTGCAGAGGGTAGTAGTGCGAATGCTCGGCGGAGACTATGTGGTCGGGTTCCGAGCCGGCCCAGGCCAGGTGGTGCCATGGGTACATGTCTTCTCGCATCGGCCAGGTGGCGCGGCTCGCCTGGCACAGCTCGTGGGTGTGGGAGACATCCCAGCTTATCTTGAAGACGAAATGGAAATGGCAGTCGAGGCACACCGACGACACGACCTTTCTATGATCGGTGGCGAAGGATTGGTTCCCGTTGACGACGAGTCGGTGGGTGTGTTCCCAATCAAACGGTACATCCAACGCGATACTCCTGGCCCTATTGAACATATCGCAGGTGGTGAAGTTGTTGTTGATCAGCTCGTATATCCATCGACTCGGGTGGCATCCTGCGACAGCCTCGTCATCAGCAGTGGCCCCATGAAGTTTTGGTCGAGTCTACTGACCCGGTTCTTTGAGGGATGTCGCCCTTGACTTCACGTCCGTCATATTGTGCGACACGAAGCCCCGTGACCCCAACCCGGGCAAGCTGGCATAGGAGCCGGGCTCATCTTGCGACTGGTTGTTGAAGTGGCTGGCCATGGTGGCCTGGCGCAGTGGAGGCCGCAGCGGCGTCGACGGTTAGCAGCACCCTGGTGAAGAATGGAGGTTGCAGACGCTCAATGCCGGAGAGGCGCTGTCGTCGATATCGATGAGGATTCGGAAGGTATCGCGCGCGAGGTCGAACGACCAAAGCAGCGCTGACCGGGTTTGGGGCCGGGAGGACTTCCCAAGACGACGTTTGGAGTGGTGGCGTCGTGACGAGTGTGCTGACGTAGGTAGGGGAGCTCGGAGCTCCTGCCCCGGGGTTGGAGCTTGGTGCTGCGCGCTCGCCGGGCCAAATGGCAGATGCTACCTTACCTACCCTGCACTCGCCTTGCTACCACATTCAACCAAATACAGGTTCCCATAGGTACCTGTTCCTGACGTTAGCACGTACTAGCGTTAGTGCTCATGTACTAATTACCAGGTAACCTATAGCTTTCCACCATTGGGACTTCTAATAATACTTCTAATAATACAGTATTTGATACTCCTGGTAGTACCTGGTCATAAATCCTACCAACGTTTTACTTTAGCCACGCATTGAGCTGGGCATAGGTTATCCAGAGCTGCCCTCTTTGTCTTCACCATTGCCACCAGCCTCTCTACGAGTAGCACTTGAATTACCACTGCAACATGAACCAAACACGCACACTCACCATGACATGACATCTAATCATAATTACACCTGACGCAGATATTATTACGAGCGGTGGGGTCAACACTCTACTAGGACCCCCGCTCTTCCGCACCCAGCATGGCCCCGGTTATCGCCGAATCTTATCTGATCCGATCCGCCTCGGTACTCCCTCATCCCCCCGCCATCCTCCCAGCTTGCACATGCATGCTTCCAAGCACATAGAAAGCATGGCCGAATCGAAGACGCTGCGCCGGCTTAAGGTCGGAGTCGACGTCGGCGGGACCAACACAGACGGAGTCGTCCTCGACCCGGCCGAGACCGCGCCGGACCGGGCCATCAAGGCATGGCACAAGACGGCCACCACGCCGGACCCCAGCGACGGCATCAATGACGCGCTGCAGTCAATGTTCCGCACTGGAAGTATTGACCCAGCCAGCGTCGCTAGCGTGACTATTGGCACGACGCACTTTGTCAACGCGGTGGTGGAAGCCGACTCGTCGAGGCTCTCGCCCGTGGCCGTGCTCCGGCTCTGCGGGCCATTCTCCAAACATGTGCCGCCGTGCGTGGACTGGCGGGAGGGGCTTAGGAGCATTATCCTTGGCCACTACGCTCTTCTCAAAGGCGGGCTCGAGGTGGACGGCGATCTGATCTCGGATATTGACGAGGGCGAGATCAGGGAGCAGTGCGCCGTCATTCGCGACAAGGGCATCCGGAGCATCGTGATAATCGGAGTATTCAGTCCCATCGACACGGTTGAGAGACAGGAGGAGCGAGCGGCGGCCGTCGTCCGGACCGAAATTCCCGGCTGCGACGTCGTCTGCTCCAAGGACGTGGCCAACCTGGGCTTCCTGGAGCGCGAGAACGCCGCGATGCTCAACGCCTCCATCCTCCCATTCGCCCAACAGACGATCCGCTCGTTCCGGAGCCCCGTCGTGCGGTTAGGTCTGAGGTGTCCCATTTTCGTTGCCCAGAACGACGGGACCGTCCTGTCCGGGGACGTCGCTGCCCGTCTACCTATCCGCACCTTCTCCAGCGGGCCCACGAACAGCATGAGAGGAGCTGCATTCCTAGTGCAGAAGGACCTGAAGGAGGATGTCATGGTGTTGGATATTGGAGGCACTACGACTGATGTCGGGCTGCTGCAGGCCAATGGTTTTCCAAGGCAACGTTCTGCCTACAGCGAGTTGGAAGGGGTCAGGATCAACTTTCCCTGGCCCGATATCAAGAGTCTCGGCTTAGGGGGAGGGTCCATCGTGCGACTTGAAAAGGCCCTCTCCATAGGACCGGACAGCGTTGGCCACAAGCTGTCGCAGGAAGCCGTGGTTTTTGGCGGTGACAAGTTGACAGCCACCGATCTGACCGTCCTGTGCGATCCCGACCTGGAGATCGGAGACCGGAGTCGAGTTCAGAACTTGATTGACGATGGGCAACTTTCAGAGTTCGCCGAGGGTATCTCAGCCAAGTTGGAAAGAATCATCGACACAATGAAGACCTCTCCGGGAGATGTACCCGTCATTCTCGTTGGCGGAGGAGCAGTCATTGCACCGGAACGTCTAAAGGGGGCGAGTTACGTCCTGAAGCCGAGGTGGTCGAGCGTCGCCAATGCCGTGGGAGCAGCTATTGCTAGAGTCAGCGGGGTGGTGGATACGGTCAAGTCCACAGAGTCGCGCTCGACCGCTGACATACTCGAGGAGGTTAAGGCGGACGCTGTTAACAGAACTATCGATGCTGGGGCTCTCGACTCTTCGGTCGACGTGGTTGAGGTGGACGCCCTGCCACTGCCGGTGGGCTCTATTTCCGTTGCAGATGATGCGGTCATGTTGCTAACATGGTCTAGTATGTTGCGAACATGACGAGGTTCATCGTCCGCGCCGTAGGAGACTTCGATCCTAGCAGAAGCTCCCAACCCTCAGTTGTGGCTGATGATGTCGAGCACGGAGTCGAAACCAAGTCGGACGAACCGCTGCGAAGGGAGAAGAAGACACATCGAGTGGACGAACAGCCACCGCCCTTGGACGTGCTCAAATACACACCCAAAGTCCGAAACCGCAAATGGTACATCTCCGAGACAGACCTAGACTGGATAACCACGGGCTGCTACATCCTCGGCACCGGCGGCGGCGGCTCCCCGTACTCCAGCATGATCCGCCTCCGCACCCAACTCCGCCAAGGCGCCGTAGTCCGTGTCGTCGACCCCCGTGACCTCCCCGACGACGCACGGGTCGGCTGCGGTGGCGGCGCGGGGAGCCCTACCGTCGCCATTGAGAAGCTCGCCGGCGACGAGACACTGGAGGCGCAGCGGGAGCTGTACAAGATGTGCGGCGACGACAGGGCGGCAACGCATCTCATCGCCATTGAGATCGGCGGTGCGAACGGGCTACAGGGGCTGATTTTGGGGGCGAGTGACACGATGGACCTGCCCGTCGTGGACGCGGACTGGATGGGGAGGGCGTACCCTACCAAGTGGCAGACGACGCCGGTGGTGTTCAATGAGCGGACACCCATATGGTCACCGATCGCTATCGCGGACGGCAACGGGAATGTTGTGGCGATGCCCAAGACCGCCTCGGATGCTCATGTTGAGAAGATATTGCGGTCTGCGCTCAGTCAGATGGGGTCCGTGGTGGGCACTGCTGAAGCTCCCGTCACGGGTGCCGAGACGAAACGATGGGCTGTTGAGAATACCATCTCCCAGGCTTGGAGGATAGGCAGGGGCGTTGCCCGGGCGAGACAGGAACACCAGACTGACAACGTGGCCGAATCCATCATTGATGAGTGCGGCGGGCAGACTGCCGGCAAGGTACTGTGGAAGGGCAAGATCATCGGAGTGGAGAGGACTTTGAGGACCGGCCACGCGTACGGCGAGTGCCTGATCCAAGGCGCCGACGTATCCTCCGGCCGGGGAGATGTCGACACCCCCTACCGAGGTATCCTCAAAGTGCCCTTCAAGAACGAGAACATCGCTGCCATCAAGGTGCGAGAGGATGGCGGGGAGGAGCGCCAGGAGGACGTGCTAGCCATCGCGCCGGACCTGGTATGCATCATCGATGCGCAGAACGGCGAGGCTATTGGTACCCCTGAGTATCGGTACGGCTTGCTGGTCGTGGTGCTGGCTCTCGCGGCCAGTGATAAGTGGACGAGTACCGAGCGGGGGATCAAGCTCGGAGGGCCGGAGGGATTTGGAATTCAGCACCTGAAATATGTTCCTCTGGGGAGATATCGGCCGCCCCGGAGCGTGATTGATGAGTTTGACATCAGGGTTGGCTGAGGGGACGACTGAAGACGCGTCAGTCATGGTGCTTCCGTGCAAGAGGGTGGTGATGTTAGTAGCGCTCGATAGAGGTCATTATACTTGATTCGCGTCAATGGGCGTGAGAGAGCCAGTGAATCAAAAGTGCAAGCCGGTGGTTGTAAGATACGCTCAGCCCGGACAGGAGACTGCCCAATGGTATGTGTGCTTCTCCGCCCATCTATTCAAACATCTACCTCCCCTTAAAGACAGGCTTCCTCTTCTCCTGGAACGCCTTGAGCGCCTCATTCCTATCCTCCGTGTTGACTACCCTCTCATACATCTCATTCTCCTTCTCCGCCCTAGCCCACATGACAGCCTGCAACGCCGCCCGGATCGCCACAGGTCCACCCTCACAAACCTCCTGCGCCAGCCTCACGGCCTCTGACAGCGCCGACTTGCGTGCCAGGCCCAGGATATCCGACCCGCCACGCTCATCCTCGGGCACGACCTCGACCAGCCTGTCGGCGATGCCGAGGAAGTAAGCCTCGGGGCCGGCGACGCGGCGGCCGGTGAGGATGAGGTCGCGCGCGCGGGCCATGCCGATGAGGGCGGGCAGGCGGTGGGTGCCGCCGGCGCCGGGGATGATGCCGAGGCGGGTCTCGGGGAGGCCGACGACAGCGTTGGAGGTGAGGACGCGGAAGTGGGTGGAGAGGGCGAGCTCGAGGCCGCCGCCGAGGGCGAGGGAGGAGATGGCGCTGATGGTGGGGATGGGGAGGTCGGAGAGGGCGGAGAAGGTGCCGCGGAGGTTGGTGAGGAAATCGGCGGTTCTGCTTCAGGTGTCAATGAACATTTCGCGCGCATGTGTAAGTAATATGGAGAGGGGAGCGCACTCGGCCTGGGTGAAACCGCGACGCTCCTTGAGGTCAGCGCCGGCGCAGAAGCACGAGTCGACAGCGCTAGCGACGACAAGGGCACGCGTGGGACCAAGCTCGGCGGCGGGTTTGCCGAGGATCTGGGTCTCCTCGCCGCTTGGGCCGTACTGGCTGTGGACGTCGTCGATCTCGGCGCGCAGGGCGCCTAGGAGCGCCCGGGAGATGGCATTGCGCGCCTCGGGCCGGTTGAGCTCGAGGACGCGGATGTGGCCGGAGTTGGGGGAGGGGAGGTTGGTGACGGTGATGAGAGGCCCTGAAGATTGGGCGGAGTAGAGGCGGCGGAGGAAGGAGTGCGGGACGGCGGTTGGGCGGAGGAGGCGAGGAGGCATTTTTGGTGGTGGTGAATTGGGATTTGGGCGGTGGCTGTTGATGAGAAGAAGTCGAGGATGGAGAGAGACGGGTGGTTGTTGGAGGTGGTTGGAGGTGAGGGAATGACGTCGGCTTGCGTCGGCGTCGGCCCTCAAGTGTACGTAGCCGAAACGTGAGGTTAGGTGCGGAGATCGGGGACAGTTCTCCAAAAAAAAAATAAAAAAATTAATTGAATTGCACTAGCATCACCATGTACCTACTCATGGAGGTAGAAGTCAATATCAGCGAGGAAGCTATTTTGGAAACAGTTTCACCTTTCTATGCGCTGTTACACTACGTACCGTACGAGGATTGTGTTTCCAATCCGATGTGGCTAAAGGCACTCCTAAAGCTTTTTAGCCATCGCTCATCGCGTGGGGCCCCCCAGTGGCTGAGTTAACAGTTATTACTAGTATGCATTATCTCGATGGCCCCCAGGATCGATTGTATCATTGTAGGTACTATTACTCTACTAATGTGGGGTAAATATGCCGGGGGCAGACCGTGTCGATTGGTACGTCCAAAATTCGTCCGGCAAAAAAAAACTTCCCAACTGCATTTGCAGGACACAATGCAGAACCTACTGTATCCACGAAGGAAATGCAGTGCCAACTCATCACCCATTGCATTGGCGGTCGGTCCATTGCCCTTCTGGGAAAGGTCTCGCATGATAAGACATCCATGGATACAGCACCGAATTGTCTGGGTTCGGTCCGTACGGACTATGTACTCAGGCAGGCGCAGCACCTTGGCAGTGACTCCACTCTCCCCCCCTAATCAGTATCTGTAGGGCTGGTTCGTGCGTTGCGTGCATGGATGAGGATGGATTCTCCCATGACATCCCGTAAGTCGGTCTCACCCTCTCAACCACCAATGGTCCAATGGTAGAGAGAGATCTCTCTCTGCCCTCATCATCCAACTTCCGCCCATTTGCACCGATCGCCGGCTGCAGAAAGCCCCTCTCTCCCCGCCATTGCCCATCATGTTGCAGATGTGCTTCGCTGGCCTTCTAGACACCATTCGTACTCTCCGCTCATCCAACTCTCATAATTCCAGCCAGATCATGTCCCGCGATTCTCTCTGACGCCCCTCCTTGTCGAATCTGCTAGCGAGAACGGACTCGGACGCGGGCCCGCCACTTTGGACTGTCTGTCAAGCTGACGAGCCGGACTCTCCACGATGACTACCAGTTTGATCTCCGCCTCTACCACTTCTGTCACCGCCTCCTTCGTCACTGCGACGGCCTCCACAGCCACCAGCACACCGACTCCCCTGACTATCCTCCTCCGCAAGGGCATCGACGACATCTCCGACTTCTTCCCCTTCGACGACCTCGCCAGCCTGAGGCCCAAGACCGTCGGCGACACCACCGAGCAGCAGGATGCCTTCTCCTTCCGTGGCCTCATCAAGGGCGGCATCAATGGCGGCCAGGAGGTCCAGCTCCTGCAGTCCGGGTGCGTGATCGACGGCGTGTCCGACTGCCCTCGCGCCTGCAACGACACCGCCACCTTCTTCGGATCCCTCGAGACCTTCTACAACTGCGCCGCCCTCGCCTCCATATCCTACTGGACCAAGGGATCCATGGTCTACTACATCAGCGACGAGGCCGAGCGCAACGCCAGCACCGTCATGGGCTCCGGCACCCTCGAGGAATTCGACGACCGACCCGTCCTCGAGTCCTTCGTCGCGTGTGCCCAGGAGGCGTGTCGCAGCGATGGCCTGTCCGTGGGCTGCGATCCCTCCATCGAGAGACTCAACCGCACCTCGTCCACCCCCGAGGAGATCTTTGACGCCATGGACACCTTCTGCCCGTCGATCGAGGCCGAGATTAACGAGGACATCTTCGGCCCCGGCGTCCTCATCTCGTATGTCCTCCAGGTCTGCTTCGCCACCATGCTCTACCTCGCCGTCAAGGGCTTCACCCTCTGGGTCCGCCTCACCGAGAAGCCCGATAAGAGACCCTCCCTGCCGCAGCCCGGCAAGCTCCGGCGCTTCCACACCTTGATCTGGCCCGACACCTCCGCCATGTCGCGCACCTCCGTCGCCATCGCCACCACCCTCGTCGAGTTCCAGGAGGCCCAGTGCTGGTTCGTCTTCGCCGTGCAGATCGCCTCCATCCTCGCCATCGTCGTCAACTCGCAGGAGGGCTCCTTCTGGGGCGAGATCCTCGTCAACGCTGCCGTCGCCTTCCACGTCAGCCAGAACGGCATCCTGCCCATGTTCCTCATCCAGATCTGCCTGCACAACGAGGGCATCCGCAACACCCACACCTTTCTCGGCTTCTGCATCGAGTACATCCTCGCCGTCGTGGCGGCCTCACAAAAGGTCCACTTCCGCGACGTCTTTGAGCAGTTCCGCACGCAGGCCGACATGGATGCCTGCGGCGGGAATCCCAGTCCCAGGACGTACTGCGCCGCCATTGGGGCTGTTGATGGCCTGCAGCTCAACTTCTTCCCTCACCCGCTGCTCTATAAGCTCGCGTTCCTGGTGCTCGATACTGTGGCCATGCTGCTCCTCGTCATCGACCAAGTCGCGTGGACTCTGCGCAAACATCGCCGGACCAAGCACATCCTGGTCGGCCGCCACCCCATCGGTAGATTCCCCGAGGTCCCTCTCCAGCGGCACTGGGTCGCATTTAAGAAATGGTTTTGGAGGTTCCTCGAGTTCGTCTATGTCGTTGTTAATATCCTGTACATGGTCTCCCTCATGAAGATCATTACTGTCGAGAGCTTTGAGCCCAGCCGGTGGTCCTATGGGCAGATTATTGCCATGACAGTCTGGGGGCCAGTCATCGTCAAACTCTTTCACCTTGTTTTCTGTAAGCCACCACCATATCCCCCTTCCGCATCCACACAGGCTAGGGCTAACAATATCTCTCAGCTGGACCGCAGCAGAACACACTCAGCATCACCTCCGGCCCACCGCGCCTCCGCATCGACAACATCATCAACCTCAGGATCGGCCCCTCCACAGACGAGGAGTTTGAGGTGACGGAGCAAATCCCCGGGGGGCCACCCGTGCCTCCACGCCAGGAGGAGCTCAAGCTCGGGCGACCGAGTAGTGACCTCGGGTCCAAACTGCCGCCCAGCAGCAATGATGTAGAGCGTTGACGTGTAAGATTCGAGACGTAGGAGGACGCTACTACGCCTACCGACAAGGAGGGACAGGAGCGCGATGAACGTAACGACATACCTGGGCATGATTATGACAATAGAGTATAAACAGCAATGAGACGATGCATATGAATAACGGACGCTGGCATATACTGTACATGTTTGGTCCGTCTATCCTTCAGCTCAACTCGGCCCGTTCCTCGTATCCGCACTATGCTCTTCGTATTTCCCCGGCAAGAACTGAAAAGCCACATTCTCCCGATCGCGCAAGAACCGACCCACCCTCTCATCCTTGGATAACCCCGCCGTCTCCTCGGTACTGCGGCGCACGATCTCGCCGACGGCACGGTCGTGCTGGTTCTTGGCCTCGAGGAAATGCGCGCCCGACGCCTCGGCACGCTGTTCCTGCAGCATAGCGCCGATGATGCACGTCATGGCCATGAGCATGGCGAAGACGCCGTTGGGCATGTACACGGGGCCCTGGCTGGCGCCCTTCTGGCCCTCGCCCTTAGCCTCGTGCCACCGCTCCCAGTCCTCCCATGTGGCGTTGGCCGCGGGGCTGCCCGGCTGGTGTCTCCACGAGCGGTCCATGTCGCGGAGTGATGAGACCCCGGGTGAGTGCACCCACCCGATGCCATAGGCGTCGTAGGTGCGGCGCTTGGCTGGGTCGCTCAGGAGGTCGTTGGCGGCGACGACGAGGCGGTAGCGCTCGAGGCGGGCGGCGGGCGATAGCGACGCGCAGAGCGGGTGGGAGCAGTGGCCGAGGTCTGGGTGGTAGATCTTGACGAGCTGGTAGAAGCGCTTCTTGGTGTAGGGGTCGGAGCGGGCGATGGCGAAGATGTCGTAGGGGGAGGGGTTGCGGGACGAGGGCCAGGGCGGGAGATTGGCATCATCGGGCGGGGGGCGGTTGTTGTTGCTGTTATGGCTGGCATACGACCGTCGATGATGGTAGGACTGACAAGAGTTGAGACATCGTGGGAATGGCTTGTTGGTAGCGTGCCGCGGATGTGGCGAGAGGAGGGGGGAGATGGGGAGTGGGGAGGAGGTGCAGTACACGGCGGTCGCCGCGATGGGTTTCCTCAGTATCATGTTTGCAGGCGGTTGCCGGAAGGCGCAGAGGGGGGAGAGGACATGTTAGGCGAGCGCTGGTCTCGCAGGGTTTGTTGGCATTGAAGGAATCGTGAGAGACATGGAGGAGGTCAAGTGTTGAGGTCACTCGGGATATCGGGGGACCCCACTAACCTACCGCCCGCCAACTTCCCGGTTGGTCATATTTGGACCCGCTCGCCTGTACCTAGGTAGGTACCCAGGCAAGCAATTGGCTCTGGTGGCGATTCACTTACCCTGGACATCTGCCAGTGCTTCTTTGCCAACTTCCTAGGTACTTGACCAGGAGAGTCAGGCGACTCGGGCTGCCTAAAGCTATTACTAAAATGTACATAGGAATTTGATCTCATGTGTGGAATCATCACTACTAGCTTTATAGGATTCCTCTGCGGTGGCCGTGGGTGTTGTCGAGCCTGTGATGCTTGGATGCGTCCTCCCCACCTGCGACTTCATGAGCAGCATTCGCTTGCCTTTTCATCACCAAGTCTTCGTGGCGCAGTTGGTTAGCGCGTCAGTCTCATATCAATTTCGATATGATCCAGTGTCTAGTATTGGGCTATCTGAAGGTCATGAGTTCGAGCCTCATCGAGGACAATCCTTTTTTTGCCATTTTGCTCGTTGCCGTGGGAAAAGGCCCCGACGTGGATAGGAGTGGGTGGGACAGTGGGTTTGAGGGCTGTTTTTGCTGCCCTAGATACGTCCGTACGTGCCTACTACCTAGTGGCCAAGCTCCCTTTCTCCACTGGCTTGTTTCCGGCCTGGTTAGTGATTTTTACACACAATCAGTGGAATGGTAAGTTCTGAGTTATGGGTTTTTTTTTCTTCCCTCTTCCCGATCACGTCCAGTATGCCGAAAGGTGCCATATTAGATTCGATTATGTGTAGAGACCCCAGGCGGGTAACCTTTCGTTCGGTGGCCCAGTCACCAGGCACCACAGATGCCGACCCTAGCTTAACTACCTGGTACTAGACTTTCCTGGGCGCTGTAAGGATCCACTGGGTCTGATGTCTCCTTCTTTCCAGCCCATTACATGGGAATGAAGATGCTGGATCCTCACTTGCACCTCAACATGGCCCCCGATCCCCAGTTCCCAGGCTGGTATCCATAGTTCCACCAACGGCTAGAGTTGGACCGACCACAGATTCCGTACAGGAACGAGACAAAAATCAGGCAGCTGTCCACAGTTTTCGCAATATGCTCTTGAAAAGTTTTGCAACTGGAGGACTTTTTTCGTCTTCTCGTGGAACACGGTATGCATTGTATCGGTCGTGGGACAAGGGTGTTAAGACACTTGTAGGTTTTGGTCGGCGTAGTCGTAGTTGCTAATTGTCTGTGTTATTGGTAGAACTCGAAGTCGGACCGCATTTCCCGTGTCCTGTCTTCCTTGCTGGGATATCGTGTCAGCGAAGGATTCCGGTCAATTATGCTCTGCTGGTTTGTAAGTGTTTTGTACTAGTTCAATCTCTCAGACTTGTGGAAACTGCCGTCGGTCCGGTGCTGTTCGAGACGCGGAAGGAGGATCTTGGTCGTTGACTTCGAGGCTTCTGCGATGTCAATGACTTGGTCTAAAACTGGATTCTGGTAAGAAATTACCCCATCCTTTGGAGAGTTTGGTGATCTAGACAGGGACAGGGCGTACCGGCATCTCCGCCAGGCCAAGGCGGCCACATTCACGAGAAATCTCTGTCATCGTAGTATTCTCAGTATTCTTAGACATATTGACCGTCTAGGTATTGTGATTATATTGTTTCTCTTTCTTCCAGTGTCGGTCGATAATTACTCTCGAGGGAATGGGCTCGTAAGGTACAAGGCGTGGGTGTGTCCAAGTGTGACGTCGGCACAAAGCACTGGTATATGTTCGAACGCGCCGTCTTCGTGAGTATTCGATGTAGCTATTCGCGGGAGTAGTGGATCTCGCGTGTATTGAAAGGTCTCCTGTATTCGGGGTCGCCGGCAGCGGTTATGATACCGATGTTCGGGGATCAACAAGGCACTAGGGCAGCGAGGAGCGAGGACAGGGAGACACTGGGGTGCGACTGGAGTTGTTAGTTCAGTGTCAGAAGCGGAAGTAGAACGTCGCTTGATATCCTCGAACACGTGAATATGCTCACCGTAGATACTAGAACTGGCACCACCGCTCGTGTTGGAGAACATGAAAGACGCGTCGCTTTGGTACCTCGCAGATTGGGTCCTATAGTATGAGTTCCAGTAGAACATCACAGCAGAACATAACTCGATAGGAAACTCAGCGGCATGGCAAAGTTCAGACGTCTTGTCTTCCACTTGGAGAAAATGAGCTCTCTGAGATTAAGGTGATGTCGAAAGAGAGGTTGCGTGGCATATGACGCGTGGTTCCTGCAGTTTAGGTATGACTGCCTTGCTCCCCCAAGCTGAGCGGCACCCACCACCACACAACCTTCATCAGGCACTCAACGCGATCCTGAGCACAGCGACGGAATACCTAGTAACTGCGGCTATGGTACGGAAATCACCAAGCTTCTTCTTCGAGACGTGGCATATAGCCCACGAGCCCAATGAAAAAGAGAAAAGAAAAAGAGCACCCGGAGGTGTGAAATCAAAAATAGTAGAAACTTAATTGACCGGATTGTTTTGTATGGGTTCTTTTGTGGCCGTTCCTCGCCCCCGTGGCCTGCCTATCCGAAGATGGGTCTTTGGGCTTGACTGGGGATTCTTGAGCTCCCAGCCGGGCCCCGGTGGTTGTTCCTCCGAGGAGGGTTTGGGTTCTTGTGGTGGGCGAGGTATGAAGGAAAAGAGGAAGAAAAGGAAGAGGAGGACGGGAGAAGGGGAGATATTTATACCCAAGGTTGAGGGCCGCCAGATCATCCGCTGGCTAGGTGGTCCCACCGGGTTGTGCCCCTTTTCCACCCAAGGTACGGATAGCTGACCAATGATAAATTCGACACAGCCTGGTGCCTCGAGAAATGTCAGGCCCGGACTCAGATGTGGGTGATCTTGCTGTGACAGAAGTCGGCTCTGGCTGAGGTGGTGATCTGGGTCCCCTCGGAGACGGGTGCCGTTTCCCATGGTAGCCCGCCATGGTGACGACTGCCTGCGACTGCCCCCCTCCCCAACACATGGTCTTCCGTTACACGGGAAGACCATTGGAAATCAGTAAAAGACCCTCGTGATCTCATGAGAGGGCACTTTTAAGTTGCATGGCATCTGATGGTCGACACATACCTAGGTAGACAATGATTCATCCCCAACCCCTTTATCGCGTCGCTCTGATGGCCCTCACATGCACCCAAGAACAACCCCCTCCCCCCTAGTATATGCACCCAACACGCCAAAACGCGTCGTAAAAGATCCTCTCGGAGATTCTATGATGCGTGGAGAATGTCCGGGTGTTGTTATTATCTCAGATATCCGGCATGTGGGTGAGTTTTGTCAAGCGTTCCCATCTGGGTGCCCAGGTCTGCCCAGCAACCCCTCACCACAGGCCATGGCGCCTTCCCTAGCCCCGTTTCTTTCCACCCGTCATCTCTGCACTCCCGGTCGACAGGATTCCATCACGAGTCTGGCTACCAATAGACGCTTGTTTATTGAAATTGGAAGGTGTTCTGGTGGTATACCGGTAAGTGTCTGCCGTGATCCTTTCGACTCGTGAATCCCGCCACAGACGCGGTGTTTATGCCTTGTTCCTTCCCCTCTTCTTCTCTGTTCCTTCCGTTCTTCTTCTCTTCAGCTCAGGTAGCCTGTTGTCCACGCGGCACCTCTTCGCCCGAGAACAATCTCGACCTTCCATTTCCCACCATCCTCCCGAGTCCCGACGCGTCTCAAACGACGAACATCATGCAACACGTCTCTTCCCTTCCCCAGACTGCCGAGTCTTGTCCCAACACGCTAAGTCTATCACAGTCCAAAAATGACGCCAAAAGTCCTAATTAAAGGACACAGTCCCATGTACTTCGATCGAGCACCAGGATCGTACGCATGCGAGAGATCGACCATACCGATATCCGCTAGCGAGACAATGTCAAGATCCCCACCGGGGGGATTCGCCAAGATATCCCACAACTGTTAGTTGATGAAGAACAACACAAGGATCGCCGCAAGGCGGATGGATTCCTGAACAACCGCATAGCAAGCACTGTCCGGCGCATGTGCTCCGACATGCTACAGCTCGAGATGATGCTATACTGCAATATTCCCTATGGCCATACAGCTCGTATTGTGATGTTCTACGCATCTAAGCCGCCAAAGCAGTCTCCATAGTACTACTAGTACCAAGCTATATCTGAACCTTGAGCCCGGCCCTTAGATACATCCAGCCATGATGTTAGAGGTGGGCAACTTGAAGTCTTTGGTGTCTGTCCCACCTGCCTGCCCAGTGCTTAATACCCCCTCACAAGCTCTTGCCTATAAGTACCTGGTATGCTGATTTTGATCCAGCTTCCTCCGCTAACGTGAATTCGAGGGTCAGCATCAAGCTCACGTTAACCGTCACGCCCTAGAATCCGCAGAATCGACATCGCGAGCCAAGTGGCTCGCTCAACTAAGTACCTACTAGTAGGTCAGTAGGAAGTAGCTGTCCTCGCCCTTGACCCGCTCAAAGAAGGTAGTCTGAAGAACCCGCCACTTAACGACCAACCTGAGGCGCCTCCAGCCCGTGACTTCTCAAGATCAGATTTACTTCACCTGGTACCCTAACTACCTACCTACTCAGTACTTACCTACCTACAATACCGTAGGTATAACCCAAACCCCTCCCTTCTCCCATCCTCCTCTGCTTTCTTTCCTTCCTACACACCACACCTCGCACCTCTACATGTACATTGCACGCACGCACACTCATTGCACGTCAACACATATTGCCCTTCTTCACATCCCACTCTTACCACACTCTGCATTTCTTCACACTGCACTCCAGCGCACTCTACTCTTCCTTCACATCGCATTACAACACACATTCGCACCTCCTTCACATTCGACATACCTCCTTCCACCACTTCGCGACTGGCAACATTGTCTCACGACCTCGACACACGAATGGCGTCCAGCCTCGGCGGCAGCATCTCCGCACCTCCCAAGGGCAGGGACATGATCAGCATAATTTCCACGGAAGTCGTCCTTGAGATTTGCACCTATCTCCCTTCACGCTCCCTGGCCAAGTTGAGTCGGACGTCACGAAACCTCAACCCTCCGGCCAACCATGTCCTGTACAAGCGAGATGCCCAGCGGGAATACCCGAAGGGATCCAAGGCGCTCAAGCATGCCGTGACGATTGGCTGCACGAAGCCCGATCGGCAAGAGGAGGCGATTGCCGTGTACAACAGAGCCCTCTCCTTTGGAGCCGATGTTAACGGAGAGATCGATGACAACAATAACCGTTACATGTCTGCGTATGGGAGGGCGCTCCAGAGGGCAATGGGTCGCGTCATATCTAGCATACCTACATATGTGACGGCTCTCGGGGTGGCTGTGGGACACGGCGACTTCACATGGACTCGAAAGCTCCTCCAAGGCGGCGCCTCGGCGTCAAAACCGAGCTGCTCTATTCTGGGCCTGCTTCGCTTTCCAGGCGTCCCTGACACCAACCCCGGATGTGTGTTCCCAGGGTTCCAGCAACCCAGCCAGATATCAATGTCCGCTGACCAATGGTTCCCATTGTATCTGGCCATGCTGAGGGCAAGCCGCGAGTTGGTGGCTCTACTTGTTGCCCATGGCGCACCAGCGGAGCTGGTAAGGCCTGTTGACCCCGTGATCGACGTGAATGGCCACTTGTGCACGCTTACGGTCCATCACTTCTGCGCCGCGAACGATACATTGGGATTAAGTCAGAACTTCATTCGCCGATTCTCATCCACGATCAATACCAGGACGACCATGCAGGAGCTCACGCCGCTGCGGGTGGCCTTGGCCACGGAGAACATGCCGGTCTTCGAGGCGCTTCTGGAGGCCAAGGCCGACGTCCACCGTACCTCGGCCGTATCATATTCAACATGTCTCGACTACGCCATTGAACGGAGCGGGCTACTCACCTCTATGGGCAAAGGACCCTTATGCCGGCGCCAGATCGCCAAGCTCCTAGAGGCGGGAGCGCATGTCAACACGCCGAATTCGCTCGAGGACTACACACCTCTCATGCAGGTCATGGCATCCGCCGAGTGGGATCTTCTCTACAGGGACATGAAGCCTATTGCTGACCTGCTTCTTGAACGGGGCGCGGACGTCAACTTCGTGAACGACCGGGGCGAAACGGCTGTGGCTATCCTCGTCAAGAGGATTGCCGAAAAAGGGAACGAAGGGAGTCAATCTCTGGAGAAGTTCCTCGAGGAACTCGTGAGAAAGCACAACGCGGACCTAAACCTGTCCAACGTGAATGGGAGGTCGATCCTGGGATATCTCTTGGGCCGGAGGCACGGCCACCCCCTAGGCTCCCGCCCCGCCGCACGCCGCGGTTCCACGAGGCTCATGAAGAAGGTCATCGGCCTCGGTGCCACTGTCCACGATCATGAAGTCCGTGCGAACTTTGTGGACTGGGTCACGGACAGGCAGTTTCGTGGCATTTATGACCTCGCCGGACAGCACAAGGCGCAAATTACCCAGGAGGAGTCCTACGAAGCCTTTCTGATGGCAATGGTGAAGCAGGACTACCACTCGCTCGAGTTCCTCCTGGACTACTTCGATCATCCCATTAGGGCCCCGCAGTTGGTCTGGAAGGCATTGACCGAGGGAGTCCCGAAGGAAATGACGGACCTGCTCCTTAGGCGGCTGAAGTTTGACGCCAATTGGACGAATGCGAAGCACGCAGCGCAGGGCGGCTTCCTCCACTGCGTCGCCAGGCTCTCCAAGGAGGGAAGATTCGACCTGCGGCGGGCCAGGATCCTCTCGGAAGAGCTCGTTAGGCGGGGTGCGTCGCTGCTGGTGGAGGACCCTATGTGCGAGTCGGCTGTGGACCTCTTCGAGAAGTTCTGGGGTGGCAGTCAAAGCCAGGCCGCCAAAAGGCTCTTGGAGTTTCTGCAGCGGGAGAAGCAACGCGAGCTCGACAGGGCCCGACACAAAGGCTAAGGACGGGAGCCAAGGGGTTAGGGTCCAAGGGTACGACGGATATTTGAGGTCTGGGGAGGTTGGCAACGGCCGGCTGTGAGACAACGGGCGATGATGGTGGTTTTGTGTTTGATTTGATTCGGTGGAGTTTTCGAGATTGCATTTGCCTGCACGACATGGATGGATTCGGGCGATTTGCCGAGGATGGATGGCCAGGATTTGCTGAATAGACTGCGGACGGACCACTTGGTAATGGAACAGCTGGCGATGCAGACCTTGGTGGTAGAGCTCTTGGAGAATATTAGATCACTTTCAGAATCACAGCTAGGAACGCTAGACTCTATTCTCTTTTCCATTGTCCACAGACTCCGGCCGACACGTGAATCGCAATGGGAATTCGGATTGTCCATTCATAGTCTTATTTGTCGGTACCGGCTGGGAGATCGGATAGGGGCATCTCCTGAATTGCCTAATTAGGAAGGTTGAGGTATCATTCCCCCCCCACGCAGGCCATCTCTCGTCCGCGCCATTAACCTCTCCCACCCGCCTTCCCGACAGTAGGTTAAAATGGTAGTGGGCTGGGAACAGCCGGATAATGCATGTATCCCCGTTGCTATGTACCAGCGTGCGCTCATCTGCCGTAATGACTGGCCCGCCCGGTAGCTACAGTATTAGCTGCATGCTTCTTTTGGAACTCGTGCCCGGTAGTTTGGAGATCCTGGCTTTTCCGTTTCACGGAGGTGGGTGGGTGGGAGTGGGGGGAATGTTCTTTTGTATCCGTGGGAGACGGGGGGACCAATTGCGCCTCCGTGTTTCGGCACGGCTTTTGCTGATCCTTACTCCCGTGTGAGTGTGGAAAGGGTAGGGAGCTGCGCGAACGCGGGGAGTTTTGGGGGGGGGGNGTGGCTCTGTGTCGCACATGGGAGGGGGGTTAGGACTCAGGAGCACCGCAGTGATGGTCGAAACGGGTAGGTTCTGAAGTGCGGGTGGGTGCTGTGTGTGCGGTTGATCTGCGAGAATGCCCGAATATGCTGGTCCTTATGGGTTAGGTGCTATGTCCACGTGTGTCGTATGTTCATGTTTGCGGGGGGTTTGTTGTCTCTGGGACGTGTTAAGGGAGGGAGGTTATAATAATAATCAACCGCTCGCCCCTGCTGCTGGTCTCGGAGGACGTTTCTTGTCTGTGTGCCCCGTCGTGTCTCTGGAAGTTCGCTACCTACGGCCTGTCTCGCCTGTCCCTCCGTCGTCGTCGTCGTCGTCGTCGCATACCCGCCAGTAACTCACCTACCACTCGTATCTCCACCGTCAGCATGAAGGCCGTCGCCGCTATCCTGCTCTCCGCCGCCACTGCGGTCGTCGCCATTCCCGTTTGTGCCCAAACCAACATGACCTCAGCTTAAAAGGACGCCAATCTAACATGATGCCTTTCTTACCCCCCCCCCAGCCTGGTATCCCCAGCGAGGCTGATGCCCGCTCGATGCTCTCGAACCTCAAGGTCGCCGAGCCCAACGACGACGGCAGCTATGACCGCGACCTGTTCCCCCACTGGAGCTCTGTCGAGGGAAACTGCAACGCTCGGTACGTTTTATATTTCTTCCATGCTATATACCTCGGGTTACTGGCTTCGTAGTTACAGAAAGGGACGGGAGCTGACATGGGGCGCAATACAGCGAGTTCGTGCTGAGGCGCGATGGCGACAACGTCGAGACGGGCAATGACTGCTACCCTACCTCGGGGAGCTGGACGAGCCCCTACGAGGGCGAGAAGCACACGGAGCCCAGCGACGTGTCCATCGACCACATGGTGCCCCTGAAGAACGCCTGGATTGTGAGATCTCCTCCTCATCCCCCCCAACTCTCACCAAATGAGGGTGGTATGCATGATATGCAGGGGAAAGCTAACAACGCGCAGTCCGGCGCCTCGGAGTGGACGACCGACGAGCGCGAGGCCTTCGCCAACGACGTCGAGGGCCCCCAGCTCTGGGCCGTGACCGGCACGGTCAACTCGGATAAGAGCGACAAGAGCCCCGACGAGTGGAAGCCGGAGCTCACGTCGATCCACTGCGAGTACGCGGCCGCGTGGATCGCGGTCAAGAGCGCGTACGAGCTCACGGCCAGCTCGGCCGAGGTGTCCGCCCTGGAGGAGATGCTGGGCGAGTGCTAGATTTTGGGGGCCCGTACGGGGACACACACGTGGTGGTGGGTGAATGAGGTTTGTTTTTCTTGTTTATAGTTGTTATCTATGCTTGAATCACGTATATAAGTCATGGATTTTGGCGTGAGGCGACGTCAAATGGGTATTTCCGTTGCTCTGCTCGGGAAAGCCGAGTTGTGTGCTCTGGAGTCTGACTGTCACAGGAGGTTGAAAGCGCCCATTCATAATCATGATGATGTATGTTGCAGCTCTTGTCCGTGGATTACTGGCCCTTCGAGCTCTCTCGTGTCGTACGTCTCACGCAGCCTTGGGGTGATGATGACCTTTTGGTGTTAACCCCCTTTCAATGATGGACCAACACCTCGAGTTGGGATTTTGAGTGAAGCACCGCCAAGTCTCACTTCCTCTCCCTGAGACCTCGACCAGTCGATCTGGTGATAACCCAAAGGGAAACCTCCGAGCCGGGTCCTATTCAGTCATGGTCCTCTCTCTCTCTCCGAGACGGTTACGCATAGGAGCGCAGAACCATGGCCTCAGGGGTACACATTGCGAGACGAACACAGTGATATGGCTAATAGCAGTGCCAACTTTTCCAAAACGTCTTTGTCAGTGAAATTTGTCTTGGGTGATATGACTCAACGCCATCATATTTCCTCTTCTCTTATATCTTTGCTCAGTCGCAGTTCGGTGGAGTCATTCAAGGGCTAGCTAGACGACGCCGAACGCCCAACATCTCGCTTCCCCCAGTCGTCCACGGTCCAGCAAAAATAGCATCAAAGGAAACAAAAATGTTTGCACCTCTGTTTCTCACCTTGGCCGTGCTCAGTACGCCGGTGCTATCTAGGGAGAAATGCGATCCTCTAGACAAGGACGAGCGTATGAACTCCCCACGTTCTTCCGCAACAGCCAGAAGTTGAAGCAGCTACTAACCCCTTGCTTTCAGGATGTGCTCCCGTGCCCGCCTTTGCCGGCCAGGTATCATTTAACTTTACGACGGGAAACTTGGTTGACGAATTTACAAAGTTTTGGTCCGTTGATGATGAAATAGCCAAGTGTTCCTCAGAGGACCAGTGCCTCATCGACTTGGACACGGACGGGGCGGATGACAAGGGAATCGCCCTGACCCTCTGGAAGGAAGGCGACGCAGCTATACTAACGAGCCATCGGTACCTCTTCTTTGGCAAAGTTAGCGTTGAGCTCCAGGCTGCCAGGGGCCAGGGGGCCATCACGTCTATCGTCCTCAAGTCGGACTCTGGCGACGAGATTGATTGGGTGGGTGAACTTGTTACTCCTTTCTGGCCCAGCACTCACACACTCACTCCGTTCATGTTTTTTTTTTTTTTGGTTTTTGTTTCTTGGCCATCGTTGCCAAGCAGGATGGCTAAACGATGTCTTTCTAGGAAATCCTCGGTGCGTACGAAGGACAGGCTCAAACAAACTACTTCCACAACGGCAAGGCCCTGTACAACACGTACAACGACACCTACCCCATCGACACATCCGTCTTCTCCCAGCCTCACAGGTACACCGTAGAGTGGACCCACCGGTCTCTCATCTTGTCCATCGACGGCATCAAGCGCAAGACATGGCTCGTCGGCGATATACCGCCCGAGAAATGGCCACAGACGCCTATGCACATCGAGCTGCGCACGTGGGCAGTCGGCGGCGAGGGTTACGATGATCCGGGCCTGATCGCCTGGGCAGGCGGACTCCCCGCGTGGGACACGGAGGCACCGTTCCGGGCGTACTACCGCTGGGTGGAGGTGGACGACTATACGGGGTATGCGTGCGGTGGGGTGGATGGACCGGTTGAGTACTCCTACGATGAGAGGATGCGGGGGTGGAGGGATGTCAGGGTCGGCGGTGGATGCTGGCAGAGGCCTGAGCTGCCGGGGGGCCCGGCGGAGACATCGAGTGTGACGCCTGAGCGTCCGGAGACTACGGGGAAGGATGACGGTGAGGAACCAGCGAGAGAGACATGTACATGCGCTGGTGGTGGCAGTGCAACTCTCGGCGGAGGGGTTTGGTGGGTGTCGGTGACGCTGGTGCTGATGGGTTGGATGGTCGTTGTCTGAGCACGAGGAGGAGGAGGTGGAGAGGACTTTGACTATATTGGGGAACAGCGCGGGAATATGGCTTACGCATAAAACATTGTACTGATTAATAAATGGTTGTTGGATGATTCTACTTCAATATCCCGAGCTGAGGTTCTGGTGCGGAGAATCAGTACGGAGTACGATGCACAGATAGGGGTTGGTTGGCTCACGGGCCAAGGGTGCGCTTTTCCGGGGATGGTTCTCCGCACGTCGACATTGTGGCAGCCGGGTTTCGACTGGGTGGGAATGAACGCGGGGGATAAAGTTACCAAGACTTCTAGCGTCGATTCGGGAAGTCTTCCGGGACCGGCCCCCAGACGCCAGGCCCGGGGGGGAGGGGGGGCGGCCACTTACACGGTACACGTAGTCCGGGGTATAATTATATAAGTTACATGTCTGTCATATGTATATATCCGCCCTGAACGTATCGTATTGTTCTACCCTGGCCGTATTAAGCCACAACTCGATCATCACCTGTGATATCCTTGTAAGTAACATACACCATGGCGAAGAAGACGGGCATCATCACCGGAGGCGCCTCCGGCATGGGCCTCGAGACAGCCAAACGCCTGGCCGCCAGGGGCGACTGGAACCTGCACCTCGTCGACCTCAACCCGTCAGCAGGCAAGACGGCACTCGAGGCCATCCCCACCGCGACCTTCCACCAGGTCAATGTCACGTCCTACGATTCCCTCTCGCGCGCCTTCCAGGCCGTGTTCGACAAGGATGGCCGCCTCGACTTTGTCTTTGCCAACGCGGGCATCGTCGAGAGGAGCAGCTTCTACGAGCCCGCGCAGACCAAGGGCACGGAGCCGCCGCCGGAGCCGAATCTGGCCACGCTGGACGTTAACATGAATGCGGTTGTTACGACTGCGTACCTCGCCATGCACTATATGCGGTTGAGTCCGCACAAGGGCAAGGGTGCTGCTATCGTCATGACGGCCAGTGTGGGGGGTCTTGTAAGTCAACAGTCGCGACCAGAAGAACGACCGAGAGCCCCGCTCACCTGGAGGACTGACACGATTCATAATGGATAAATAGTACCCCAGCGAGTACACTCCCATCTACGCAGCCTCCAAGGCCGGTGTCGTCAACCTAGCCCGCAGCATGGCCTTCCCCCTGCACCACAGCAACGGCATCCGCACCTACGCCATCTGCCCCGGCACAGTCCGCACCAACCTCCTCGTCTCCGAGGACTGGGACTCCTTCCCCCCCGAGTACTTCACCCCCGTCTCCAAGATTGCCGCCACGGTGGAGATGCTTGCCGAGGGCGGCGCCATGGAGGACAGCGCCGGCCGCAAGGTCGCGGCGGGGGAGGACTTTGGGCTCGCCGTCGAGATATGTGGGGAGCAGCACTACTTCCGCGACCCGGTGCCGTTCTGCAACGAGGAGGTGGCCAAGGTCATGGCTGCTACGAGTATGTCGAATCAGCAGGCGGTGTTTGACAAGGTCAAGGAGCGGAATGCCAAGGTGGCGGGTTAAGGGGGGGGGGGGGGGGGGCC